>VSDK01022580.1:54157-109281 GCA_009767595.1 Symbiodinium kawagutii
TTGCTGTTGTTGTTGTTGTTGCTGTTGTTGTTGTTGTTGCTGTTGTTGTTTTCGTTGCGACATTATAAGCACTTGATGGCTCCGGAAACTATAGGCATGATATTTTTCAGTTTATAGTGAAACCACCTTGGAAACTTCCGCCCCCGGCTTGCTCGGTACTGGTATTGACAACCCTAACAGCATGGGGGTTGAGTCACCATCTGAATCATCTGCCCCGGCCTCCACGGCCAAGGCATCCAAAAGGTCCTTCGGAATAGAACCCGCCTGGCAGCGATCCGTGGAAGCACCGTCCTGGTGCCCTTCACAACGGCACGTGGTGATGGCACTGCTGGGTCGCAGGGGAAGGATGTGCATCAGCGTTTCGCATCCCACTCCTGTTGGGTTTCCTTCGGCGACAGAATCGACATAACATACTCAGGGCATGAACATTAACCCGTGGATCAACGTAGGTATGTCCAAGACTTGGGCCACCAATGATCCGAGATCCCGGTCCGGTAGGAATTCCACCTTTGAACTCGGGCTATGGATCCATATGAATCATCAACAATACGGGAATGTAAGGGATAACAAAAGTGAATGAAATGCTTAATGATGGTAATTACACCAGGGGTAGAGGGTTTAGGCCCACAGCCATCTGGGGATCAAAGTAACCACGAGCACGAAGAAACGACGGCAATGACCTTTCATACTCTGTTTTCATGAGGCTGGCAGGCCCGCAAAATGGTAAGACCGTGACTTTGTTTTCCATGCTACCATTTCGTTTGGCCGCTCTTGGTACTGTAGCTCCTGGCCTTCCTCGCCCTTTAAAGGGCCAAGACGGGATACCCGTGGCGAAGCTCATCACTCCCTCCCAACCAGCAGCCAGCCTACGCACTATGAACCAAGAGCACAAAGTCGTTCTTTGAATCCGATTGGTTGGCGGGTTCTTCTCCCCGTCACAACCGGGTGTGTTGACTGAACCAGTGGCAGGTTGGCACAACACAGTCAGCCCATGGGGGCTATAAATGCCAGCTGTTGGGGATGGTTCTTTCTCAACCACCACTTACCACAATGAACCCACAAATGGTAACATAGATATTCCACCATGAACCACCAACGAACCATCTCATATCCTCTGGCATTTCACATCACAGACATCAAGCATTGTTGAATGATCACAATTCTGACCTTAGTAATCAATACGAATCTCAAAACGTAGGTGGTCCATGAATCAATGAGGGGGTCCATCCTCAATTACAAATAACCTCTGGCAATCTAAGATACAGTAGTGATCATTCTCCTTTGAATAAATTGATTGCCAGAATGTATACTCAAGATGGTCGTTCAATTCTCCATTGGCTTAATTACTCTGATCAAGCGTTAACCAATTAAAGACGAAATTGAACCATGAACCACCTATTCACTAGCTGGTTGGTGGTTGAGCCACCCCTTTGAAAAAATGTTCGTCAACCAACCATTTGTTAACAGCTACTAGGGAAAATACAAAATGTTTGAAACCACCTATTCATTAGGTGATTTTGGTGAACCATTAAGATCCAGCAACCACGTATTATATAGATGGTTAAATTGTTCATCCATTGACCAGCTATTAGATCATTAGTTAACCATGGTTAAATCAACCATTAACTCAACCATTACATCAACCATCTATTGACCACCTATCGCTTAAGTTGTTCATGGCTTACGTTGGTTCAACCTGCTGCACCTGCGTGGATCACCAACCAGGTAACCAACCCAGCAGCCCCCTGCGCACCGGCATCTTCACCAGCTCTTGTCGACTCAGAGCGCCATTGCGGTTGTTGTCCAAGGTGGCGAAAATGTCCTGGAGAAGCCATGAGAAGCTGTAGGATGTGCCTTTCATGGTGAATTGATGGCTGCTGATTCATCGTCGGTACTTGTTGGTTCTTAGGCTTCCTGGAACATTAATCAAGTAGCCAACCATCGAGTGTTTCGTCTCAGTCGTGATGGTAAATCCTTCCCCTGTTTATCTTCATCCCCTTGGTCTTGATCTGGGGCATCGTGGGTATAGCAACTGCCACGCCTAAAGCTTCAACCTTGGCCAGATGCACAAGTCTCGCAGTGGAAGACCTGGTGTTTGATGCAGAATTCACGAGCGAGGAAACATCAACTAACCATCAATCAACCACCAGAATGCTTGATTAATGAACCGCTGGTACGCAGCAGTAATTATCCAACCAGGAATCAACCACTATTGACCAGATAGTAACCACCAGTAGATAACCAGTTGTTAATCCCCGAAGGGAACCACCAGTTCACCCCAATCTTGGCAAGCACCGGTAACCACCAGTACGCACTAGGCTACGCCGCCAAGAACCACCAATACCCCCGCTGCAGCATCCCCGCTCCAACAGTTGCATCACTGCAGACTTCATTTCATCGCTTCTGGCCTCCATGGGAACCACAGGGAACCATAGGAAACCACAGGAAACCATAGGAAACCAGGGAGAACGATAGGAAATCACAGGGAATCATAGGAAATCGCTTGAACCATTTGGATCTACCCCAAAGTAGTCCCCCCACACAGGACCCCTTTGATAACGAAAAACCAGGAAATTTCGCAGAACTTGGCTGCGCCTTCGTCTCAAATTCTGCTTCTTTCCTTGGTTCCAAGGAGCTTCCCAAGAACTCGTAAAATGGCGAGCGACCGGGTCAAGCAGTTAACCAACCAACCAACAACAATGGTAAATGCTTAGTAACAGGAGATATTAACCAAGAAAAGTGGGGGATACACCAGCTGTTAACCAACCAACAACCATGGTTAAGTAGCTGGTTAATGGTTATTGATAGGGGATAATAACCAACAATAGTAGTGGATATACCGACTATATGGCTATGGGCCAATATTTAACCAACCAATTTCATGGGGGGATAATGATCAACAACTTCATGGGGAAAACAATGATTAATGATAGGGGAACCGGGGGGACTAAGGGTGAACTGACCCACTGCCAAATCACTTTGGATTTTTTGACGTGTCAAAAAGTTGAGTGCGTGCACGTGTGTGTGCACATAATTATAGATGCACACACCCATGTGTACTTTATTAATGCCTTATGGCATGTATCTGCATTTATCTAAAAGATACGCGTTTGCGTATTTCAGGAGAACTCGCTTTACGAACGCTTTGAAACCACATCATCCTACCATGGCTTGGAGATCACGGCAGTTTTAATCTTCACATGACTGAGAAATTTCGGCAACCATGTCGTGGGGCTGCGTTATTTTTGCTGTCTAGACTGCGAGAACGATTAGCATGATGGCCCCGCAGAACTTGAAATTTGCCATGCTACACTGAAGGTCGTTTGTTGGCAGAGCGGAAACGAAACTGAATGAATAAATGAACCATGCGAAACCCATTGCCATGGTACCCATTCGAGTTGCAACCACTAGTATGACATCCAAAGCGTTTGATCCAACGACCTGGAGCTTCCCCCCACTCCTCAACCGGTGGCAGTGGCAGCCACCACTTTCTAACACCTGGCATCCGAGTTGCTGAGCTTGTGTCATTCCATTCTCAACGAGTACGGCAGTAACCTGCGATGCTGGCAAGCGCGACTGGGGAGCAGGGTCATTTTGGAACACAGGATAAGAGTGATTGTGGAACACACCCGATAAGGGTCATTTTCGAACACACGCACGCCCGATAAGGGCCATTTTCGAACACACAAACGCCCGATAAGGGCCATTTTCGAACACACAAACGCCCGATAAGAGTCATTTTCAAACACACAGAAGTTCTGCGCGAGCCTTTCTTTTTCGCAAGCGGCTGACGATCATTTCTGGCGGTTCACCCGGACGGATCTATATTCATGAATAAATCGCGACGCGCTCAATGTTTCATGGGGGTGGCAATTTTTGATCATGGGATAGCATTGATGTTTTCCAGGCCCCATGGACCATTGCATGCATCGTGTTTCTTCCATGAGTATAGATCCGTGCGGGTGGGAGATTTCAAGCCTTCCTTCTGAAACAAATGCGATGTCATCCCCTGATCAAAAATCACCGCCCCCAAAAAACATTGCACGCATCGCGACTTGTCCAGGAGTATCGGTCCGTCCGGGGGGGATGGGGGGTTTTGAGGGCTCTTCCCTCTGCAACAAATTTGGTGTTTTCCATGGTCAAAAATTGCTGCCCCCACGAGACATTGCATGCATCGTGATTTTTCCCTGGTGAGAGATTTTAAAAGTTCGTCTTTTTGAAACAAATGCGATATAATGCGATGCTATCCCATGATCAAAAATTGCCACCCCCATGGAACATTGCACGCATCATCATTTATCCATGAGTGTAGAACCGTCCGGGTGAAAGTTTTTTCGAGGCTTTTTCCTTCTGAAGCAGATGCCATGTTATCCTATGATCAAATCTTGCCACCCCCATGGAACATTGCATGCATCGCGGCTTATCCATGACTAGAGATCCGTCCGGGTGGGAGATTTTGAGGCTTCTTTCTTCTGAAGCAGATTTGATGTTTCCATGATGGAGAATTGCCACCCCCATGGAACATTGCATGCATCATAATTCCTCCATGACTATAAATCCGTACGGGTGGGAGATTTAAAAGGCTCTTCCTTCTGAAACAAATGCGATGTGATCCCCTGATCAAAAATTGCCACCCTCATGGAACATTGCATGCATCTTGATTTTTCCATGACTATAGATCCATCCGGGTGGGAGATTTTGAGGCTTCTTTCTTCTGAAGCAGATTTGATGTTTCCATGATGGAGAATTGCCACCCCCATGGAACATTGCATGCATCGCGACTTGTCCATGAATATAGATCCGTCCAGGTGGAGGAGGACGTTAAAGTTGCCGCAGCAGAGCGCAGTGCTAGCGGCAAAGGAAGCGAAGGAACCTCAGTGGCCCCCCCCCCGTCATCCGCCGCAGCACGCCTTTTCTCGGCGAGCATCTGGCAGATGAGACCGTGGCGCCGAAGCACCGCAACGTTATGTTGTGCAGATTCGTGAATGCAACTCCACCCGAGCGTTCTCTGCAAAGGATGAAGGTTGTCAGGGTCATTGATCATAGGATCCATAGCGATCCCGGGGCAGCGCCAAAGGACGTGCTCATAGGTGGCAGGTGAGTGCGTCTGGCAAAACCAGCATGGATCATCCAGCGCCAGTCGAGAAATGCCATTGAAGGCTGCCTGCGAAGTGCTGTGGGCGATCCGTCCAGGTGAAAATGTTTAAGGTTCTGCCTTCTGAAATGAAACCGAGAAACCAAAAAAACCCGGAAACCTGGAGACCAAGAAACCAGGAAACTGAGAAGCTGTGAAACCCAGAAGCCAGGAAACCAAGAACCAGGAAACCAGGAAACCAAGAAACCAAAAAACTCGGAAACCAAGGAAACCAAGAAACCAGGAAACCAAGAAACCAAGAAACCAGGAAACCAAGTAACCAAGCAACCAGGACACCAGGAAACCCAAAAACCAAGAAACCAAGAAACCAGGAAACCAAGGAACCAACAAACCAAGAAACCAGGAAACCAAGAAACCAAGAAACCAGGAAACCAGGAAATAAGGAAACCGAGAAAATAGGATACCTGGAAACCACAGGAAGGCAGGAAACGCGTTCAAACACTACCCTTATCCGGAACACCAGGAAACCGAGAAAAAAGGATACAAAAACACCAAGAATCGAAGAAAAAGGTAGGAACCGCGTTCCAAAACGACCCTTATCCGCGCGTTCCAAAACGACCCTCTTTCCCAAGCGCGAAGGGTCAGACAAAGTCAGACCTCAGTCGTACCTGAAACCTTTCACGCAATGTACATTGCCGCAATTCTGAAAAGTCAAATACCTTGCTGATGACACCATTTTTGCGGCGTTTACCCCAGCTTGCGAAGGGTGAGGGCCCCACCAGATTCATGAGCGTGATCGGCAGAATCAGGAGGATGGCCAAGAAGTAGATCATCAAACCTCGTGTGGCTAAGCATAGCTGATGCTATTCCTCGACCTCGCATAGTGTGTGGGGCAGCTCCTGGTCTGCTACTCGGGATTCCAGCATTGGATGGGGTCAACATTTGCTGGCAGTGTGTTCAAACATAATCATCCACCATGACAATGGGCTGGACCATTTCAGGACGAACCCAAGTGGGCTCGGCCATGGCTAGCAGTGGCACGCCCTTTTTGAGCAACTGAAACCTCTGTCTGGTTTCAGCTCTAAGCTCCACATCATCGCATTCTTAATCTTTGAATAAGCATTATACAGGTATCACATCATACCATCAACAATATCACCTAGCACCAAGATAGTATTCATCACCCATCACCTGTTTTTCATCCATCATGATGGCAGCTATCACCAATGAACGGCATATACAATGGACTTGGGGTGACATCTGTTTTTCGGAAACCATGGGTATACACCACATACCGCCCAGGGTCCCAAAGGTCCCAGAGCCTGATCATCTCAAATGTTTGGAGTGGATCATTGACGATGAACCATCGCTAAACCTTGTTTTAGCCATCACTTGCATGGTGGTAACCACCTAGTTGTGCCCCACGATAGAGAACTTCGGATAGTCCACTAGGGTATCTACCAGGCTGATGGTAGATAGAACTATCGCTAAATGGCAAGTCGTAACCAGCTTGTAACTGGGGGCCGGTTCATCTTGGAGTGTTCATGAAACCACCATCATTTAGCCATACTTGACCATTGTAGTCGGCCAGTCTCCCCTATGATTGGCCACTACCCCAGCATATCCCAGCATCAACTATCAGGAGCCACCATCCAACAGGCATGGCAAGCATGGTCCAAAAACGTCCCGTAAAAGCACTCGCTTTGCGGCCAAAATGCTTGGTTTCTCGATCACTAAAGGGATGTAGATCCTGTCAGCACATGCCAAGAGGACAAGGGATCGCTGAAGCACTTGGCAGAGTGCGATCTGACATATCAAGTGGTGGTTTCTTAAGTCATAGGTGACCCCCCAAATCATTCAATCTTAACCACCAACAACAATAAACCAGCCATTTGGGGATCCCCTATTTTGAGGAACACCCAAGTAATCTCAGAAAATATCTTGGAACAACGTCATGCCTCAAGCTCAGAACTCGGTGATTGATGGCTATTCCCAATTCATCAGGTACAAGAAACCCTACCAATACGCAAGTGAGTTCATGGTCTCACTACTCAAAAACAAACAGCTGATTCTTGTTCAAGTCTCAGCTTTAGAAGTACCAAATCATTACCACATCAGCCGCACACGGATGGCTGAGATTCTTGACTCTCAGCCGTTTCAAAAAAATGCAATGTCCGTAGGGTCAGTCCCCGAAAACTGCTGCTGATAGCAAATTGCTAGCACCAATACCAGCATTAATGTGAATTAATTATACGTAAATATACGGCATGAACATGTTTAATTATTGTGGTTGATACCAGTACATCTGCGATGGTTGTGGTGTCCGTATTGTTCGTCTTGCAGTGACCAAATATTTGGTGCTAACCACCATGGATGATTTGCCGGAAGAGTGATCCCATGGCCGATTGGTAGATCTCCTGCAAAGGATTTCAGTTTCTATATCTTATATGGTTGGTGGTTTCAACCCGTATGAAAAATGTTAGTCAACCAGCCATTTGTGAATAATCACTAGGGAAAACCAAAAATGTTTGAAACCACCAACCAGCTACACAGTCAGGTTGGTAATTCTTCCCTCTAGTGAACCAAGCTGGCTAGAAAGAAACTGTAGGTTTCACCATCTATTTCTACGGGTGGATTTCCCTCATCAAGGTGAGCATCTCTGCCGATCTCTCGCCGCCCAGCCAAGATGCTGATAGATGGAGTCCAGGGTCAGAAACCTGAGAGGCTTGGCGGGAAAAAACTGCGTTCAAACCAGCTCTTTTGGCTATGGGTCATATTAACCAACCAGTAATGGGGGATAATGACCAACCAATAATAAGGAAAACAATGGTTAATAGTAGGGGAACCAGGGGTACAGGGTTTTGACCCATAGCCATTGTGGAAAAAACACCTATGAAAACTGGCTTCGCATTGGCGCCCAGTCGTGCTAAACCAAACGATGGCTTGATGGGTATGAATTCAAAGGGATGTGCCCAGTTTCATAGCTAGAAACGAAAAAGCTAATGGCAGCTATTGCTGCCAAGTTCTCCATGGTTGTCGCTCATGCCATTGCCAGAAACGGTTAGGGAACAGTTGTTCATAGCTTTGCTGCCAGGACAGTGCACGGTGAATCCCCAGATCGCGTTCCGCGTTCCGTGGGAATCACGGAGTCGTGGAGCACTGATGAACCAAAAAAATCGAGGTACCCAGGATACCCCAAAAAAATCTGACATCATCTCCCTAACAATAGTCCATCGAAACAGTCCCACAACTATACATGATACATTATCAACCAGAATCCATTCGTGGCAAAACCATTCATTGGTGGATTATCATAAGTGTAAATCATCATCTTGCCCTGCCCTTAAGATTTGGGGAAGATTATGGTTCATATTAAGGTGATTCATGGTGATTAAATTGATTCTGAAGCAACCAATGAATGATTTTGTCACGAATGATACATTATCAACCAAATGATTTTGCAGTTGATAATTGAGAACCCCCCAAATCAAGCACTATGAATCAGCCACCATTGCTGCCCGGACCATCTTCACCTTCGCCCAAGCAGCTGCAGCAACGTGAGCATCGTCAGCCGCAAGGATCCGAAGCTACTGGCCACGATCCTTGAGAGTTCCGGGTGAGCACCAGAAATCCCGCACCGGGTGATGAAACTTGGAACCATTTTTTGTGATAACGTAAATGATTAGCACCACAATGGTAGTCATAATGGTAATCATAACGGTAAGTAATCATAATGGTAAATAACCATAATGTGATCAATGATTAGCACCACAATGGTAATCATAATGCCTGATGGTCATGAGTCATAATGGTAAGTCAAAACAATTGTTCGGTAAGTAAAAACTGTAACGGTAAGTAACCATAGTGGTAAAATGATCACAATGGTTATCATAATCATATCATAACGGCTATTGTAGGTTATAGTCATAATGGTAACTAAAACAATAATGCCTGGTAAGTATAACTATGATTAGTAATGGTTATAATAGTTACAGTTATAGCTATCATTATTAGTTATTATAGTAACCTATAAACTAACCACCACTAGAAACTTGGGTGAGTTACATTTGATAACCAACCATTATAACCGCCCATATGTGTCTAAAATCACTCTATCATCCGCTATTTTGCTCCTCACTCCCCCTTCTTAACCCTTCTTAACCACCAATTTCCACCAATTCTCACCATGAATCCCACCAATTTCCACTATTTTGCACCTCACTCCCCCATGAATCACCACTTCTCCATCAAATTTCCACTATGAACCACCATTTTTCCACCAAATTCCCCCACTTTCATCCCCCTCTTCCACCAAGCCTACCCATCACCACCGGTCACCACCGCTCCGCCAGGGCTCCCCATGACCTGCGGGTTTGATGCCAGGTCCACGTCCTTGGTGATGATCTCGACGCCTTGGAAAGCAAGCCATGGGTGCTTGGAGATGAGAGGCCTTTTTTTATTTTTGATGGATGGTATTGTATGGGATTATAATCTTTTAATACTGGTATTTTATTAATGGTTTTGTATTTCTTTGATGGATGGTTGTTTTTGAGAGGGTTTTTTCGATGGAATTGGGATGATCATACAATGGAAATGAGATTATTGTATGAGAACCCCTACTATGGGATGAAATTGGGATTACAACAATGGGATTAAACTTATTTATATGAAAATAGTTATTATAACCCCTAATTATGTATGGTAACCATTTATAGCCATCATTAAGCATCATTTAACCATACTTAACCATCATTCATTTTGTGGTTCTCAAGTCATAGGGGACCCCCCCAGTTATCATCCAAGTCATTAACCATTTGGATGGTAACTATATTAATAAAACGAGTCTCCCATTGCTGGATACCTGGTGTATATCATTTTTCGGGAGAGGCTTCTTAATACTAAAAAATGCAGGTATCCATAATCAAAAACGGTCCAGGTATGAATAGTTATCATCATATGGTAAATTGATGTATGGTAACCAAAATAGGGGTTGTAGTAACTATAATAGTAACCATAGTAGGACCATAATGTTTTTTGAAAGCCATGAGATAGGGGTTATAATAATCATAACCATAGGGAATAGTAGCTAAAGCATACTAAAGCCATGATTATAACAACCATCACGGAGGGTTATAGTGGTTGATACCAAGAGTAATGAAAACATAGTGGCCATGAATGTTATAATAGAGGTAGGGAATTTGCCAAGTGTACTGGTGTAATGGAGGGTTTAATGATCCATTAACGGAGGCCATGGTTGATGATTAGTGGCTAATAATAGGGAATATACCAGGTTTAATGGATACTAAGTTTATAATTATTATGGAGAATGGTTCTCGGGGATTAACTTTTGGTTCATAAGGAATGTACCAACTGTATTGGATGAGAGGTTTTTAACGGAGTTTCTTAAGCCATTGAGAACCCAACCTATCATATGAGCCAACTGGAATAGGTTTAGAATCTTATAATAAGCAATAACAAGGGATATAATCGATATGCGAATTGTAATGGATGGTTTATTACTGTAAATGATAAATATTGGATCATTCGTGGGTAGTAAATTAAGAAACCACCATAATGGCAATGATTGGTTTTCAATGTTTACAAATTTGAGGCAAAAAAACATAGAGGCTAAACCATGGTTTGTTGCATGGCATGGGAATGAATATGGGTGAGATAATGGGAACAAATGTTGTTTTTTGAAAAAAACTGTATATAGGTGTATACTGTCTACTGAGGTTTGCTCATGGCATGGTTATAGAAAATGCAGTGTGGGAATGATCATGTAGAATGATAGTTGCATAAACTATGGTTTATTGGGTGGTTCGTTCACTTGTAATCGCTCAAGTGCACCATTCATTTGTTTACTAAACCATTTTAACCAAAACAAATGGATTGTAACGGCTAATCGAGGTAATACACAATGGTTGATGGTTGTAAACAATGATAATGGGTAGTGATGATCATAAACAAATCCCTATCTACTGCTGGTATATACTGGGCATTGATACGGTTGATTGGAAGTGATGCTTATTATGAGTAGTCAATAGCTAGTGAATAATACTTCACACAAAGTGAATCAGTAGCTATTGACTAGTCACCACAACCATCGCTACCCATCAACCTAAGATGATATTGAATCGCTATTTGACCCCTTTGGTAACTAGTCAATAGCTGGTGAATCATGGCCAGAATGGTTCATGGCTACTCAGTAGAGTGGCTCAGCCTCTGGTGATAACCCATCTGACTGCGAGTTCTGGCGCTCAGCCCTAGGGTTTCTTCACATCCGCAGGTAACCAGCTTCATCTGTCGCCCAGCCTGGGTCCCTGCCAGCTGGGTCAGGGTCTGTTTCAACGCTTCCCCATGGTCCCTCCCGTGGCGACCAGGTCACCGATGCAGGCTGCAATGTAAATGGCCAGAACCAGCAAGGAAAACGTGGCCAAGAGCACCTCCGGTGACGGATGACTGACTGATGATCACTGATGATGACTGATGACTGATGATGAACCGAGAATAGTTGCCTGGAAATCTGTCGACAGATGATGAGATGACGAGTTACCTAGCAAGCATATCCTGTGCACATCTAGATCTGCACCCATATGATGTGACAACAGCTACAATGATGCCACAAGTTTCAGAAATGGGCCATGACACAAACGCGTGTGTAACGACTTCCAGTAATGGTGGAGCTGTTTTCTCATCACCTGCTTGGGCTACCAGTTATATCCAGGTCTCACCCTAGGGTGACCTTGTAGAAATTACTGGTTGCAATGGCCAGAACTGGGGCTCGAATCACTACAACAGCGGCAATTCTGACTGACCAAACGGTTTTGGTTTCCTCCAATCTGCTACTGTCATGAGTTTTATTGTTTGCTACTATTGTTCAACTATTGTACCCACTATTTTAGTTGTTACTGCTGTCTGTCATCATATTATCGTTGTGAACGATCTGAAAACGCCCAACAGACCTTTCTACGTGGGCAGCTGGGCATGGCTGCTTCGTTGCGGGGTCCTCGACACTCAACCACTGCGGGGGATCTGAGTATGGCGTTTCAATCTACAGGCACTGACCAGCCAAAATGACCATGTTCAGTGGGCACAAACACTGAATTTGATATCCGCCGACCCCTTGCGATGTCAGGGGGAGCGCGATGGAGAAGAGTGGTGGTCCACTTCAACAACAACAGCACGGCAACACAACAATGCCCACGGAATTTTAACGCAGAAATGTTCAACGAGTTTGATCTTTGAGCAGGTTTCAGGAAGCAACGTTAGGCACCGAGCCGCGGTTAGCTCTTCCGGAGCCAGCGTGCCACGTGATAATACAGAAATCCGGCTCGAAATTGGACTGCTTTTAGCTCCTCCGGTCCCAGCGTGCCACGTGGCAACACAGCAACACAGCCATGTCCAAGGAGTTAAAGGCAGCAATGTCCAACGAGTTTGATCTTTGATCATAGGCGCATTCGGTTTTTCTAGTTCTTAATTGTTGTTTTTCAAGCGTTCAGAAAGCAACGTTAGGCCCCCATCCGCGGCTCGAAAAGGAGCGATTTCGGCTCGAAATTGGACTGCGTTTAGCCCCTCCGCAGCCAACGTGCCAGCGCGCCACGTGACAACACAGCAACACAGCCTCCAAGGCGCCAGCGTGTTACGTAACAACACAGCAACACAGCCATGTCCAAGGAGTTAAAGGCAGCAATGTCCAACGAGTTTGATCTTTGATCATAGGCGCATTCGGTTTGTCTAGTTCTTAATTGTTGCTTTTCAAGCGTTCAGAAAACGACGTTAGGCCCCCATCCGCGGTTCGAAAAGGTGCGATTTCGGCTCGAAATTGGACTAGATTTAGCCCCTCCGGAGCCAACGTGCCAGCGTGCCACGTGACAACACAGCAACACAGCCATGTCCAAGGAGTTAAAGGCAGCAATGTTCAACGAGTTTGATCTTTGATCATAGGCGCAGTCGGTTTTCTAGTTCTTACTTGTTTTTTTTCAAGCGTTCAGAAAGCGACGTTAGGCCCCCATCCGCGGCTCGAAAACGAGCGATTTCGGCTCGAAATTGGACTGCGTTTAGCCCCTCCGCAGCCAACGTGCCAGCGTGCCACGTGACAACACAGCAACACAGCCATGTCCAAGGCGCCAGCGTGTTAGGTGACAACACAGCAACCCAGTCATGTCCAAGGAGTTAAAGGCAGCAATGTCCAACGAGTTTGATCTTTGATCATAGGTGCAGTCGGTTTTCTAGTTCTTACTTGTTGTTTTTCAAGCGTTCAGAAAGCGACGTTAGGCCCCCATCCGCGGCTCGAAAACGAGCGATTTCGGTTCGAAATTGGACTGCGTTTAGCCCCTCCGGAGCCAAAGTGCCAGCGTGCCACGTGACAACACAGCAACACAGCCATGTCCAAGGCAGCAACACAGGCTCCAAGGCGCCAGCGTGTTACATAACAGCACAGCAACGCAGCCATGTCCAAGGAGTTAAAGGCAGCAATGTCCAACGAGTTTGATCTTTGATCATAGGCGCAGTCGGCTTGTCTAGTTCTTAATTGTTGCTTTTCAAGCGTTCAGAAAGCGACGTTAGGCCCCCATCCGCGGCTCGAAAACGAGCGATTTCGGCTCGAAATTGGACTGCGTTTAGCCCCTCCGCAGCCAACGTGCCAGCGTGCCACGTAACAACACAGCAACACAGCCATGTCCAAGGAGTTAAAGGCAGCAATGTCCAACGAGTTTGATCTTTGATCATAGGCGCAGTCGGCTTGTCTAGTTCTTAATTGTTGCTTTTCAAGCGTTCAGAAAGCGACGTTAGGCCCCCATCCGCGGCTCGAAAACGAGCGATTTCGGCTCGAAATTGGACTGCGTTTAGCCCCTCCGCAGCCAACGTGCCAGCGTGCCACGTGACAACACAGCAGCACAGCCATATCCAAGGTGCCAGCGTGTGACGTGACAACACAGCAACACAGCCATGTCGAAGGATTTAAAGGCAGCAATGTTCAACGAGTTTGACTCAGAAAGCGACGTTAGCCCATCCGCGGCTCGAAAACGAGCGAGCTCGGCTCGAAATTGGACTGCGTTTAGCCCCTCCACAGGCAACGTGCTAGCGGCCACGTGATAATACAGCAATTCGGTTCGAAATTGGACTGCTTTTAACTCCTCCGGTCCCAGCGTGCCACCGGTGCCAGCATGTTACGTGACAACACAGCAACACAGCCATGTCCAAGGAGTTAAAGGCAACAATGTTTAACGAGTTTGGGCGTTTAGCCCTTCCGCAGCCAAGTGCCAGCGTGCCATGTGACAACACAGCAACACAGCCTCCAAGGTGCCAGCGTGTTACGTAACAACACAGCAACACAGCCATGTCCAAGGAATTAAAGCCAGCAATGTGACAACACAGCAACACAGCCATGTCCAAGGAGTTAAAGGCAGCAATGTTCAACGAGTTTGATTCTTGATTAAAAGCATTCGTTCTTTCTAGTTGTTGTTGTGGTTTTTCAAGCCTTCACAATAAGCGACGTTAGGCACCCATCCGCGGCTTGAAAACGAGCGAGTCCAGCCGGCGATGCTTTCAAGCTTCCACGGTCCACTGCGTACACCGGCATTGCTTCCCCTTTGGGGTTTGGTGGGCGCATCGAATGCGGCCATACTGTTGTCTACTTTGTATAGCAACACTGCATTGCGGGCAGCGATGGCAATTTGCCGGCGCAGGGCGTTGGATTCCGTCTTGCACCCAAAATTGCTTGCCGCAATGGGCGCGGTGATTAACGCAGCCCGTGAAAACTTTACTGGGGACTGTTGCACGACAATGCGGACACACGTATGTGTAAGTCAGCCTTGCTTCGTCTGCGTTGGAACTATAATTTTAGCTTTGCTTGTTCGGCGTCTGTGACGGGTCACCGGCGGCGGCGCTGCGGTTGACGCTGGCTCGGAGCCTCTCTGCACCGTCAAGGTGCGGGCGGCTTGTGAAGACGTGACATTTTCTGGCTTTCGGGCTTTGATTCGTCGTTGCGCTGTGACATCGCTTTCCTGCCTCTGGCGTTTTACCTGGCCACCGTACTCTCATACTGAAAGAGTTCCTGCTTCAACTTCTAAGGGTTTCAGTAGGTGAATTGAGCCGGCAGCGCTGATTTGTACCACACTGCCTTGCAAACAGCACATATGCTTATATGTCTACTTGATTCATACTTATTTTGCATGTGTGTTACAATCTGGTTCATATCTGCTTGATTTCTCTACCATTGGCAGCATCTATCGGTCCCCTGCGCCGCCCCTGGACTCAACTGCCCAGGGGTCGGCGGCAGGGGGCGTAAGCCCTTCAATATAAAGATTTCATTCGATCAGGCAGTACGGCCAAGCCACCATGCTCAAGTCACTCCAAAATGATCCACTTGAACCAGGGAGCTCCCATGGATGAAGCAGTTTTACAGGGGCAACTCCTGGCGAAGACATGGCCACAGCTACAGCGGCTACAGCTGCACGCCTGCCCGGAGTTTAACAGCCCGTGGAGCAAATGCCACACAATCCTGGCGCGTGTCAAAGTGGTGGGGGGTGGATCCGGTGGTCAAAGTCACTGCTATGGAATGAGTTCGCAATGAATTCATGGTGATTTTTGTTGCGATTCAGGAGATGAGCACTGTGGCGCTTCCAGGGATTAACAGAATGAATTCACGGCGATTACCGTAGAATCAATTGACCATGGTGATTTTAGGGATGAATTCATTTATGGTGATGAACCACTTGCATGTGGGAGGATTGAAATGAAATTCCACGAGTCAGTTTAAACTAAACCCATACTGTGTTCCTTTTCTGGCACACTTTTCAGACGATACAGATTGTAAGATATTCACACATGACACATGATGACTGATGTCAATCATTGTAAATCACTACTCTGCTTCAGCGCGATGGTTTAGGTTCCACTAATCCCGGTACATCAAGTCGTGATTTACTCAACCTTCTCAATCGTTGAGACTCAGTGAAATACCAACAGATTGGGAATCGGAGTTGTCAGCAGTCAGCATCCCACTTGTCCGGCCATGGGAATGGGAATATTTACCTGCAAGGTGATAGACTGCTGCAATCAAACATTGCCATGGACAATGGCAATGTGGCAATGTCCAACAGGTGTATTATCCGCACGTGATGCATTGTTCATCGCTACCAAAAACAAAGAGATCTGGGGACTGTGGGAATGCTTTTTTAAATATCTTAGATTGATAATCATCGTGTTGGCAAAGATTTCAATTTTACGACTTCTGAAAACAAACTTGTCCTACAGTTCCAAAATCCATATCAGATAAGTAGGAGAACCTTGCCTTTCAGGGTCCACCTCTGGATATATACCACTTGATTTCTTCAGCATTGATACCTCACCCTTGCAATGGCAGCTAGTGTAAAGCCCATGTTGCTGAATATTCGACCCTACATTGCGATGTAAGAGATCATGCACCCATAGAACGTGCGTGCGTATCTCCATGCTTTGTTACGATTAAAAACAATTCTGGTTGGTGGTGTCAACCACTATGAAAAATATTAGTCAACTCACCATTTGTTAATGATTGCAAGGGAAAATAGAAAATGCTAAAAACCACCAACCAGAATTCCTACCAATTGGTTAGGGCACTCCTGGTAGCTCATGAGCCCCCCCTTTAAAGGCATCTAGGGATACCCCCCGGCTCCTTAGCTCCCTCCTAACCACCAGCTGGATCATCCCCATGTTTCCCCATGAGCAACGAATAAGTTCTCATCTTCTACCCATGAGTATTCCCATTTGTTTCATGCCATTCGTAACAATCATCATGAAACGATTCATAGCATATATCTATGATTCCCATAGCCATATCACAAATCCATTACATCCGGTTGCCTATGACCATGTAATCAGCTTGATATATACCATGATTTGATTGGTTGATACCACCATGATGAAATAGATATGTGCCAAAATAATGGCACATTTCCAAAACCAATGGTTTTCGAGTAAAAGGATCATTTTTTGGTGGGTTATTGGTCACCCTATGGCTTGGCACAAAACCGAATCTGATCATCCTGACGCCATGCCCCGGTCATCCCTGCGTCCTGAATCGAGTCACTCCTTTCAGCGATCGTCCTGATCCAGGCCGCTCGCAGCACCACGACTGATAATGACTTGTTGAGATAACCAGTCATGAAGGTGATTTAGTCATGATTATTGACTTACCATCGTGTTTGATAATCAGCAAGTATTACATCAAGTGTTTGAGAACCATGCGTTATCATTGACGTAGTTATGGTTAGTGACTAGCTGTTGCTGGTTACATGGCGTTTTGAGTCAGATCGTCAAGGTGAACCATGTTTCGAGAGCCAGTCGTGAAGGAACATGCTAGTCAGCAACTATTACAATCAGGTTTTGGATATGTTTAGATCATATCAATAGTCAATAGCTAGTGACTTGATGGATGATATAGTCATGATTATTGACATAGTTGGTACGAATTACTACTAGTTGCAGCTAAGTGTCTTCATAATGGATTAACCACTAGTTGAGATAGCGTAACTAAGTGTCATGTATGTAGTCATTGTTTGCAATGGTTCTATTCATGACCGAAGAAGGACCTACTCATATGTTCTAATGAAATCAGGGTTGATAATGTTTCATCATGGTCCGTTCATAATTCTAATCCATGGTATAAGTACTAGTGGACATCAACCAACCGAAACACCAACAGAAATGGGCGCCTCAAACCTTCGGAGCTGTCTGGTGGCCTGACACCGCGGGCCCCACCATACATTGCAGAGATGGTGGATCTTCCACTGCTTGCAGCCATCAACGGGATGCCCAAACTCATGATCTTCCAATCAGCATGGAGCACTTCACATGTGGCCCCAGCGACCCCTGGCTCCACTTGAAACCCGGCCCGTTCCCACCCCCGGAGCCTAGCCGTAAAAGTCGAAAGCCGCGAATGACCAAGAAACTGCTGAAATTGTGAGTACCTCGGCGTTCGATGATGATGATGATGATGATGATGATGACGGTGATGATGATGACGGTGATGATGATGACGGTGATGATGATGACGGTGATGATGATGACGGTGATGATGATGACGGTGATGATGATGACGGTGATGATGATGACGGTGATGATGATGACGGTGATGATGATGACGGTGATGATGATGACGGTGATGATGATGACGGTGATGATGATGACGGTGATGATGATGACGGTGATGATGATGACGGTGATGATGATGACGGTGATGATGATGACGGTGATGATGATGACGGTGATGATGATGATGATGATGATGATGATGGTGATGGTGATGGTGATGGTGATGATGATGCTGCTGCTGCTGATGGTGATGATGATGCTGCTGCTGCTGCTGCTGATGGTGATGATGATGCTGCTGCTGCTGATGATGATGATGATGATGATTGATGCTTTGAAATTCGATTTAAAAAATTGTTTATAATGGCTAGGTTTGACGGTTTGACAAGTCATATACAGTATGTGTTGGCAAATGAATGTATAATGCACAGTGTATAGAATGTATAATGGACATAAAATGGTTACAATGCTTATTCAAGACTTCCGTGTATGATAGATGTTTGTAATAGTTGTATAGTTTGCGTAGATGATGGCTCAGGATGAGTCAATGATGTTTGACGATATTTGATAACGGGATATAAGCGGCATGTGGTGATACAGCCTATGGTTGACAGTGGTGCATTTTGTTTCAGCATCGCGTCAGAAACCTTCACATGGTGGCTGACAATCTTGTGAAGTATGCAAACGACCATGGCTGAAAAGAAATGACAACAGTTTAATCTCTCCACCAAATTAACTAACATGATGCTCCTTCAGGTGACAAAACCAGCGGTTAAGCTTCATCACCAATCGTTATAGCTGCATCTACTGTAAGCCGAAGCACAACAGCCTTTGTTTCGATGTGGCGGTTGTTATCCCTTGACCATCCTTGACCAAGATTGGCAGTAGCTGGGCTATCCAGTTGCTTGACCAGATCAAAAAATTGCCAGTGATTCATGGTTTCGCCCTGGCCACATCCTCCAGAGTTCGCCCGTTAAACGAGGGGCTGCTGTAGAGAACCACTCCCACCACGCTGCTGACAATGATGATCCTCAGCCGTCCACTTGTATGGTTGGCCCAGGATTGAGGGATCCCATTTTGCTGGGAAACCGCACCACTGGGCCGGGGCCCCCGGTATGAATAGACCAGGATTGATCCTACATTGAGATTAGGTCAGTTGACTGACGTCTCTCAGCTCACTTTTTCTGATGCCAAGCGTATGAACCTGGGAGGCTAAGAACGTTCTTTTTGACACCGTGAGCTGTTTTGGCTTGAACCCAGTGAGGAGGAACCATTCACAAGTCACCAACGATTTTTACAACGTGTCAAGGATGAGAATGGGTTATACTTCTTCCGATACTGTCCTAGATGCTATTTGCATCCCCCAGGTGCAAAAGATTCAAATCATCCACCTGTTGGGATTTTCATACTTGAAGAATCATGAAGTATGAAGATCATTAGAAATGCTGTGATTCTTCAATGTTGCCAGTAGAAAGGCTAGTGAACATGGAACTTTCTCATGCATCATAGTCTCGATTCCGGATCCCAAAAAAACACTGGCTTCGGACGGCAACCTGACAATCATCCAACCTCGCTACAGCTTAATATGTGCCCGATGGTGCAGGATGTGATGCATAATGAATCTAATTATTTATTCGCAGTGATGCTTCAATGGGATTGATTCCAAACAGCGTATCTTTAGGCTATTAATTCTTTAGAACTGCGTTTAATGACAATGATGTGTTTAACCAATCCCATTCCAAACAGGACCAACACCAACATTCTCCAAACATCTACTAATTCTTAATCACCATTCACTGCGAAAGTGCCATGTCTTGCTGACTGCTTCCCCCTTTGATCCCCTGGCGACCTGCTAACCCCGCCACGCAGAGGTGGGGCCAAGGAGCAAGTCCATCAAGAACCAGGGATCCGTAAAGCCTTGGTCCAGGCAAACGGTGGCCGGATTCTATCACCTCGGCCCTCAACATGGTTAACAGGTATGATGATGATGATGATGATGATGATGATGATGATGATGATGATGATGATGAGTCCTCCCAAATGCCAAAGCTACCTCTTCGACTCACCTTCTTACCCAGCTCGGTCCAGTCCCCGCTGCACTGCTCCAAGCGACTCGAAGGTCCATAGGCCAAGATGCGCAGAATCAACTCCTGAGGCAAGAAACGGGGAAGGCAACACTGGTGAGCACCCCAAATGGTTGGATATAGCAGGGGGATAATAAACAACCAGTCATAGGGGATAAGAACAATGGCTAACCAATCGAGATTCATGTTCAACAATGGCTAACCAGGGGGATGATAAACTCCAATCATAAGGGATATACTCACTATAATGCTTGGAGCTTATGTTGTAAATGGATAATATAAAGGATGATTAAGGGGGGTCCCCTATTTTGGGAAACACGCCTATCAGTTGCGGCTCGGTACCTGCAGATGGGCTAGCTGGAGATTCACCATTTTTGGTACAATTTCCTTGATATTCATTGGAGATTACAACTTTCATTGCCAGTATCAGGTTCCCGAAGTGTCGATCATCTAAGAACATCGGTCCATAAACAATGTCCGAGAAATCACAATGTTTCCCACTCAAAATGGTTGAGCATAAGTTGGGATACCACTGATCATGGCATATCATTGCACTTATTTGCATCTCTAACAATCAACATCAATTAACTCTTAGTGCTTCTCATCTTCAAGAAAACGGCGGAAACCGTTGGTCCAATCAACCACTTGTCAGAGCTACCTTGGCTACGAATCAACCCTAAGCACGTTGATTACCCTGCTCCGCAGCATGTCTCCAGCACGTAGAAAACGAGGAAGCAAATTTCAACGGAGATGGGCCATTCACCTCATGCCAGGCTGGTTGCAGGTTCTGGGAAGATCGGTCATAACCGAACAACCAATGCTGAATTCTAGCTGGTCAATAGCGGTTGATTATATAATGGTAAATAAATGATCAGTAAGCCATAACCGATGGTTGATTGGCTACGGCCAATGGTTAATACAGCTGGGGATGATGGCCAAGAGTTGAAAAGTGCGTGTACCAACTATGTGGTGCTGGGTCAAGCCATCAAGCATCCGAAACTGGTAAAGGGTGCACATCCCAAAAACCTGGTGGTTTCTTAGACTAGGGAACCCCAAAAATGGTTGGTTTACCAGTAGAAATGGTTGATATTGGATGATTTGGGGGTACGCCTATTTTGAGAAACACCCATATAAAAACCCATGGCATTTTTGACGAACCGATTCTCTCATGATCTTTTGATTTTTGAATGATAAGGGCACATAATTATATTGTTTCTACACCCACAAAATGGACCATCGCAGCAATGAACAATCGTAATGATGGTCACAAATAGCAATGATCATAAGAATAATGCAAATCAAAGATCAATGAGAAACATTTCACAAAACACGCAAACCACAATGACAACAAACATACCGATCATCATGACTTATCCTAACGATCTTGACAACAACAGGGGGCCACGTTATGTTCTACTATAAATAGCTGGTTAGCTACCGTACTCCGCTACTCACTTCATATGTCTGCAGATCTGAAAAGAAAGTGTTTCCGCATGTTCAAAGACCAAACATGCCAAATGTGGTTGACATTGCCACCGGAAGATGAAACTAAAAGAAGGGCAGCCAGTACAGTAGTTCCCATTATCAATACGCATCAATACGCAATGATCTTATAGGTACCTGTGACCAATATATCACTTATCTTCTTATAAGTTTAAAATAGAAACTCTGGATCTGAAAAGCAAGCGTAATGTGGGGTAAACTGACCTGCAGCCTGAATGATAAATTGCGATCATGGCCGAAAGTTGTCTGGTTGAATCCCGTGACTTCGGAAATACGCTCTTCATTTCTTTCACAACTATCCCAAAAGGTGTGAACGCCCGCAGTGCCCACACCAATACTCCGCAAGAAAACAACAGGACTCAAGACTCAAGACTCCAACTCTCAACCATTGCTGCTTAGAGGTTTCAGCCCGAAAAATATTAATCAACCAACCCTCCCAAGCACTTGGGAACATAAATCATGAATTTCACAAAGTCGTAGTTGTGTAGCCACTATTGTTGATTATCATCCGCTAATTAATATTAACCACTATCATTCTTCCGCTAGTAACCACCAATTCTACTAATTCCATATCTCTTGGCTTGCTCCCATGCCCGCAACAGGTTTTGCTGCGAGGGGCTCTTAGGCTCTGGGAGCAGGGAATGTTCGATCTCCTTAGCGGTCGCCATAAGCAGAAGCCAAGTGTAGATCTGATTGGTGGTTGAACCAATAGTGCTTTATAATGGTTAATAGTGATTAATAATGATAAGTAGTGATTAATAGTCAATAGTGGTTGATAATCATTAATAGTGATTAATAGTGATAAGTAGTTATAAGTAGTTATAAGTAGTGGTTGTATAACAGTGATTAATACCAGTAGTGGTTAGTAATGATTAATCATTAATAATGAGTAAAACTGATCAATAGTTTCTAGTAATGGTTAATAGTGGTGAATAATGATTCATAATGATTAATAGTGGTTAATAATGATTAACGGTTAGCAACTGGTTGGTGGTTGAACCACCCATTTGAAAAATATTGGTCAACCAACCAACTATTTGGCTATACACTTGGGAAAATAAAACAAGTTTGAAACCACCAACCTCATAGCCATGCTTGATCATGAAATATCATATTCACCATCACTAACTGGACCATTAACTAACTCTCATGAGCCATCATGGAGTATCGCCGCATGATGACCCCGCGACTCCCCGCATGACAGGGGATGACAGCCAGCAGGAAGCCCGGGCAATACAGTGCCAGCAAAGGTGTGAATATGGGTGTCTCTCAAGCCATAGGGGACCCCAAAAAATGGTTGGTTTATTAGTATAAATGACAAATATATAAATTGGATGATTTAACGGGTACCCCTATTTTGAGAAACCACCACATATACTGAAAAGAAACACAAGAAGTTCATGATGAAAATCATGCCCGTGGAACAGAATGCTTAATGGTCAATGCTGGTTAAATGATGGCAAATCATGAGGACCATCTTCGTAAATCTTCGCCATTGACCAAGCGGTTGCCGAAGGCAAGGACTTCGTTTGCGCCGACCTGGGTGTACTGCCAGAATCGTGTTGAAAATGATGCTGCTGAATGGTGTTTAATGATGAACCCCTATGGTTAACTAGTGGTCAATAATGCTTAATAATGGTTATATATGGTTATAATGGGTGATAATGATCATTCTCTGGTTGGTGGTTGAACAACCCCTACGACAAATATCAGTCAACCACTCATGTGTTAATAATCACTAGTGAACATAAAAAATGTTTGCAACCACTAACCAGTAATGATGATGAATGGTGTTTGCTCTTGAACTTGCTGCGGATTCTTCAATTTGTGACCATATCGTTCAGGCGACAGTTCGAACACTTGTCCAGATACGTAGGAACTCCATCTCAACGCCAACGCAAACAATCCACTAATCAAATTATTTGGGTCCCTACTTCACTGCGCCAGCTGCTGGGTTTCCGTACCTTTACCGGTCATGCCTCACCATCCCCTAGCATCCAACCGACACCAAGGAGCGAAACCTTGAACAACCAGATTGGCCAGAATGATAAAGCCTGGGTTTCACCGGTGAAGCGTTGGTGATGTACCATGCCCAGTGCTCGTTGTGCCGAATGCCATGAAGATTCTGATGACCAACGAAACAAGGTGTTCGAAATCCTGAAAGCAACAAGATTTGCTGGTCAATCATCCTGGTGCGGATCAAGATAATGATTCATCAAGTAAAATGATGATGATGATGATGATGATGATGATGATGATGATGATGATGATGATGATGATGATCCTGATGATCTTGATGATCCTGATCATCCTGATCATCCTCATATCCGGATTGCCCCTGATGATCCTGATGATCCTGATCATCCTGACTGTCCTGATGATCCTGATGATCCTGATGATCCTGATGATCCTGGTGATCCTGATGATCCTGACTGTCCTGATGATCCTGATGATCCTGATGATCCTGATGATCCTGATGATCCTAATGATCCTAACGATCCTAATCATCCTGATCATCATCCTGATGCCAAATGGCACCTGGGTGTTGCCGCCCGCTGGATGCTAGATGTGCCAACGCGGATGACCACTGCCAAGAGGGCCACTTGCAACCGTTTAGCAGATGATCCCCGCATCTAACACCCTCTGGTAATCTAACATCGCACTGGACACTCCACCAAATATTCATGGTTTCCCACAGTTACTATATATCAAAGAATTAAAAAAGATTATTTTCCCTTGCTATGTTGGACCACCAGAGTGTGCAGTATCCGGTGTTTTCCGATGTTTATCCTATATGTTATGTTTGGTTTCTCTACCGAGAACCGTCACACAACTAGCAGTAGCTATCGGTCTTCGCGTCAGCCCCAACAAAGAGATCTATCTCTTTCAATTTCAAGGTCCATGTTCGAGTTTGGGGCGCAGAGTCATGAGTTTTGCTAGACATTATCTTCACAATATCCGGATGTAGAACCTTTCAGAGGTCATGTTCGAACGCTGATTGTGGAAGGACATGTCTTGCCTGTTTATCCTGAAATACCAATCATATGGACGGCAACGACTCATGGCGAGCCGATTTGGGTGCCTGTGAAATTGAATGGGGTGAGCCCAAAAGCGAACTGGTCATGTTCACTACTCCTCTGTTGAAAAACATGTGTGTGTTATCGAAATGTAGCCTTGTTATTAACCATAATGGGATGAATGATCATCGAAAGCCTTTCTTGATAAGCATTTACCAGTCTAATCCTAAAAATGAGATCATTTTCGAAAGGTTGGTACAAATACACAACTGATGGACGCACCAAATCAGAATCTCTTTCGGACCAAAAACCGACCACTGATGAGGGGACATGGCAAGCTGACCCTCAAATCAACTAACGAACTGGACTCTTGTGGACGCTCCTGAAACATGATCAAGGACTTATGTGAACATGTACAAGGAAAACATATACGTATATGGGAGAATTAATCTGTACAAATAAAAATATATATATATACTGTATACAACATCAATACAATCGAACAAACTCAAACGTTCTTGATTAGAATAAAGAGCCATAATATGCTTGTTGCTCAATAGAAAATCCCAAAAAAAAGTAGTTGGTCCATGACTATGAATGGTTAATAAAGGATGATAACTGGGGGTACCCCTATGGCTTGAGAAACCACCAGTGAGCGCACCGGTGTTCGTTCCATGCACCGGCGGCCAGGCTACAAACGATAGGTTCAAAGGCGCGATGCCGAACCACCTGCTGCGAATGCCAAGCAGTTGGGTTGTTGGGATGACCCATGGGAAAAATATGGGTGTTTCTCAAGGCATAGGGGTACCCCAAATCATCCATGACTATAGTCATTTGTAGTAATAGACCAAGCATTTTTAAGGGGTTCCACCATTTTGAGAAACCACCATATCTTGTGAAGATGTGGTGGGTTATAATGGTATCCATATGGTTTATTACTAGTAGTGGTTGACAATAGGGAATAATAAGCAACAATCATAGGGGATATACCAACCAATAGGGGACTTAGGGGACCCCACAAATTATTGGTTTATTGCTATAAGTGAGTCAACAAGGATGAGTTGGGGGTTCCCTATTTTGAGAAACCTCCATCTGTTGGGTGGATATGTTGGGACACTTGTAGATAAGTTTCTCAAAATGGGGAATTTTCCAAAATGCTTGGTTCATTGCTGTGCAGACTATCAATGGATGATGATTTGGGGGGTCTGCTATTTTGAGAAACATGTGGTCGGACAGATACCGGGTTGAACCTGGTGTCTTGGGATATCTCCTTGACAGTGTTTGGTATTGATCCATAACCATCGTTGTGGTCATGCCTGAGTTCTCCGATTTCTAGACCAAACCCACTCTCTCTAGTATCAACCATTATTTACCATTAATCATTGTTCACCATCAACCATCATTAATCATTCTGAATCATACTTATGTAATCATTCTCGGCCATTATCTATCATATCTTGATTAACCATTTTCAACCATCATTAATCATTCACCATCACTAAGCATTTCTAGCCAACCATTGCACAATCATTGCTTATCGTTCTCATGGCTAAGAAAAATCATAACGAACAATAATCCACCTTAATCATTATTATGGACTCTTAACCATCAACCATTTATCAACCAGTGCCATCAAGATTCTAAATGTTTAGCAACAATTTATCAACCATTGCCTTTATGAATCAATTCTTAATCATTCTTTTTCAATCCTGGTCGATCATCAACCATTGCCATCAACCATCACCATTTCAATGCTCCAAAGGATCAACCATCATTTTCGTGGTGGATCATTGGACCATACGGCCATCAACCACGCTTCCACACTCCAAACGGAACCGATTCAGACCAGACCTGGAACCCAACAGCACTTCCCCTCCCAGGTCCGCAGCACCTTTCGTGCCCATTGCGACACACGGCTCTTCTCAAAGGGGTCAGTGGCGTTCTTGCGCATGCGCTGTAGGAACCTCAATGACACTGATGTGACCCCGCGGACACGGAGAGACAGCCTTTAAGACACCAAGATGCGCATGTCTTTAAACATTTGGTGTTCAAGAATGGTAGGAGATGAACTGTTTCATCAACTCTTGGTTCTTTGGTCGAGGCTTTGTCAATGAATATGAACGAACCCAAAGAAAGAATATCTGACACACACACACACAGATATTGTTCCTACGTTTGTTTGGCTGTGGGTCAGTGCCCCCACTACCCTTGGTGAATATCCCGCAAATAACCAGAAGTGAACAACGTGGAGATGTGGGGGTTGATGAAAATGGTGGACCCCCCGAATCATCCTAAACTACCCATTTAGAATACTAAACCCATCATTTTTGGGGTCACCTATCTTGAATTTTTGAGAAACCACCACGTGAACAAGTGTGAATGACTACCTATTTTTCTGGCTGCCCGCCACAACTAGAGCCATTAACACATTAGGGCCACAACTATTTTGAATTTCGTTGGGGGATTGGACATTAGAGCCACGAGTGCCCACAAGGCCGGCCATTGAAAAGCGAGGAGCGAAGGATCCAGGATGCCTTCCTGACGGATGCAGCAAGCAGCCGAGCTTGCTAAACCATCTGATCATCTAATCCTGAACCATTTGACCACATGGTAAATAAATTACATTAAATTACTAATGGTTGTTCATGGTCAACCAAATGGTTATCAATGGTTCTTAATGCTAATTCATACTCATAACTGATGATGTCAACCACCTGATGCCTAATAATGGCGGGCGAATGGCTAAAAAATAATGGTGAACCAATTTGGCTGTAGGTCAATGCCCCGGTACCCTGGCGAGCATCCTAAGAATGACCGAGCCAGTCTGGCTGTTGGGGTGTTCACCAGACTACTTGATGGATGTTGGACATGACTTAGCTAAGTTCAAGAAGCCTTCAGGGGCTGTTTCTATAGGAACCTGACGGGAGGGTACGTATACATAAAAACAACTATGACATAAAGGAAAACATAAAACACAACACATATGAAACGTATGTGAAACATATATGAAACGTATGTGTCACATATGTGAAACATAAACAAAACATAAAGGAAACATAAGGCAAACATATGCACATATGTGATAACTTTATGTCAAACGTTTATGTCAGGCAAAAAATAAGATCTTATTTCATGTCAACAACACAAAATATGATCTTATTTTATGTCAACTACATAAAATAAGATCTTATTTTCAAACTGACATAAACTTGAAACATAATGCAAGCATAAAGGGTATATGTGGAAACATATATGCTCTGCATGCGTCCTTGAAGCGTTTGGACCATTGTTGACCCTATCTTGTTTATGTTATTGTTTATGTTATTTTTTGAGTTTTATGATACGTATATGTCAGAGGTGGCCAAAGACGTTTCTATTGTGAAAGCCTTTTGGACCTAGCTAAGACATGACTCACAACTATTCAACCACGGTTGAATGCTGGCAAAGGATGAGGGAGTCCGGAAATGCTCCGAAACCTGTCATGGTTGTGTTTCTGGCTGAATCACGTTTTTTCTCTGGGGTGACAGGTTAACAAGAGTACCAACATGTAATGTACCAAAAATGGCGATGTTTTTCTCAGTATGTCGTCGAAAAGGTTCAATAGATTGGCACGGTTGAACGCTGGAAATGCTCACGGTTTTAAATCACCAATAACAAGAAAGCAAAAAAACACGGGACTGCTGACGTGTGATTTTTAATCATCAGCCAGTATTGTTTGGATAATTCAGCAACCCATGAAAAATCAACGTCTAGAACCTTGAGTCATATTTAATGACCACTATTGTAATAACATGTAACAACCTATCATTATCAACCACCACAAGCCACCACTAGCCACCACTCAATGTTGCTGTTGGTTATTGTCCCATGAGCCATTTCACCGCCAGCCCGTGAACCATCGCAGTGCGCAGCCAGTGGCCGACCAGTGGACCACTATGAATCAGCTTAGTAACTGGCAGTGGTTGGCTGATCAACCACCACTTAATGGATTAGTAACTAACCAGCCAACCAGTGGCTAACGCATCAGCTTAGTAACCATCATCTACTGTCATGTGTCGTCGTTAGCCATCACCACGCATATCATGGCCGGGACCATCATTCATCAACCATCAATTTTACTCAATCATCAATATTTTTACAGCACCATCATTAATCAACCACCATTGGCCATAATTGTCGACCATCGTCAATCGTCTAGATTACTACATTCACCATCACTAAGCAATCATCACTAACCATCATTTAAGCATCATGAGCCATCAAAACAAACATCAGCATACATCAACGTCATTTCAGTCACCATCATTTACCATCATTTACCATCATTGACAATCAGTTCACCTTCATTAACCACCAATTCACCGCTAGTTCGCCACCATTCAACCATCACCCGTCACCATCGCCAAACCGCTGAAGGGAACGCATCTGAGTCCTGCTCCAGCGTATCCAGCACCGTCTTCTCCTTGTTAGCGGCGCCTAGGGTCCTGGAGGCTCTGGGAAGAAGTGCAGGGAATGTTTGAGGATGGCTAGATGATGATTAAATGATGGCCAAATGATGGTTTAATGATGGTTAATGTGATTGTTGATTGATGGTTCATGTGATAGTTGATGGATGTTGGTGGTCAATGATGGTTAATGACGGTCAATGATGATTAATCATGGTTAGTGATGATGGCATTAATGATTCATGATGGTGAATGTGATGGTTGACGGTAAATGACAATCGGTGATAAAACATGATGAATGTCGGGGGTTAAAGGTGGTTGATGAGGGTTGATGGTTGAAAAAAATGCAAAATGGTTTGTAAAACCATGTTTGATGGTTCATGGCAATGGTTGATGGTTAAGGATGGTTGATGTGTGATAAGTGATGATGGTGAATGGTTGATAGAATTGGTAAAATCTACTTTGCAAAATAGAATTCATTTACAGTCGTGCATTACTGCAGTGCAAGTGACATGGTTCACGTTAACAATGGGAAAGGGCAGCTATTTTTGGACGGCTACATTTTATCAACATGATGGTTGATGGTGGCAAATCATCTGTGGCCTATTGATGATGAGCTGTACAAATTGATACTGTCTAATTGTACTTGTGTAACAAATGTTACCAATGATAAATATGAATATGGGTGAATAAGTAGCTACAACATGTACTTAGTGATTATTGAAAACAATTGAATGTGCCAGTTCGAAACTTTCTTGCAACGTGGATCAATTCCTCAGTTCTATTTAAGAAAACAAGACACGCAGTGTGACGCAGCTTCTCAGTGTGAATCCGCATCTCAGCGTGAATCAGCTTCTCAGTGTGAATCAGTTTTTCAATGTGAAGCAGTTTCTTAGTGTGAAAACCCTTCAGTGAGTGATTTTTGTTTTGCAAAGTGTCTTCCAACATACTGAAAGTCAAAAGTGAGCGAGGCCCTAGTTGTAGCTTAGTTTGTATAGGTAGGAACCCTGGTTGCAGTGTAGTCATGCAGGTACGAAGCCAGTTAGCGCCTATGACCGACGGCTAAAACCAGCGACGGGTTATGGCAGATAAAAAACACATCGCAGGAAGATTGATACACATCGTTACTAACGGTTAAACCACTCTTGAAATATGCGTTACTAATGGTTGAACAACTCTTGAAATATCGCGTGTGTTTTCAATGTCTTGGCGGGCGCATGTGCATAATATTCTTGTCAATATAGCACTAGTCATAGGTTTGTACACATGACTGAACATTCAAGTATGATGACATATAAAATCATATAAACGTGTATTACTTTTGTTTAGTCTCAAGTAGATAAACAAATAATTGAATAAATAAACAAATACATAAAGAAATACATGCATCAACAACAAATGTAAAACTATTAATATAATATATGGTCATCAATAGACCTATTGGAGCAGAATGCAATCTGCTGACACAACGACTGCCGTGCTGTCCAAGCTCCGACCCAACAAACGGATGCAGCTCCTGAGTTTCTTGAAGTCTTTCCCTGGCGCCTGGGACAGCCAACGATCGGTGAAAGGTTGCATCTACACTCTGGTGATCTACCAGTAACATAGCTGGCTGGATAATCAACCATTTCTATGTAACAAACGGGATGTAGCAATAGAAACTCAACCCCGGATGAAGAAGCTAACCCCCTGGTCGATTGATAGGTCCCCCATTGTTCGCCCACTGGGGAAACCCATTTCAGTGGCCAGGCTTCAGATTAATTGGGAATGGCGCAGCCATGTTTTGAATGAAAAAAATGATAAACAAAAACATGTTTTATCATTTTGCATCATTCAAAACATGGCCTAATAGAAGATCTGAAAGAATAGGCCTTGGGAAGGACCACTGTGTAGCTGACAGGTCAATCTAAAGCCCTCGGGACCCTCACAGTGGCTAGGATCACCATTTACAGTACCGCCTGGCTAAGCACGAAGTTTGATTCGTTCGGACTCTGTGGTCTGTCCCATCCCAGGACATCACAAATGTTTGTTTGGAAGTGGTATCCTCTCAAGGAATCAAATGGATCAGAATCAGGGATCGTATCCCCATTTTTATGGATCATTTCACAGAAATAGCTGATCAAATCACAAAAGCCCTGGATCATATCACAGAAATGAATCACCACATTAAATTTACAAAAATGATGGAACGCCTGCCAACTTGTTCGATTTGTTTCCACTCTGTGGGTGATGACCTCAGATCACAGAATTGAGCATTAACTATTGGCAGCCTTAACCACCAATAAAGGTCAAACAACTCCTGGTTGTTGGTTGGTGAGTAGCTTTGTTGGTTGCTTGTAGGTTTATTGAATGTTTACTTGCAGTGTGTTTGCTTTGAACATGAAAAGCCATTTGCTGTCAGCAGACTCCAGTAATCAATAAGTCAACATATGATACATGGCGATAAAACGTGGTGTAGATATTGATGCGTGGTGCCCTTAGAAGAAATGGGAAAACGGTGAAATGGCGCTGGAGTTCCGGCACCCTGCTAGACGACAGTGCTGGCGCTGATCGAAAAGTCAGCTGGAAGAATCCATGCCAAGTCTGTGAGCGGCAGAATTCGATTTGCAATGATGAAAACATTCCAGGCATCCAAGAAAGGCGGCCAGCAGCTATGAACCATGAAGCAGCTAGAATTCAGCATTGGTTGCCCAGACACCAACTAACTAATGAACCACTACTAGCCACTATTAACCACCATGAATTCACCATTGGTTGCTTGGTCATGGCTTGTGAAGAACTTGATTGCTTGGTTGCAAAAATCATTCCCTGCTTTTGACCATTGACCAGCTAATTAACAAATAATTAGCCAGCTAATTAACGACTATTGACCACCATGAACCAACTAGAATTCACCTTACTTGACTAACCAACTTCTTCACCAGCTTAACCATGAACGAACTGGAATTCACCAGCCAGGTTGCTTGGTCAACTAGCTCATTGACCAGCCAGGCTGTACAGAAACCACCATCTGATCCCCTAGCGCTCTTGGTGCCAGGCTGCTGCGCTAACTTCTGAAGGAAAGATCTGCCCCGTCGCCTGGTGCGCGCAGGCTACGAGCGCTCAGGATGGTGATGGTGGATGATGGTGGGGGTTCTCAGGATGGCCGAGGATGGCAAAAAATGGTGAAGGATGGTTGGATATTCAGGGTTGTCGTTGGCAAAGTTAGGTCGGCGCAGCACCCCTGTGCATCTGTGGTGACCGACTATTGTAACAGTTTGAGTAGGATTATTTGTCGCTAAAACAACCTAACATATGTATCCATGTTTTGCAAAATAGGGGTACCCCCAAATTATCTATGATTGGCCATTTATAGCAGTAAAACAACCATTTTTGGCGGTACCCCATTCAGTGCTTTCTTCCAATTAAATGGGTGGGGGGTCCGTTACCCGGTGGGACGAAAAAGCTGTGATGCGGACGTCTACAAATACTAAATCCATGCAAGGAACAAACTTGAAACAACCACCTAAAGTAATGAGTGGTTAATAAGTTTTTGAAAGCGATCCCAAATTCAGTGGGGGTGGAATCCATCGTTGCCATTCAACAGCACTTCCACAAATAGCAATTCACATGATACTTACATCTAGCTGATACCAAAAGTTGTCCGAAACCATCCGAGATCCCTCTAACAATTGCAACGTTGTCAGGGCGTATCGAAAGATTGATATCGTTTATCTGTTTTCTCCACTTCAAAACCGACCCAGAAGCACATTAATGAATGGTGCACCAAAATTTTGAATACCAATCAGAAGACAAGTAAACTTTCGAAAACTCCCCTGACCAGAACACTCACCCCCCACCGGGGCCTACCCCCTGGAAATGTACAGATTTTCAAGCAAACCCGGGGGTGTTGAGAATCAGGGCTGCACCGCTGTAAACATGATGATCGTCCACTCACCATCTACCATGAGATCAACCATTTACAATCACCCAAGGCCATTGTAAGCACGTAGATCATGGGTAATGGGTGAATTACTATGAATCTGTGGCTGCATGTTAATATCAAATGTTATATAACGAGTATTACTGATACTGTACTTCATGACTACCATTTGTAATTCATGACTGCCATTTGGCTACACCTCCCCTATTAGGAGGGTATAGTATAGGGATACCCCTGGCTCCAAATTGCTCCCAACCAACAGCCAAACGATTGATATTGTAGTTTTTCATTAAATTTCTGGTTGGTGGTGTTTTAGCCCCACTGAAGAATATTACGTATTTAGTCCATCAACCATCCCTAACCATCCTAGTAGTTAATCAGGAAATCCACCAAGCATCCCTTCCCTTGTCACTAGTTCATCAACCATCCGGTGGAAGTTGGTGGTACCCCTCCGAAAAAAATTCTAGTTTTACTGGCTCACCCAGTTCATCCACCAACCATCCCAAACCATCCTTAACCATCCACCATCCCTACTCATACCCATCCCTACGCACCCCTACCCATCCCTTGGTACTTCACCACGGTGAGCCGTGACCCACCACGGTGACCGGGTTCACCACGGTGACTGCACCTCGGTCTGCAAGGGCGGATCCACGGTCTTCGATGTCACGTCCTGAAATGGTGACAGTTCAACGGTGGTCACTTGGCGAGCTGGGTCAAGCAGTTAACCAACCAATGGTGGGGGATAACGACCAACAATAGGGAAAACAATGGTGAATGATATGGGAAGCAGGGGTAGGACTGTCAACTTGGTTGATTGTCAACAGTTTGACAGTTCAACTTGGTAGTAAACTCTCAGTAAAACTCTTACAGGACTGGAAAATGATATTAGGTCACTTGGTACTCTTACTGGAAAAAGTTGTAGGTAAGAAAACCTGGTTGTAGGATGTTGTAAGGTTCCGGCTTTTAAGGTAAGAACACCCTCTTGGTAGTAATCTAATGGTCAACTGGGCTGACCAACCCTATCCATGGCAGTGGTTGGATGATCCATTCCCACAGCGATAGACATCGTCTTGTCCAAAGGTCGCATCCTCCTTTCCAAAGATATCTGAAACCCTAAGAAAGCAACTGGCCATTCACCACCTACCATATCTACCATATTTGCTCGCTATTGCTTTTGGCACAACGATATCATTTGTTGAGCGATATACGGTTCCCATGCTTAGAAGAACCAAGGCTAAAGGCGCTGATGCAACCGCTGTGTGGTACACCGCATTGAGCAAGCAAATGGTGATGCTGATCTCCTGTTGTGCTGGCATACATATGATTGGTTTCATCCCATAACAGTCATCAATCACACTAATATTTCCAAGCATGTCAAGTGTGAAGAGTGCTTTGTGCTTTCAACAAGGGCCTCGATGCGTCGCAAAAACGGAGACCAAACAAACGATCCAAATCCAACCTACACTTGCCACTAACCCCGAAAGGTGGATCTGGAAGTTTTACAACTTGCGTTTCAGTTGTCCGAAAAAAACGGGACTGCCAGCAAACTCCTTTGGGTGTGCTGCACTGAACTTGGCATCACCGTACTCCTCTGGAGCACGGGCTGCGAAAATCGAGGACTTGTAGCAAGGGTGGTGGCAAACCTACATCCATCATCGGCTACAGCGAAACTTGGGCCCTGAGCTGCTGTCGACTTTGCTGCTCGTCGGAACTATCAGCAGACAACAAGCGGACTACATCGATGTGGGCGTTCTGAGCTGCGATCCATGCTGGTGTTGCACCAGTGTCTGTCCTGGCTTGGTTTTTGTCAGCCCCAGCTTCAATCAACAGGCGCACCACATCGACATGTCCATTCTGACATGCTGCCCACAATGGTGATGAACCGGTGTCGGTCTTCCCCTGATTCTTGTCGGCACCGGCTTCAATGAGCAAGCGGACAACTTCGTCATGACCGCCATGAGATGCAGTCCACAGGGGTGACATACCAGCTTCTTTATCGGCACGGTTCTTGTCAGCACCGGCTTCAATCAGCAAACGAGCTACTTCAAGGTGCCCATTCTGTGAGGCAATCCACAGTGGTGATGAGCCAGTGTCTGTCCTGCCCTGATTCCTGTCAGCACCAGCCGCAATCAGCAAGCGGACGACATCCAAATGACCATTCTGTGATGCAATCCACAGCGGTGATGAGCCTGTGTCTGTCTTGCCCTGGTTTAGGTCAGCACCAGCTTCAACCAGTAAGTGGACAACCTCATCGTAGCCACTACGCGATGCAATCCACAGGGGTGACATGCCGCCTTCCTTATCAGCCCGGTTCTTGTCAGCACCAGCTTCGAGGAGCAGGCGGACTATTTCACTGTGGCCATGCTGAGATGCAGTGTGCAAGGGTGTCGCACCAGTGTCTGCTTTGGCTTGGTTCATTTCAGCACCGGCTTCAAGAAGCAACCGGACAACTTTGTCATAGCCGCTATGAGATGCAATCCACAAGGGTGACATGCCAACTTCTCTATCAGCATGATTCTTGTCAGCGGCAGCTTCAATTAGCAAACGGACTACTTCGCTGTGTCCGCTATGAGATGCAATCCACAGTGGTGACATGCCAACATCTTTATCGGCCTTGTCCTTGTCAGCACTAGCTTCAATCAGCAAGTGGACTACTTCGTCATGGCCTCCATGTGATGCAATCCACAATGGTGACGTACCAGCTTCAATCTCAGCCAGGTTTTTGTCCGCGCCAGCTTCAAGCAGCGCGCGGACTGCTTCCGGGTGACCGTTCTGGCATGCAATCCACAGTGGCGTGGCACCAGTGTCTATCCTCCCCTGGTCCTTGTCAGCGCCAGCTGCGATCAGCAAACGCACGACGGTTGCATGGCCGCCATGTGCAGCCACACCTAAGGGTGTCACACTGCTACTGTCTTCCATGTTGACCATGGCACCCGCTTCAATCAACAAATGCACGAGTTGGACATGCCCCAGCTCAGCTGCATGATGTAAGGGCGTCCTGTCAAGTTCATCCCTGACGTCCGGGTGACTTGGGCGTTGAAGCCAAGCTTCCAGCGCCACGGCATCGTTCTCCACACAGGCACTGATCATCCCCTCCACCGCAGCACCTTCCTCTACGAAGTCCAGGCGCACCAACTGAACCTTCAAACTCCGGCCCTCCATGATCTCCTCATCCGCCAAACCACGGGTGGAGCCATCGGCCGTCTCCAGCAGGAGCCGTTGGCGAAACCGGGAAATGCCCAGGCGCAGCTGAAGCAGTTGCTTCACTTCCTTGGCAGATCGGCCTTCGAACTCATGAGCTTCGCAAACGAACAGGGTCTCGCCACTGATGGGAGAGCAAACCTCCATGGGTCAACCGAGCCGGGCCGGTTGGAGTAGGTTGAATCGGATGGATTTTATGGTGGTGAATGATGATTGAAGATGGTTAATGATGGTTAATCATGGTGGATGATGATTAATTTACCCCATTACTAATTTGGTTGATGGGAAAACCCTAGCAATTATCTGAGAACTGAGAGCAGTTGCTGTGTTTCTAGCCCTAGATCTAATATGTGTGCGTGTGCACATTGATCATAGAAAGCAAGCACGTATACATGTTGCATACATGCAAAATGTATGATGTGTGATGCCTGAGCGCCTATACTGTAGAATAGGAGGATATGCGTGGATGGCTCTAGAAATACGATACATGTGTGAACTGTTCATACTTGGGTGTATCATGGTGTATCCATCAAAGGGCAAAAAAAAAATGAGCATTTTAATCTGCTTGATGGTCTCAACCTGCATGAAAAATATGCTTGACAACCAACCATCCCAAAACTTGAGGAAAAAAATGGCAATCAAACAGAATCAAACCACCAACCAGTTACTACTGCCATGTGTTGGCTATGCATACGGCACCACCCACGTTGCTGTAAAAAAAACTCTTGAGCCAGGCAGTTGGCCCGCGACCGTCGTGAAACGTTGCTCTCAGTTGAGGACCATCCGTGGTGAGGTCCAAGGCGAGATGACCCACGTCGCACCAGTTGTGGACCACCCGTCAGTCAGCATGACTCACCACTGGTTGGTGAGTACTGAACCAAGTTGGGTAATGACTCGTTAGCACTGGTTAGCACTGGTCAGTACTGGCTAGTCCTGGTTAGTACTGAGTATGTCTCATCAACCAGCACCAACCCGTAATCATGATTAACCATCAAACCATGATTTTGCTGCTACTGAAACACCATAAACCACCATAGACCATGCCAGGCCAGACGCAAGCAACGGTGGGACCGCAACCATGAGTTCCACCGGGACGCTGCAAGGTGGTGATCCCAGCTGTTGACTAGGGTTAATACTGCTTACTTGGTAACAATGGTAAATGGTTGATCATGATGATGATGATGATGATGATGATGATGATGATGATGATGATGATGATGACATTTGGGAGGCCCACATTGTAGTCTCGTATGATTTGGTTTATAAGTAGGGTAAGTACCAGTTGTGGGAGAGATATAGTATAGAAGTGTACTCAAAAGATTGTGAGCCATTATTTGACCAGCTTGTCATCATTGCAAACCAATTTTATCCAACCATGATGATAGGTATAACTATACTTAAATGAGTTACAAACCACCTTATAACTATCATCATGGTGACTTATTATACCTTATAAGGCTGTGGTGACCTTACATTGTAGTAGGTACCACAGTTACTTACGAGACTTTGGGAGGCCCACATTGTATCGTGCTGTTCCCCCACCGCAGCAAAAACGATACCACATCGGTCGCCACTCCTGCGATCTCATGTCTATGATTGCCTGGCGGCCAGTCAAGAAGGGCCTTGAGATCATGGGATGGCCCCAAGAAAAAGCAGCAAAACAAGAACAATAGGGGACTTTGCTGTTACAAATGACTGATTTCTTAAAATGGTTGGTTGTTGCTAACGATATACAGTACAGTAGTTTTTTTGTACTCTTACCAACAAGAACAAAACAACTTTGGTTTCTTAAAATGCGGGTCCCCAAAAAGTTATGGTTGGTTTACTGTTACAAATGACTAATATTGGATGATTTCGGAGTCCCTATTTTCAGAAACACCCAAATAAGCCAACAAGAAGGACAAATGTATCACAAAGGCAACCGGTGGATCGTTACAATCGTTGCAACAATCACTAATTTGTTAAGCAAACTGTTTGATAAGTAGATATTACCCCAAATCTATAGTTGTTTGACAGTGTATGTCAGTTGATAGGAACTCAGGTCACCCTGTTTGTCACAGTCAGTGGGCTAACAGTGCTGAGCTGTTCCACAAGAATAAGCATCACGGCCATCAAACCTCCGTGCTTGAGGTACATAGTGACATAGAACCAGGGGATGTAAGCAGCAAAACTAAGGCTTGATATGGCTATGGGTCAATATTAAACCAACCAATTTCATGGGGGATAATGACCAACAATAATAAGGGAAATAATGGTTCAGGATAGGGGAACCAGGGGTACGGGGTTTTGACCCACAGCCATATCCAACCGCCGGAATTACTAGTACTGGGAAACCGGGCCGCTCCTGGGTGCTCCGGTTAGAAGAGCTTCGTTCAGAAGGATATCACAACGGCACCAGCTATGGCGGGAGAAAACTGAACAGAATAGCTACCTTTGTCCAAACGTTCTCACACACGCACACACATTTCTGGGTCTTTTATTCTCATTGACTTAGGCGCCATGGACCACTAGTATATCAACCACGTGTATACAGATTGATACCAAGCATTGTTGATATACCACCCATACACCAGCATTTGATAGTAAACCATGGCATAATCGGTATATGAACCACTGGTATAATACCCCCACTGGTAGTGGATCATGAATGTGTATGGAACACCATGGTTGACATTTGGTAACAGGTGTCGTGATATACTGATATACTAATATCAGTCATCAGCTAAACTAATGGTTAACATGCAGCAGTACTGTGGATGGTGACGAATAAGTTTCCCCTATTGTTGCTGAATACTTGTTTTTTTCGACCACCATTCGCCATTCTGGGGCTATGGGTCAGTTCACCCAACGCACCCAACTGGTTCCCCCGTCATCAGCAAGTTGTCCAACTATTGAACTCTTGGCGAACTCATCCGCCATTAGTTGGAGTTGGCTAAAGTTGATCCGCCAACAAAAAATTGTGTACTCTCTGATAAACTAACATAGCAATGGAAAATCCACGCTTTGTTCGGAAAGCCCAGGGAAATCATCCATATATGGAAGATTTTCCATTGCCATGTTAGTTTACCCGAGGGTACCTCCAGTCCTCACTGGCGCTTTCCCGGCCAACTGAACAGCTGGATGAACGTTTCTGTACCACCATGGCGATAGCCAGATACTCAAAGCTCGCTCTACAAAGCCATGGGGGTACAAAGGGGAAAAAAATCCACCAGAAATACCAAGCTATGGCTTGGTTTTACCCAAAATACCAAGCAGCAAAATGGCTGACCAGCACTACAAACCAGTGTAACTCGTATCCCACTAGTAGGGATAAATGGCTAAGCATCATCAATCAACTCATATACTGTATAACATCCCCTACTAGTTAACTGATATCCACTGCTAGTTGATTAATCTAACCACCAGGGTGTCCAACAGATCGATCCCTTGCCGTACAAGCGCCTCAGTGACCACAGGCTTCGAGATCGGGTCCACGGTTGCGGTCTCCAAGTCGTAGGACACCTGTGGCAGCGAAGGGTGCTGGACCTGGAGAATGTTTGTGAAGGGTGGTTAACAAGCTGGTTAAATGCTGGTTCATGGTGGTTCAAGGGTGGTTAAAGCGTGGTTAAAGCGTGGTTAAAGCGTGGTTAAAGGGTGGTTAAAGGGTGGTTAAAGGGTGGTTAATTTCTTGGTTGAAGTGCGCTGAATGGTTGAGAATGGTGGTGAATGGTGGTGAATGGTGGTGAATGGTGGTGACATGAAATCCACGACATCTTGTTCACCCTTGCAATCAGCCAATTCAACGTAACCAGCTTGGTACTTGGTTTGAGCCCGTGAATTGAGAATGCCAAGCTGGAAAAAAAGCAACCCCCAACACGTTTTCGGCGCTTTCTCGTGGCCTCAGGCGTAATTAAGGGGATCGTGCCTTGAACCAAGCTGCCATAGCTTTACCAAGGTCGGGCCCTACTGTATGACTTCAATTGCGAGCAAAGGTGTGTTGTGGTTGGCCAATCATATGGCCAGCAACATTCACAAAGCCAAAACCCAACAACTTCATATCTTAATCAACTTTGTCAACCATGTCGATATGAAGTGTTCATCAAACATGCACGTTGATATGAACTGTTTATCCAACTTTTCGTCAGAGAATCAACCGTTTTATCAGTCCCATGTCAGTCTCATGTCATTTTAACCAAACGTTTCCTTCACCATGTCTTCCCCTGTTGCTTGGCTGTGACTTGGCGCAGCAACCGCAGCAACCGCAGCCCGCCTGCCCTTCGGACAAGCGCTGAAAGAGCTTGTCCAAGCTGCTCTGGAGAATCTGAGGCGCGAGCAGGCGCGAGCAGGCGCGAGCAGGCGCGAGCAGGCGCAAGCAGGCGCGCGCCACAACTGAGATCAACTGAGGATAGAAACGGTGCCATGTTTTCCCGTGGGGTTTTCCGAAGGAAATGGTGGATTTCCATTGCCATGTGTTAGTTTACCAGAGGGTATCTTGAGCTGAAAATGGACTGTGCTTTTTTATAAGGCTTGGCTACTTCGCTTCCAAGACGTTGATCGGGAAATCTACCGGAAACCCCTGCAACTGAGGGTTTAACCAAGGCTTTCCTGTAGAATTTCCAATTATATAAACAACCCAGTGAGAGCTATTGTAAATACATGGTGCATCATGAACAAGATACAAACAGCTCGAGATCGAGCCCCACTGGATCGCTAACCGGCCATGACTTAGTATCATCATGAACAACAACCATTAACGAGAATCATTAGGCGTGCATCATCATCATCATGAATCATATTATCCAGACAGTAGTAGTGGTTCAACCATCATCCATCATCATTCATCATGTTGAACCGCCATCAAAATCTCCTACAATCAAGTTTGGGCTCATGGGTTGTCCTCGGTGAATGGCCACCTCCTGCTCCCAAGCAGCACAACGCAAGCAGCCAAATGACAGGATACAGTTGGTACCAGCCTATCCTACTGGTCATCGATGATTCTGAACCAAACAGCCAAGCAACCCAACCGACCATCTAACCCAACCCAACTCAACCCAACCTCAACCCAACTCAAACCCTAACCTCAACCCAACCTCAACTCAACCTCAACCCAACCATCCAACCAACCTCAACCCGACCTGGACCCAACCTCAACCGGCCCAACCGGTCCCTGTTTTCATCGCGCATTTCCATGGCCCAGGGACGATGTGGTGCGCCTGCACCTGCTGTAATCCATGGACGCTTCTCCGCTGCAAGTCTTGAATCCTGGCCGCGGTCCACTGGAAGTTGGTCATCAATTTGAAGCCCGAAGTAATAAACCTATGCAACCATGAAGAGGGTTTCAATCTCATAGGTTGACTCATATTTCTCATCGGTTTATTACTTATGTAGGTTTCTGGTTCCCTATGAGAAATGTTAGTCAACCAACCATGTGTTAACAATGACCAGGCATAGCTTTGTTTATCTAACCATTGGTTCATAGACTGTAGTGGTCAATAAGCTTTACGACTGCATTTGTAAGGAGGGGATGATAAGCTACAACAATGGTAAATTCAATAGGTTCATTTCTTTGGGTGGGCACCGTTTTAATGGGAAATCAAGACTTTGTGGGGGATACATCCTATTAATATCAACTAGGGGGCTACTAATCCAGGGTTGCCGTGGGGTTGCTGACACCCAACTGGATCACACTGGTATTTTGAAGCCGGCGAAGTGTTGATGGACCGTGGATGGATCATCTTGTCACAGGCTGTTTCGGTAACCAACCACCTCCGGAATCGAAGCTGAGAAGAACCCCAAAATATGGCTGATTAACTACTATGAATGGTTAATCAAGAATGATTTATGGGTACGCCTATGTTACCATATTCAGCCCAAGCAGAATGGGGGAATTGAAGAAACAATGATCAAGATGCACTCCCCAATATGTCAGCTGTACCTCTGCAATGATCATATTTCTATCCAAGCGAGTAATCATCACCTCAATGAAGTCATGGCTCTTCCTAGGGCTCGTCCCAGGTGACTGAGGTCGCCCCAGTTAAAACTGGTTTGTTGAGAGTGGGGAATCTCCAGTTCATGCGTCATAACGCAGCCAAATATACATGAAGTCAGTCGATGAATGACCCAGTTTTCTTGCCAGCAACCAACCATTCCTAGCATGGGAAAGCACCATGAAGTAACCGATCATGACCGTCAACCAGACAGAATTGTTCCACAACCTGAAATGCGCATAGCTCACCGCAATTATTCTTGGATCAGATGCGTAGCTTTAGGTATTTCCGCTTAACCATTGTTAAGAACCCGTCTTCAATCTGGGCCATGGGATGCTTTGAGACAACCAACGCCCTCCAGGACTCATTGGTAGTTTAGTCCAGCTGTAACTGTCATTTCCCAACCAGCCCACGCGGCAAATGTTATCATGTCGGCATTCGCTCATCCCCAGTGGCTTGGGACCCACCCACCTTTGCACCCTTCAAGGGGCGACACAGCAGCCAGCCATGTCAGCTTGAATTGTTGGGTGATCATGTGATGATTGCTGAGTACCCCGCTGTGAAGCTGTTGGTTCATGGCTGGCACCACCGAAACGACGACTTTCCGCTCCTTTCCAGCTCTTCAGATAAGCTCACCATTGCAGCGCTTCGTAGGCCACGTTAGCGCTCACGTGGCCAGCGGATTTGGAGTGTCAGAGTCAGCATCCATGGTGTTATGATTAAGTCACATAAATAGATTTGTTTACACGTCTGATGTTTTACACACCATCTTTGCCCAGGATGCAAAACAAGATATCTGATGATATCTGTGCAGGACAAGCAAAGACCAAACCGTGGTCAAAGACTTTTCTTTTCAATTCAGCTTTTACAAATCTTCTTACCACAGACGGAGGTATCCTGAGACTGGTTTCCTCATGACCAATTCTCATCTTCGTGCAGTTTGAGGGAGCCGTTATTTGAGATATGTGAGGACCACCCTAACTTGGCTCTCCCGACAAGCCACATCATGTGCCACGAATCCATAGGGTTCTGTCATGTCACATTGGCGCAAGGTCAAACCGATGTGCCTCTTGAACAACGCAACTGGCAGGCAGACAACTTGGAAAAACTCTGCCGGTTCGGTGCAGTGATACCTTACTTGATGGTGCATCCAGGTCGAAAAGTCGGAAAATCGAATTGGGTTCCCAAGTGTCAGCACGGCCAACTTTCAACTGGGGGATGATCAGTTCCCGGCCATGTGAATTTCCTATCTCCAAAAACACTGGATTCACCTTTGACACACTGGGTTCAAGCCCAGTTGCTTCTGATTTCGGGCTGTGTGCACTCCAACGAATGCAACACAACCTAAACAGTTCATCCTAGTTTAGTATATCTAATCCTTGTTCAGTAAAGATCTTCTAGCTAGGACCCTGAACGACCTGCTTGCCAAGCATAGGGGCCCCAGCTGCTGCTCACAACTGGACCCGTTGCTTCCCATCCTTTGGCTGAGGTCCACCAGGGCCCGCCTTGGACATCTGCAGCTCTTTCACTGCAAACGGATCCACGTAGCCACCAAAAGCCACCTGGCGGCCAGTTCACCCGGCTAGTCCCCTTGGTTCCCCAATTCTAGCCATTTTTTTCCCTATAGTTTTGTGGGTCATTCTCCCCCATGAAATTGGTCGGATCATTGTGATCCATAGCTACCTGGTCCACTGGCGTTTGCCACGAAAATGCGGGCGTTTCGTTGAGCAGCTCGCCGCCACCACCACCAACGACAACCAGCCACGACCTGCCACGACCTGCCACGGCCACGCCTCAAGTCCCACATAGGTCAGCAGAAAGGCTCCAGTGAGCAGCACGATCCGAGGCAAAGCTTTCGCCTGGGGCTGGTGCCGCCGTGCCAGCTATGAGCCCTGGCATGGCTCCATGGCTACGAGTCAGAACTGGTTAGCAAAACGGGTAACGAACTGGTGATTTATGGTCATCAATAGTCATCAATAGTCATCAATAGTCATTAGTAGTCATCAATAGTCATTAATAGGCATAACAAACTGGTAACAAACTGCTGATTATCATTGTACCAATTGATAGTCATTGGTGATTTTTCATAGTTCTAGTGATCAATGATCATTGATAGTTCTAGTGCGGTTGATATCATTGTAATGTTGTACTATTGATAGTTATCTGGTTGGTTGAAGCACCCCTATGAAAATATAAGTCAACCAATCATTTGAAGTATAACTACATGTGTGAAAATAAACGATGTCAGTCAAACCACTAACCAGTCATTGTTGATAGCCTATAGTACACAAACCAACATTGAGATCGACTCGAAGGATCTCAAACACCGAGCAATTAGCCCATATCAGGCGCAGTGACAGTTCCAGAGACTGGTTGTCCTCCACCATAAACCATCAGTCAGCCATCAAAACACATGCGTTTCCATCCGTTCAAGCATCGTGACCGCTGCAACTAACCATCGTCAAACACCATAAATCAGCTGTCAACCATGCCCTTCTGGACACCAGCTGTGTGCCCAGTGGTGTTGATCTCAGGCTCTCATCCCCACAGCAGGATCTTTTCCATTGCAAAAGCATGCAAAACAACTGCAACGACAACGCCAACAACTGTAGCAATAAAAACCAATACTAGTAACTACTATAGTCACTATGATGCTTAAAAACTGGCATTCATCCATGACTATACAGCTTGTTAAGGGCTATTCATTAACCACAACTGCTACCACCACTGCTGCTACACCCCCCATTCTCTCCGCGCCTGAGTTTCGTCTCCGCCGGTCTTGGGCTGCTTCTGAAAGCTCAGGAGGACCAAACAAAGACACGCTGGGACGTAGGTGGCCACTGGCACCCACCAAGCCTGCAACGCGGGGTGGTACCGACTCGCGCAACAGGCACAGCGCCTGAGCGCAGGTAGCACCCGCCACGGAGCGCACATAGCACATCGTCAAGTAGTATGACTATAGTTCTAGATCTGCAGCTACCAATTAGGGTAGATATGAAAATAGATAAACAGTTGAACGGCGACCAGCTTGAACCACAATGCAAAACAATGCAAACCTTCACTATGGTAGTTACATCGAACAACTGTATTCAGCACTTACCAAGTAGCCATTGTATGTACTCCTTACAGCCAGAATGCAACGAATGACCAACCATCACCAGATCTGGGGCAATTGTACAACCAAACAAAAACTTAAGCATATCCATCATCAACCGTCATCCATAGTCATCATCAACCATCAATCAACCGTATCATTATACATCAGTTTCACTATCAACTAAGCAACAACTTACCAGCATTGGTATCCGTTAATCCTCATACACCATCACTAACCAGAACTAGCCATCACCATAACCATCACCATGACCATCACTATAACCATCAGTCACCAACCATCACTACTAACATCACTATCACCATCAGTCACCAACCATCCCTAACCATCATCACTAACTATCACTAACCATCATCAACCAGCCTTTGATCTTCCCCATGCACCGCCGTGCCGACCTGCACCGCACCATGGCCGCTGCGCAGCACCAGGCTCACACAGAGCGGAGCGATGAAGGCGCCAAGGCCGAAGAGGAAATGGAAACCTCGCAGTTTTCAGCCAGAAATGGCTACAAACCAGATAATGGTTTTAATAAATGGTTAAGTTTTAATACTATAACCTAACTGGTTAATGAATGGTTAATAAATGGTTCATAAATGGTTAGTAACTTTGAAGGTTAATAAGTGGTTAATTATAGCCGAAGAGGAAATGGTTTTAGTGGCTATAATTAACCATCTATCAACCATTTATTAACCATTCTATCACTAGGAATGGTTAATAATGGTTAATAAAGCACTAGGAATGGTTCAACCAGCACTAGGATCTATATGGCTTATAATGGTTGATAATGGTCTATTATATCATAATTTTATCTATAATGGTTAAAAATGGTTAGTGAATTGCTCAGGAAATGGAGCACTGGAATGGCTAGTAGTTATAGCTAATAATTAGCCATTAGAAATAGATTGTGGCTGCAGTGGCTGTAATGGAGCACTAGGAATGGTTTATTCGATAAAATTACTATACAACCACTATTAATAAACTGATAGTTTGCGAATGGCTTAAAATCATGATTGATAATGGTTGATAATGGCTTACAATCCTAGTGATCCTTGGGGAATTTCAGCCAGAATGGTTTTAGTGGCTACAATTGGTTATAATTGGTTAGAGGAAAAGGCTAGATCACCAAGGAATGGTCAAGATTAACAGTCAATATTAACCAACCAATTTCATGGCAAATGATAACAAACAATAATAGTGGGAAAACAGTGGTTAATGATGGGGGAACCAGGGGTACGGGGTTTTGCATAGCCAGCAATGGATCACTAGGAATGGTTTATTCGAGAATGGTTAAAATTAGTCGCTGATTATGGCAAATGAATGTGGCTGATACTGGGATTGGCAAGTTATGGCTACTAAACCTTGATGAATTGGCAAATTATGCTTCTTAAGTCAATTGATTGTAACCCACCATTTTGGTAGGTTGCTGGTTTATATATGCTGGTTGTCCATCATCCCATGCTTCTGAATGGCAAGAATCTTACGGTTGTGGCGAGGTGCCGTGCACCGCTCCGTTCACGTGCGTGCTGCCGCGCCAGACGGTGAGCATCAACACGTTGCCGCCGGTGTCCAGCCTGACAGTGCGGAGCTGGACGATGACTACCGCAAGAACAACCACAACACAAGGACAACCACAGGGCCAACAACAACAAGAACAAGAAGAACAAGAAGAAGAACAAGGAGACAACATCGAGATTCCCTTTTGTGATGGCTTATAATGGTTTCTCAGGGTCGATAAGCTTTGTTGGTACTGTGGGATCACTCACAACCACAGCAACATGTGTACAACCAACGTGGATTGACCCACGAGAGTTGGACCCCAAGAGGCCAACCCATCCCTGGGCAACCCCCGCCCAGCAAGCTGCGCCAAGGGGCAAGCCCATGCTGAGACCCTGGAAAGACTGCGACAGATACGCCAGGGTCAAGTTGCGCAGCAATGGGACCTCAAAGGGACCCTTTGATCTGCAAAAACTGGGAACAAACAGGGACCCCAAGGACTTTCTGTCTATGAACCAAGTGATTTACAGGATAATACCAGGAAACCACCATTCCATTGATGGAAAATCACCGCAGCTTCCCTGGCACTTTTCCACCAGTTGTAAATCCTGTAACCTATGTCACCTAGCTGCCTCATTTCTGCCAGCTACCCTGGTTGCATTGGTCACCCTATGCTACAGATACATCCTCAAGCCCACCACCTTCATCGCTGCAGCCCAAGCAACACACAGGGCACCAAGGGCGCTACCTCAGATCGGCGGTCATGGATCAGCGGACGAGAACCAACCATCGTGGCGAATGAATTCATGGTTATCATTCGCCGAATTTATGGAGGATCCTAGTGATGTCCAGTGATCATACTTTATGGCTATCAATTTATGGCTAGTGATTCATGGGTATCATTAATTAATTCGGCGGATCATAGTGATGTCCAGTGATCATCCACCAGATATCATGCTGAACTCATTCATTAATTCATGGAGGGTATCATAGGTGAATGGATTGTTCACTCATGGTAAATAGTGAGAAAATCATGCTGGAGAATCACGCATGATTCATGTTGGAGGTTGATTGATCATAATCGGACAGGGTTAATGATGACAATGATCAGTGATGGTTGACTAGCATTGCTAAGTGGGGTGTTGTCCACAGCCATGGGGTTGCTCCCCAACCATCTCCAGCCATGATCATTAAAGCGAAACCCACCAGCCATGGGGATGCACCCATTCCAAAGGACAAACCCAAGTAGCTGTTGACAGCCTGGCTACCTGGATGATCCTATCATTTGGTATGTGGTTAGAAATCATGGTTATCTGGTTGGTGGTTGAACCGCCCCTATGAAAAATATTAGTCAACCAACCAATTGTTAATAAGTACTAGGGAAAATAAAAAATGTTTGAAACCACCAACCGGTTATAGCCTATTGATCCATTGTACAAGTCACTTAGGGTAGTTATCAAGCATGGTTGCCAACTAGTTTCTGAATGGGTGATCATCCAAGTAATCATCTTTCAGTTGAGCCTTCAGCAAAGCGAGTAAGCGTTGAGTCACTGTCGGGTTACTCGAGGGCTGTTTGGGATCTTCGCTGTAAGCACCACGACTGGACAACAGCTGGACTGTCGCGAAGAACTGGGAAACATTTGGGAAGCTAAGCTTCATGGTTCTTTCAGATCATCGTAGGCTGGGGTGTTTACACACGGCCACCTCTATTGACTTTCAGGTCCGCACGCATGTGGCGACTCATGCCATCCCAGCGACCCACGGTTCCCCAAAGGAGCAACATGGCAGGGTTGTCTGACCTGCGAACTGTGCAGATGGGCTGATGGGCTGTGATGGTACCTTCGCATGTTCGTGATGAAGACCTGTTGCGCTCTGTGCAACCTGGGTGAAGCTCGTGAGAGAACAACAAGAATCGTGTTGGGTACCAAAGAGAACACGTCCAATTCACATCCTAAAGTCTTCATTTGGATAAAGTTCAGCTTTAGTAACCATTGAATCAACACATTGAATCAACCAGTGAATCAACCATTGAATCAACCAGTGAATTAACCAGTGAATTAACACATTGAATCAACCATTATTGTCCCTTGTTGTTGAATCAACCATTATTGTCCCTTGTTAAGCATCAATAAAGTTCACACCCACATAGCATGCTTCCCTCAGACCCCGCCTGTCGACCATGGGTCCACCCACCGTGGATCCCAGTAAGTAGCCGCCTGCACCGACCAAGGTACAGCTCGCTGATGGGGAAACAAAAACCGCACAGCTGAGGCATTGAAAAGAACAAAAAACGCGACTGAAAATCAACCAGTTTTGGAGAACAGCTGGGGTTTAATTTTTTGTTCGAAAAAGTTGAATAGCTCTTTTCAAATTGTTTACTCGTTGATTTTCAACTAAGGCTTTTTAGTTTGGTGATTGAAATTGTTTAACTGGGAGAGCATAGCTGGTTGGTGGTTGAACCAGCCCGCCACGAAAAATGTGCTTGTCAACCAACCATTTGTTAATGATTACTAGGGAAAAAATTGTTCAAAACCACCAATCAGACAAGTAAACAAACAGCAAACCCCAGCTGAGCAATTGAAAAGAACTATTCAACCAACCCAGCGGACTAACAAAAAGGAAGACCCACTGAAGAGAACCATTGAACCCACCACCAGTTCCGACTTGCGACGAACAAGTTGTACCTCTGTGAGTGCGTCACTAACCCACGTTCATCGCTAACCAACAGCCGTGGCCGACGAAGTACAGAACTTAACGGTAGATCTGACAGTTCATTAACCACCAGTGTAACCATGCATAGCTGGTGATTCAGCCATAATGACAGGCCATGATAACAGGGGGGTTACCATATTTACCAAGGATGAATAGCTGCTGACTTATCATCTTCATCATAGAGCTGGCTGATTTATCACAACTGGTTGCTGGTTTCAACCCCTATGAAAAATATGTGTGTCAAAGAAATGGTATTACGTTTGGGAAAATAAAAATGTCAATCAAACCACGGGCCAGCTATATTCGACCGTGGTCAATGTGGCCAGCCATCATAACTGGTGATTTATGGTATTGGCTTAGATTCACCTCTAGTTGGACCATCAATCACTCTTAGTAATAATCAGTCAAAAAACAGGGCTTTGCTTAACAGCTGGATCTCACATTAACCTACGATCAGAAAAAACACCACTGCAACAGCCACCAGTAATGTTAGCGCCCGATTAATCGACAACCCCTGGTTGATTAATAAGAGGTATCCCCCCAAACCGAGGCCATTAAAAAGGTACCCCCCAATTAATCAACCTATGGAATTAACCATTACTGTTGCTTATCATCCACTTCTTCCAGTGCAGTTACAACCCTTATTGAGCACTATAATCTATAAACCAATGGTTAACGGTTTAGATTCATCAACAGTTTGATCTATAAACCTCTCTAATCTATGATCTATTAACCACTATAATTCATCAACCACTTTAATCTATTCACCATTGGTTAATAAAACTTGGTTTCAACCATTAGTTCTAACCCATTGGTTTAACCCGCTACCGTGCTTAATGTTTATAATCTATCAACCACTCTAATCAATAAACCACAATAATAATCTATAATATTTAAAAAATCTATACTCAATAAACCACTATAATCAAAATACTTGTTCATTGATCCAGGTTTACCAGTCATGGGTTGCCCCACCTGCCCTCGCGGAGAACAGCAGCGAGGCCATGGTGTTGGAGCACTCCAAGCGCTCGGTGAGATCTGACGGCGCTGAGGGGTCACCGGTGGTTGCAAGGCACCAAGCGACGTAGCCCAGGGTAACGGTGGGTTAAGGTGGGTGATTGGGTGGTGGTTGATGATGTTGATGGTGGTTGATGGTGGTTGATGGTGGGTGATGGTGGTTGATGGTGGTTGATGGTGGTTGATGGTGGTTGATGATAGTGATTAGTGACGGCTAATCCATGTGGAATCAAGTGTCGATTAGTGTGGTTCACAATGGTTGATAACAATGATTAATGAAAGCACACTGCACAGTCCGGGATCAATGATGCCACCCATCCAGGGCCCATTCAACTCGTTGGTCAGTCCCTGCAAAATCCAACTCAAGCTGGCCCCATGATGGAGCCACGCCCAAGAATGAAGACATTGGCCTTTGAAGCACCAGCAATGAAACAAATCCATCTGCCCCGAACATCAAGATGTGGGACTGCAAACTGATACAACACATACCATACATATCCATGCAGAATGTTTTAATAATTCAATTAGAACATAGAACGACACTGCACATCATATATGTGACCCGTGCAGCGTGAAGCAAAAAGCATTGGAACAGCAGATTCTTCTACCAACATGGTGATTTTTCAAAATCTGGGTCATCCCCGAAATAGTAGGCTTACTATGAACAATTCATGTCAGATGATTCGGAGGTACCCCTGCGGAAAAGTGTGCGCGGATCTTCGACGCAAAGGGCCCCGCTTGGCGCCTAGAAGTGTTGGGCCCAGCATGGCATAGCAAATTCCTGCGAGAAAACACCACGCCCCCTGAATCGATTGCCACCGGTGTGCTGGTTTGCCGGGAAAAGTAGACACCTTGATGGATGTAGCCATCCATCAAAGCAACAAAATGCAGCAAACCAGTGGCAGAAAAGATCCCACCCTGTTTCCTGTATACATTCTGTACGCACATGTGTCCAAACTATTGGCTATGTTGATGTGGATATGCCATACAAAACCCCAGCAGTTTCCAGTTCAACCAGCTGCCAGAACAAGGTCTTCATAGGGACCGCAGGGGTCTCATGGATGATATCACGCCCTGGTTGGTCCCACTACCAACACCTCAATACATCCAATCACCCTGTATGTCTGACACCATCCAACCGCCTTGTTCCAGCCAAATTCTATTGGCGAACCTAACTCTTGGGTCACTGCCACTGAAATCGTGGATATCTTAGATATCTTGAAAGACCACAAGGTGCACTTAGTCATGAGCACCCAGTGATATCTACTAACTATAGCTAGTTTGGTATTATGATGTGTAACTATAGCTGCCAGTAACCAACAGCCATCGCGCTATGTCCCTTGTCACTCACCACGTGGCAGGCAGCGCGCCTAGGGCCATGATGGTCAGGTACAGCGCCAGCGTCCACAAGTTCCGCGGCACCGATTTCAGATCGTCGGACGGCGTCGACAGCAAGGCTTCCGTGCTGGAAGTCATGGTGGCCGCGGTTGGAAGAGGGGGGCGTCCCCCAGTGGTTGTGCGATTGGTTGGTGAATATAACTGGGATAACTGCCACTTAGGGTTGATAGAACGTATTCATCAACAGGATTATGAAGTATGGCTAATCAACTGATACGGCTCAGTGGATTAATAACTAGACAAATGGCTGATTGGAAAAATTTAAAAACCAGGGCGGGTTGCATCATTCTTCCTTTCCGGAAGTCATGGCAACCATCTTCATGGCAACCATCTTCATGGCAACCATCTGCCACCATTGAGATTCAACATCCTCATGATTTGAGTTTTGTTTGCGACAGAAATCCTATAATTCATCAACCAGTCGATGAGGTGCAATCACCAAGATATTTGATGACGAGTCATAGTCATCTCTTAGCAGTGTTTCTGGTAGCCCGTTGCTTAGCTGAAAGCAGCCGTGAAAACCTGGGATTTGGCCATGCTGATCAATCAGCAGTTTTTGGTAAAGTAACCTGACAATGGAAAATCTACCACAGAAATTGCTGATGCAATTTCCCACTGAGATATGGTGCTTTTCTATGATTTTCTACGATTTTCCTACAAGTATGATTTTCTTATAGTTTTCCCATGGTTTCCTATCAAAAATGCCTGGCTCAAATCTCTGAGCCAAAGTTCCAGGACGGTGCTTTCTAAGCGCAAATAGGGATGCCCCACTGTGCGATCCCAACAGCGGCATCGTAGCATCTAGCATGCATACAAGGTTGTTAACTAATGGTAACTGGTTAGTTGATGGTTCACAAATGGTTAGTTGAGGGCTACAATGTTCCATTCCATAAGATTTACATGTACAAGTATATATGTGCACGTGATGCATCAGCGTTCACAGTACATACAAACATATTTGTCATATGCATTTTTGCATGCATCTAGAAATACATGTGCATAGATATATGTATATACTAATATACACATGTGTGTGTGTGTGTGGTGTACAGTGGTCAAAGGCCGTGGCAGCCATACCGACATCGTGGGAAAAAAAAACTGCTGGTGACTTGTGAACCTCAAGATTTATACACTGCTACATAGGTATTATTGATGACAATGGAGTTTGGGCTCATTGAACACGCCTGGCATCTCAAGGTGTCTCCCGCGAACCTATTTAGAACATGTGAGAGACCCATTCTGGATGGGGATGGTCGTAGTCTTCAACATCAAAACGTCTAATATATGTAAGTGTATACATTTACAGTTCATACAAATAGTGTCTGATGCACACATATGTATTCTCATATCATATGATGAATGGTTCCAAGTGCTAGATATCCATCGCGATGCAATGGGCGCAAAAAAAGTATCAAAATACAAGTTCATTCACTGGTCCAAGTTACGAAGAACCCACAAACATAGTACAGTCCGCAACAACATTAGCAACCTGAGTGTTTTCTCAAGGGGATCTTGATGGAGCTTGTTTGGGGGGTATCTCATGATCTACCCATCCTCACTAGGAATCGTTAACCAGCATTTCTTACACTTTCACCCAACAGTTGCAGTACTTGGGCAAACTATCACCAACCATCATCATGAAGTATCAATAGCCGTCATTCACAAGTAATTTAACCACAATTGTTGAGCTTACAAAGCATCAACAACAATCACTAACCAACACCATCAACATCGTTACAGCAAGCATCAGTATTCAACCGGCATTACCCATCATGTGTCCATCAGTATAAACTCTGATAAACATAAACCATTGAACCATCATCAGTAACCATCATCAGCCATAAAACAACATCACTATCGACCAGTTGAACCATCAACGTTAGCCACTATTCACTGTGACTTACCTATTCGATAGCCACAAATGATAATCATTACAGTAACAAAATATTTCTTAGCAATAGTCATCATCGGCCATCATTGGCCATCGTTCAACCATAATCAACCATCATTCACCATCATGATTAACCATTCTTCGCCACTACATACCGATATTGATATGAACCATATAACGACTACTTATCACCAGTTTAGTCAGCAATAATCATCATAACCAATAGTCACCACAAGTCATTCACCATAATTATGAACCATTCTAGTTCATGGTAACCCAGGATTAATAAATCTCTGGTTGATTAGGGAGGGTCACCATTTTAAAATGAAATCAGGGCTTTTGGGGATACCCCCCTATTAATCAACCAGGGGTTTATTAATCCTGGGGTACCATGAAGCATGATTCACTCTCGTCAACCTACACCCCCACCGCTTCCACCACAGCAGAACCCGACGCGACCGGCGTGTCGACTCAGGGCTCCCCCACGTGAACATGTCGAGGCCGTCGCCGTTGCGGGCGTACCCTAGGGGAAGGATACGCACCTGTTGCGGTGATCCAAAAGTGGCGACAAGTGATGATGAAAGATGGTTAAATCCATGGTTCATAGGGCTTACTAATGATTAATGATGGTTCATGATTGCTCATGACTAAATATATAGCTGATAATTTCTTAAGAATGGTTGTTGATGTCAATAAAAATTGTTCATAGTTGTTAATGTATCTTTAATAGTGCTCAATAGTTGTTGGTTGATATTAATATTGATATGAGCTGGTGAATAGTGGTTAAGAATCGGTGATGGTGACACTTGATTAATGGTTGATGGTTGATAAATGGTTGAACAATGGTGTGATTAATAGTGATGGTTGATATGGGTGTTTCTCAAAATAGCGGTGCCCCAAAATCATCCTGGTTGGTCCCCACCTGCCATGTGAGGGTTGTTAGATTTTATGTCAGTCCTCGTCCTCCTGCTCCTCGTCTCCTCTCTTCTCCTCCTCGCCTCCTCTCCTCCTCTCCTCGCCTCCTCGCCGGACCTCAACCACGACCATCCACGCCCAGCGTTAGCTGCCGGACCTCAACCATGACCATCCACGCCCAGTGTTCGCTGCCGGACCTCGACCACGACCATCCACGCCCAGTGTTCCCTGCCGGACCTCAACCGCGACCATCCACGCCCAGTGTTCGCTGC
>VSDK01022580.1:113430-175363 GCA_009767595.1 Symbiodinium kawagutii
CGGGTCGCCGCCACCATCTGAACGGCCCCAAGTAACAACTGACCCGTCTTCAAGGACAGCAGCGAATGCCCCCGCATTGCCTTGAATCTGTTGCACACTCCGGAGCTGATCTTGGACTTGAGAGCTGTCGCCGCCACTATCTGAACGGCCCCAAGTAACAACTGACCCGTCTGCAAGGACAGCAGCAAATGCCCCCCATGTGCCTTGAACCTCCTGCACACTCTGGAGCTGATCTTGGACTTGAGAGCTGTCGCCGCCATACTCTGGATTGCCCCAGGTAACAACTGACCCGTCTTCAAGGACAGCAGCGAATGCCTCCGCATTGCCTTGAATCTGTTGCACACTCCGGAGCTGATCTTGGACTTGAGAGCTGTCGCCGCCAAAATCTGCGTTGCCCCAGGTAACAACTGACCCGTCTGCAAGGACTGCAGCAAATGCGGCCCCACCAAATGGAGCCAAGCGCGTGGCTTGAATCTGCTGCACACTCCAGAGCCGATCTTGGACTTGAGAGCTGTCGCCGCCAGAACTTCGTCTGCCCCATGCTATCACTCCGTCGCCTCCGATGCACCATAGTGCAAAGGCAAAGTTCGTTGCTGCTACTTTAGGTTGCAGCAACACAGCAGTGACATGGTCTCCATCTTCAATCCCGGTAGCTTGCAATGTCTTCTCAGGATCTGCCACGATGTGTCCGTCTGCAGCAATGAGTTTCACAAACCTGTGTCCCAAAACCTGCTGCGCCCGAATCTTCAAGTCCCCTTCAGTAGAGGACTGCAGAAGTGAAAGGGTTTCAGTCCGACCACTCGGTAAAGTAACGTTGACTTCAATCATGCTCTGTCAAGGCAATTGCACTCACATCAAGAAAATCTCACAACTGTTCAAGTCAACCTTGGGCCAACGTGACTTTGGAACCGCCGGCAATTGCCCAACTTCACTTTCTCGCTGATGGTAACAAATCACCCTGCCCCACTGCGATGAAAATCTTAGCCAATCAATCTAAGCAGAAAATCGTAGAAATGATAGAAACACATCCTGTGCTTAATCAATGTTTATCTGGTTGGTGTTTTCAACCCCTATGAAAAATATTGGTCAACCAACCATGTGTTAATAATTACTAGCAAAAATAGAAAATGTTTGAAACCACCAGCCAGTTATGATCAGTAAAGACCTCCTCTCCTATCACCAATACACAATTCATGCGAACTGATTTAACATCATCGACCTTCACGAAGAAGTATCAAGCAGTGCTACAACCATCCCCAACAACTATTTTGAAACATCATGGCACTTCATCCATCAATTGCACAACAATGCAAACATGATGGCCGTCGATAAACAAACAACCATCGAAAAAATGTGATGATTAAACTATTCTGACCGTCCCGGCATATCCAGAAATGGAAAAAGTGTTGTGGCTGCTTGACCCATAGCCAGATGGTTCCAGTTCTCCCCAAAATCATCCAGTTTATTCACCATTTATAGGACAGTAACCAACCATAATAGTTAGCCTTATCAACTACTTAGTATATGATCAACCAGTAGCAACCCATTGTCAACCGATAATGTGTAAGCTATTAGTTGCTATAGTCTATATTGTAAACTATTAGCAAACTTGATCAATTAGATATAACTAACCAACTCATAGTTTACATTAAACATATCTATATAGCCGTGGGTCAAATCCCCGTACCCCTGGTTCCCCATCATTAACCAGCAAGTTTACCCTACTATTGTTGGTTAATATACCCCGTTATTGGTTGGTTAATATCGACCCATAGCCATGGAACTACTTCGTGGCTACACCGTTGGGCCTTCCAACTGAACCCTCCCACGGGTTGCGCCACGTCGGCCACGGGGTGCCTTGATGGGAACGGTGGACGCTTCAAAGGCGGGAACCGCACAAGAGATCTGTGGCGGCAAAGGTTTTATATGAAGATGACGGGGTGGCTGCAATGCTTGGGCGATATTCACAATCTGGTGGTTTCTCGAAATATCAACTAGCTGGTTAATGGTCGATAAGAGGGGATGATAACTCACAGGGGAACCAGGGGTTGATATGGCCATGGGTCAGCCGCAGCGAACCAACCAACAACGAGCTGGTGAAGCCTAGCTGGTTTAGCTGGTTGATAATAGGGGATGATAACTAACAATTGTAGGGGACATATGCACAATCTGGTGGTTTCTCAAAATAGAGAGGCCCTAAATGGTTGGTTTATTTCTAAACAATGATTAATATGTTTGTTAATGATTAATATTACTAAACAATGCTTAGGCGATATTCAACCCCTATGAAAAATATTAGTCAACCAACCAATTGTTAATGATTACTCTAAAAAATGTTTAAGACCACCCACCAAACAATATGTTGATAAGGCGATAGCATTGCAATCAACCTATGCGTTTATTCCACACTTATTTCTAATCAACCTATTGTCAACCTATAGATAGACTGACAGATTCTCTATAATTGTCTTGAGGTTTCCCCATAGGATCTGACAATCCCCCAAAGCTGATGCTTATCTTAAGGTTTCCCCAGAAGTTTATCAACAGGAAGGAGATTATCCTCTTCAGCTTTTGCACTCGACAAATGGACACAATATAAACCAGCCTGAGTACGTAGTGTTTATGGCTGATTGATGAAGCTGCAACGGGTAGGTGATCTATCAAAATGGTAAGGTGAACGGTTGGGTGATTGCTTGAGTTAGTTGGTGTTTAATGGTTGGTTGAGAATTATGAATTCCATCATTAACATTGATGATGATTAATGAATGCTTAAGCAATCGTTGATTACCTGAGGGTTGAAATGGGTGATTGAAATGGTGCTGAACGGGAGATCAAGTTGGTGAAACCGGTTTTCCCACCGGAGTCCCGATGAAACTCCACTGATAAATTGATGGTTCGTTGATGGTTCTTGTTGACAACTTGATAAAGGATTGATGGTGATGTTATGGTTGGTTGAACTTGATGGCTCCCGAGCGCTTGACAGTAGTTTTGGATGGCAAGAAATGATGGTTAGTGGCGGCTAACTGTCGTCCACAATGACGTTTAGTCATGTTCAACAACGGTCCATCAATGCTAAAAATGCTTGCTATTGAGAGTCATGGTCAATCACGATCAATGATGGTAATGATTCATGAAGGTAGATATATTGGCGTTTGGAAAAATCCCAGTGAATAGTGATAATAACAATCATCCTTATGGATCTTGCCATGGCGACAGTGTTAGCCATGACTAAGATGGCTAAGAGTATTGTCACATGATGAGAAGGATCAATATTGTTATACTGTCGCATTTTAAGCGTCTGTAATTTGTATCTCACATGTGACAGTAACTAAATCTTCTATCATGATCAATTAAGGTGCATTTGTTGCTGTCATATGATAAATTGTAAGATAGTTATATCAAACATCATTCTCGATAATTGGTTCTGTAGTACTATATGTATTATAGTTTCATGTTTGATCATTATCAATCATCAATTTTGATGATTATATACCATATCATTATATACCATATCATTTATAATACATATAGTATTACATATCATGTCAGATTTGAAACATTATAATAGTTAATACAAAATGGTATTACCATTTTGATCATCAAACTCATGGTATCCAGAACGGGCAACTGCTCGGTCCAGCATCAAGGGGTGGCACTGACAAGGAGCCCCTGGACCCGAATGGTGGAACTGCAGGTCATCAACTTAGAACACAAGCTGAACAGCTATGATGGTGGTTCATAGAGGTCATATGATGATTATGGTTCCATGACTATATGGTTGCATGATGGTTATATGATGGATATATCATGACTGGTTGGTGGTTTCAACCCCTATTTTGAAAAATAGTCAACCAACCATTTGTGGATAATTGCTAATGAAAATACACAATGTCAAAAACCACCAGCCAGTATCTATCCATCGATTTTTGGAGCATGTTCTTTTCGAGTTGTGGTGAATATATGTCTCATACGGCTCATGTTTATATGATGGTTCCATGATGAGTATGTGATGCTTTACTAAGCCTTAGTCATGACAGATCTTGGGAGATCCACTTTTCTGCTCCGTTCAGAATGCACCGATCGATGGTAGCCTCACAGCAGCTGTCTCACAGTAGTCGATCGATGGATTTATCGCCGTCTACAGCATACCGTGGCATACCATGGCATACACCCAAAAATGTAGGTGTTCAATGTTCAATGATCTTGGGCTATCATATTTACGTTCAGCACTCACATTGATTTGGTCTTGGTCAGCTATCAACTATAGCCTAGAATAACAATAGAGCTATTGATCAGAGGTCTGTTGGCCAACCATGATTGACCATCGTGAGTGACCATCATGAGTTGATACCCGTTGGTTTGTTGAGGGTCCTATGTTCCCAGAAATGGTATGATGGTGTAATACTGATCACTAGTGGTTTTAAGAGTGGTAAAATAATCACTACTGTTGGTTGATAATACCACTATTTGGTTTGATAACCATAGTTACAACGTTTGGTAATCAGTATATGATTGCCAAAGTATATGTCGGTTACTATGATGTTATAATACCTAATTGTAGTGGTATGATTGATATGAATGATTACTATTATACCACTAAGACTATGATTCATTATCATTAATCAGTACTATAAATGACTATCAATAGTGGTTAATACTAATTCAGGTTAAGAATTGTTAATGATAATTAATGAATATGGTAAATTCAATGAATGCTTAGCCACAACTAAGCATAATCATTAACCAGAATCAATAATGGTTGTTAACCACTACTATTCATAGTGGTAGAATTAATAATGGTCATTGACCAAAAAATTCGAAAAAATCTGAAAAAATCCGAAAAAAAAAAAGGTCTTAGTGCCCGCCTGCAAGGTGTCGCCGGACTTGCTCTCCACCCAGTGAGGGCACACCTAAGCACTGAACCGATGGCCACTGGGGAACCTGTGGATAGTTACCTATGTATGCAAACAAAAATACATGTGTGTATGAATATATGTACAACGGTATAATATGGTTAAGAGCTTCATTCCGAAGCAATTAAACACGAACGTTATTAGGGGCCCTGTGATATGATGACAACTTCTATTATATGACAACTTCTTTGATACGACGACAACTTCTATGAATCGATGACAACTTCCCTCACCCTTCTAAAAGACTGCGTTCAGCTCTTAACCATACTATACGCATGTACATATATAATGCATATTTTGACATATTTCGTCATATTTCGACAGACCGATATTAAACTAATGTTACATTACATGTATGTACATCATCGGCCTGTGACGGTGTGTTGATAGATACGGTTCCACACATACATGTGGGGGATGGATTTGGCGCCCCTCAACGAATGCCCTGATGGATGCCCTCGTAGGGGGTTGTAATGGTTGTTTCATGGCTTATATAGTTGGTGGGTGGTTGGGTGTTTGGCAGCTAGCAATAGCCAACAACAGCCGATGTTCCGTCCCCTTTTACCTTCCTTCCTTTCCTTGCTTCCTTTCTACCGGTCCTGCTACCCGCCATTTTCTTTGGGTTTTTGAAAGTGCATTCAAGAGTCAACCCACGATGCTCCTTGGACCCCCCTGGGGTAGACATGTTGATACCCTCCTGATTTGACTAACATCCAACGGCAGCTATGCTGCTACAATTTGCATGGATTTGATATAGGATGGAAACACATCTCCTGCCTCCAGCCTGGCGTTGTTGCATCATCAACTGTTGGATGACCACCCCCTTGCCATTGTCGCCATTGCTCACCACCATCCCGTCATCAAATTGTAGGTGATAACTATCCATCAGTGCCTGACCATAAAGCTGTTGATCATCAACGGACATGTTTCTTGGCTACATTCCGATTCGTTTCGGCTTCCGTCCCTACTACCAGTGGCTTACTCTGGTATTCATTTAACAACTATAATTCTTGAGCCAATCCGTCTTAGTAACTTGATCTAATGTGAACCTGTGGTGGTTTCTCAAAATAGGGGTACCCCCAAGTCATCCACTTTCCTAATCACCCCATATGTGAACCACTATTCCTCACCATCAACCATAGATCGTTCATCTCACCGTCCGGTAAAATTCGCTAACCCCTCCTTCCACGCTGAGGATTCCCCACATAGCTTCCCAAGTACACGCTGACCGACTCGTTGCCTAAGAGAAGTTGCCATCTTGCTTCTTGGCTCAGCAAGGTGGATGATGGTAAAGTGGTGAATTGAATGATGGTCACTTGGTAAATTAAAAGCTTAACAAATGGTTAGTAGTGGCTATTAGAGACCAGGGTAATGACTAGTAGTGGTGAACAATGACTAATCACTGGTTAAATGGTGGTTGATCATGGAATACAACAAACAACCAAGATTTGATAATGGTGTGACGGCTATCACGATGGTTGGCTGATGATGATTGGTGATGGTCAGGGATGCGTAGAGATGCTTGTTTTCCGCTTAGAATAATGATTAACATGGTGATGCATGATGGTTTCTAGTAGCTAGCCATGCCTATAGTTGTTTACATGATGGTACCAGTAAACGAGGACTCGTTGTGGTTCAAACTCTTGGCTGATGATTGATGACAAAATGCTCATGGTGGTTAATTAATAGCTGATTAATTATCAAGGTGATGATGGTTGATACGCAGATTCACAGCTTTTGGCAAAAGGGGATAACAAGCAACAACAATCAAACACTATTGGGGACAAACGCCGATGGGCGGATGATCGATTCATAGATTTTCCCATAAAAACTGGACGGTGGTTGATCAAGAATAATTGCGCGTCATGGTCAATAATGAATAATAATGGTAGTTTGGCTACCAGTGTTGATGGCTGTGATCAAACGTGTGTATATATAATGGTCAATCACCAAAAGTGATTGGTATATTGATATGTGTAATATCAAATAAAATGATCATATATCATATTTTGTATATCAATCTAACTATCATCTATTATATATAAACATGGTCAATAATGGTCAATAATGATCTGACTAACTCAACTAAGAACAGGTGTTGAACCCTTGGTCCCTTCGCCCACGTGCGCCCTTCTGAGGCATCGAGCGAACGGCAGCGATGTAGCCCACAGGCATGCTAATGGTGAAGGTGATGGTGTCCTTGGCACCGCTGACCCCTGAATTTTTGGCACCGAACCTTGAACCGAACCTGGCCTAAAGTAAGCCCTGGCTTTGTTGGAGCTACCCTGGTTGAGGTTTTGACTAGTACCTGCCTATGGGTAGTTCTCTGTTTAGGGAAGTAGTTGAAATCACAATGGCAAGGTACCATATCTGATCATACATGATGGACGATCTATGTATATAAGCTGGCTAGTTCACTTATCCCCGGAATTAACTCAGGCAACACCTGGGTCCACTTCGAACCAACCATGAGCATCAAGTCTGCTACGGGGTGCCCTGACCTTGGGATGCTTGGCTTTCACCCTGAACGGGTGGCTAGCCCTGGGCCCTGTCAAAAATCCACAGCTACCAACCACGGCTCACCAGAAAGTCCCTGCAATCAAACCAGTCCCATGATACTCTGGCCCAGAGCATGTGTGCTCAGAATCATCCACCGGTCGCTGGGGAATGCCCAGCGAAAATCATGAGAGCTTCCCGTTGGCATCCATTCTGAGCCATAGCTCACGTGGCAGTCATCTCGACCCGTGTCGTTTCTCATGTGGCTGTGGGTCAGTTCACCCTTAGTCCCCCTGGTTCCCCATCATTAACCAGCAAGTTTTCCCTATAAAATGGTTGCAACCATTATCCCCAATGATTGCTGGTTAACTGCTTGACTGATAGCCATGTCGTTTCTACCCCGTACCCCTGGTTCCCCCATCATTAACCGGCTTGTTTTCCTTCTTATTGGATGGTCATGATCCCCCATTGGTTGGTCAACTGCTTGACCCATAGCCATATATAGCTGGTATATCCCTTATATCCCCTACTATTGTTAGTTATCATCCCCTATTATTAACCATTAACCATTGGTTGGTTGGTTAAGTGCTTGACCCATAGCCATGTCGGGATGGCTTGTTGTAAGGAGGTTCATAGTTGATCCACTGATCCATCCACCACTCCTTGCAGAGCCAGGTGACTGATCCCAACGCAAACCCTCCAAACCCATCAGAAGTCGCATCAAGCCGTGGCTCTTGCATGGCAATCAAACATCATGCATCACTACTAAACCCTCATTTTCAGTAGGTACTTCACAGCAGGTACTTCACAGTATATAATCAAACATCACCAAACCATCAAACAACCATCAAAAAACCATCAAAAAACTATCAAAAAAACATCACTAAACCATCAAGAAACCATCAAACAACCATCAGAAAGGCATCAAAAAACCATCAGAAAAGCACTAAAAAAACATCCAAATCCTATCAAAAAACCATCCAAAAACCCATCCACAACTGCTCCAGGCCGAGCAGATCTGCTGCGAGCCGAGCATCTCCCTGGTTGCCCTCCAACTGCGACACGTCCGTGACGTTGGGCGTGACATAGGCGCGGAAGGCGCGATGCTCGCAGTCCTGGAGGGCAATGGTGAGGCGATGGTAAATGGATGAATCTTGGTGGGTTCTTGGGGGTTAGTGATGGTTGATTTGAGGCTTGATTTGAGGCTTTATTTGAATTGATTTGAGGCTTGATTTGAGGCTTGATTTGAGGCTTGATTTGAGGCTTGATTTGAATTGATTTGAGGGTGAAATTGATAGGTGATTTGAGGGTTGAGTTGAAAGTTAATTGATGTTGAACAATCGGCTACCTTGTTGATGAATGGCTGGTCTTCTGGTTGATCATGATCTGCGGCGGTTGATGGTTCAATGAAGGCTCAACAATAGTTGGTTGAGGGTCTGATGGTCGATGGTTGCCTATTTTGATTCATGGATGGTTGGTCACGATTCATTGGTGGTGAGTTGATGGTTGATTGATGGCTGATTTTCTGGTTTACTGGTTCGTGGTTCATGGAAAGTTCGTCATGCTTACTTAAAGGTTCATTGAAGGTTCATTTATGTTTGATGGTAAATCGTCGACTAAATTGTATCATTTTTTACCTGCAAGCTTCATCGTCGAGACCAGGAACCAGTGGCAACTAAGTCAGTGGTCACATCCTAACTTCTTAAGCCTTTACCAAAGGTCGTTGGTTGGATCATGTTTGATATCATTGATTGCCATATCACTATTAGTTGGTTGGTGGTTCACTTCTTAACCTCTATCGAATCGGGATTATCATCATCATTAAGCAGTGCTGAAGATTATTGACTCTCGTCACGATTCTCAACCAAACCCAAACTTATTAACGATTCACCATTGGTAAACAATCTGCACTATACTCTAAGAAGATCAATGATCTATTACGTGTATACAAGGTAAGTATCAACTTGGATTATACCTCAACCATACGTCTTACAATGGATATAGTAATAAATCGCTATTAACACTATTATAGAGCAGTATTGACAATTGTTAAGCATTGATAACCATTGCCAATCATCATTGTCCATTATCAACCACTATCAACCATTCAAGGCTAAGAACAACCATCAGTTTACCATTGGCTATTAACCATTCTTAACTACCATTCATCACTATCAACCACATCAAACACATAATTCATCATTGTTCACCATTCTTAACCATCACGCGTCATCATTAACCCATTATCCCCCATCATCAACCAACATTTACCTCATCAATACTGACCGTCATTATCCATTACTTACTACCCGTACTGTATCCATTATAAACCCTTACTCACCATCATTATCCATGATCAACCCTGCTTAACAACTATATGATTCTTATTAACCATTCTTCACCACTACTAATCACTATCATTGACCACTAGTGACATACATTGCCATATTATCAATCAAACCATCAACCCTTCTCAACGATTATTAATAGAATCCCTATTGTCAACTATGATTAGGGATATCATCCACTATCACTAACCAGTACTAATGATAACTTATATAATCATTCCTAGCCATTAACCCTTCTTAACGACTATACATAATCCTTATTTTCAACTAGGGATATCATCCAACCATGAATCACTACTAGCCATCCCGAACCATTGTCCCTTCTACACTCTGGTGATCTAACATAGCAATGGAAAATCCACCAGTTATAGCTGATTTCCCAGGGATTCCCTTGAAAAATGTTGATTTTCCATTGCTATGTTAGATCACCAGAGTGTAAGCCGAAAAATGATCAGCTCACCCAGCAGATCTGCTCCTCAGAGGTGATCACCTCCACAACCGGCGCCACGTCCAGGGTGAGGTTCTGCCCCATGGTCGTGGTGGTGGTCGTGCCCTGGCGCTGCGAAAAGGCGTCCCTGCTATGGCTGGTTGGTTGGTTGGTTGGGTTGGCTGGTTGGGTCGGTGGGTGGGTTGGTTGGTTGGTTGGTTGGTGGGTGGGTTGGTTGCCCTTCGTTGTTGATTTGTTGTTGATTCGTTGCGGCTGTTGGCCTGGTTCTTGTTCTCAAAGGTTCTTGGTTGCCCTGTGATGTTGATTGGTTGTGGGTTCTTCTGCGACGCTTCTTGTCGGTTGCTGGTCACTGGTTGGCCAGATGTCGTTCGTGGCTCCCTTGCTCGCTGGGATGCCCCGCTGGGTGAGGATCCGGGCCGCTGCCACACTTGTGCTTGGCACTGATGAGGTTCACCATCAAATCCTGAGCCGATGGGTAAGTGGTGAGCGGTGCTTGGGGAAGAAGTAATGCTTGTCCAAATCTGTGGTTAATTAATGGTTTGTGAATGGTTGGTTAGATAGTTGGTGAAATGGCTGGTAAACTACTCGCTTCAAATCTGTGGTTTTTGGTTGGTTAAACAGTTGGCGAATCGTTGGGTAAATGGTTTTCTAAACAGTTGGCTAATGGTTGGTTAATGGTCCGCAAATGGTCAGTTAGATAGTGGGTCAATGGCTGGTTGATACCAAACTTGTGTGGTGACCTGTTGGTTGTATGGGGAAAACCAACTCACTGGATCTCACTGGGCCGATTTCCCATCTTCACGGAGGTCGCGGTGATAGCTGTACTCATGAGGCCTGTGGTCATCCACCACATGTGCTCATAATCATGTGGTTTCAAATATCCAGAGCAACAGAGTAAATCAATCATCCCAAGCTTCGCGTTAGAATAACATGATCAAAACCGCCAACCACATTACTTAACCATCAATTAAGCACCACTTCAACCTCAACCAGTCAATGAATATAGGGGTAGTTGGTGACCATTTCCCCATGGCACGCACCATGGGCCGCTGCTGGCACCATGGCACCATGGCCCCACCCTGCGCCATGGTACCACTTTGGCCACGTTCAGCGTCAACTTTCGAGTGGTGAAGACCACCTGAACAGCCGCAGCGAATTTGTTTGCCACAAAGATGTGAAGGGAATTCACAAGATTCAAAATACTATCAAAATACTAAATGTCCCTGAAACACTAATGATATCTTTAACTATATCTTTACAATATATGAAGATGTAAAGTATTCATATCATTGAAAATTATACTTGATATAGTTAAAATACTTAAGAATGCTTGATGTACATAATATGATCAAAGATATATGTTCAATTTAAACCGCAGTTTAGTATATCTCTTGGCTTTAATGCAATTTAGACGATATCAGAAGGACAATTGGAACCACTATGTTGTTTTCTGAACTTCAGTATAACTGATAGCGATGGTTAGGTTACGGAAGAAGTGAAGATGTGTCTTTTTCGGAACGTGATTGAGGATTCCGTCATGGCGATTCTTAACGTTAACGCAGAGTTCACGCTCACACTACGATCATCCGTTGTCAAGCTACTCCTCTGCGGGGCCAGGTGATCCGGCAAGAATCGTTGAACGCATATGAGTACAACAGGAGCTGGTTAGTGGTTTTCTAGTTGGTGGTTTTAAAATGTTTTAAACATGCTTAACTTTCCCTAGTAATTATTAAGAAATGGGGTTGGTTGACTAAATGAAAAAAACGGTCAATGTTCATCCAACGGTTGAACATGGATCTACCACTATTAACTGTTGTTTAATGATGTCGTTGATAGTAATATTTCATAAGCATAAAGGAACTGACCAGCTGGCACCCCACAACCAACTGGGACTATGAACCAGTACCTAACCAATTCAAAGCATACGACAACCATGATTCACCCTGACTGGAAACCATTACTAGCCATCGTTAACCAGTATTAACTAGATTGACCAACACTGTATATGAACCGTCGTTAGCCGTCGTCAACCGATTCTCAACTACCAATCATGAAATAATCATTGTAGCCATTGTTAAGCCTCATAATCCACCATCGTCGATTATCGTTCATGACTACTCTAGAGTCATTGTTGACCACCACTCATTGTCGGTTGTGATCTAGTCACAAGCTAATAATCACTAGTTCAAAACCTCTACTAATCTGGTAATCCCTAATTTATATCAAAACTCCGAACCACTAGGGGTCACAACTAGTTTGACGAATCTGATAACCACAACTAATCCAACGGTTATAACTATAGTTAAACCATGAACCACAACTGATATCAGATTAATAGATTCGCTGTGGTTATCTAATGGTTATCAACCACAACTAGTTTGACTAATCTAATAATCTGATAATCCCTAATTCAATGGTTGACAACCATCAAAACCACTCGCCTGGTGCTTCACCCCCACGTCTCATCCTCCACCATGACTGGTGCACAGCAGCGCACCTTGGTATCACTCCAGCTCTCCACGTCGCCCAGCGTTCCCAGGGCGGCGATGGTCAACTGGTGCCGTGGAAGCCGAAGGGGAGAGGTCAAGTCATGGCAATTGGTGTATTTGTTAATCTATGGCTACTATTGAGTGATAATATATGAATTGTTAATCTATGAGCATAGTTAATATAGCAATTGGTGTTAACATATTACCATGTCAATAAATGGTTAATAGATGATAATCTTAGGTAATTTTGGGGACCCCTAAGGCTTGAGAAACCATCATATGGATCTACTGGTTGGTGGTTGAACCACCCCGTCATGAAAAATATGCTAATAATTACTAGGGAAAATAGAAAATGTTTGAAACAACCAGCCAGTAATGGTTTGCCATGAACATTGGTGTATTTTTTTGAAGGGCGAGGAACAGAATGGTTTGTTAATGGTTTGTTAGTGAGCAACTCATGGTTAGTTCATGCTTAGTCTGTGGCTAGTTGCTATTAGTTTGTCTATAATCATGAATTAATGGTTGATTAATGACGAATAGGCGGTGAATGAATGGTTAGTTAATGGTCCAATGGTTAGCTAATGGTCCAATGGTCCATGGGCAACTAATGGTTTACTCATGGTTATGTCAACAACCAACTAGCGATCAACTCGTTTGACAAGAGGAAATCCATCTGGTTGATTGGTGGTTAACTCATGGTTGATCATGTTTCTAATGATTCTTGGGAGATCTAGCTGTGAAGCGAACCATTAATGAACACCCCCAATTTTGCCGATAAATGTGGTGATCTGCCATCAAACATGGGTCATTAACAGCTGGATTTCACTCGTAAATCAGGCTTCGGTCATGGCAACATGATTGGGTGCTGAGAACGTCCAGCCACAACTGAGCCATGCCCTAAACCTTGAAGCAGCTCCCCGTGTCAGTGCCTACGCAAACTCTTCGAACCGCGGGCTACCAACACCTACAGGTTCACACCATCAGAGACCTTCTAAACACCTCCAGGTTTACAGCTTTCACCATCTCAGTGGTGTTAAGGGTTACACCATCTCAGTGGCGTTACCTTATAAAACGAGTAGGTGAACAGTTATTGGTGATACTTACGAACAGTTATCCGTACAACTGGTGTAACTTATTGGTGGCAGTGGGTCAGTTCACCCTTAGTCCCCCTGGTTCCCCTCTCATTAACCAGCAAGTTTTCCCCATCATTTTCTTGGCGGAAATCCCCTATGAACGTTGGTTGATGAACTGCTTGACCCAGCTCGCCAGGTGTTCACCCCAGTGACACCGACCTCAGCCACCCACTGGAGACCACCTGAGCCACCGCCATCCCCGGCGCCTGCGGTGTCAGCTGTCGATTTCCGAAGCCCACGCCGCGAACCGTGACGCGGGCGCCGCCCTCCTCGGAACCCACGGCAGGCTCCACGCTGTGGATCTCGAAACGCCTCGGGGGTTGGGCAACGGCGCGGCTTGGGGTGGATCTGGGTGGGTCCAGTGGCTTGGTGAGGCGCATATGATGGGTTGAACCTGTTGGTTCGTGGTCAAGTACCAGGGTAAATGAGGGGTGAATGGTAGGGAAGGATGGTGAAACGATGAGTGAAATGATGAGTGAAATGATGGATTTGTTTAGTTATTGATGATGGCTATGGGATCGATAGTGGATATGATGTCAATATTTTTTGACTAGAATTGGTTGATGATGATGATGATGATGATGATGATGATGATGATGATGATGATGATGATGATGATGATGATGATGATGATGATGATGATGATTTATGGTAGGGATGCAAAAGGGATCTAATGACAAGGATCCCTGTGACGGCTGTGGGGCTTTGACATTAACATAATGATAAATATATGCTCACTTGCTTAATATACTGTTTAGCATCGTAGTTCACATACATTGGTGTCTATCATTGCTTATGATTCATGATGGTCAACATACAATGATTCATGATGGTTTTGATCACTGCTGAGAAAACCATCATGAATCATACTATCAACCTGTTTAAACCAAAGGGTTTCATCACAAATTACCAACCATGAAGGTTTCGATCACAAATTACCAACATGTAGAACCAACACTCTTAAACCACCAGGTTTTCATCCCGGGTTTGGTACCGGTCAACAGTCCGAGTTCCTAACCACCGGTGGTCATCCGGTGGCAACGCCCCGGCGGAGCGCCGAGCCCCCGGGCGTGTCCAGGTAGGACGTGTTTCGGGACACCGAATAGCCGCGGCTCGTGACCTCGGCCCCGGTGACCCTGGGAGGAGCCCCCCAGGCGCTTGGGGAAAGCAAGGGAGCCCTGGTAGATCCAGGTGGCTATGAAGCACCAAGAGTTGGCTAATAATTGGTTAATAGATGTTAATATATGTTAATGTGTCAATTGTGTTAATAATATTAAGATAGTTACTCTATTTGTTAATCTATGTTCATAAATGGTTACTATGTGTTAATATTGAGTGATTTTGGGGACCCCTATGGCTTGAGAAACCATCATATGGATCTACTGGTTGGTGGTTGAACCACCCCGTCATGAAAAATATGCGCAAGTCAACCAACCAGGCGTTCATAATTACTATGATACCACCTGCTGTTGTTAAGAAACAAATCTCACGCTCATATAGTAGTTTCTCAAAATAGGGGTACCCCCAGATCATCCCATATCAATCATTGTTTATTAATAAACCAACCATTTTTGGGTCCCCTATTTTAAGAAACCCCCATATCCAGATTAAGAATATTAAACAACTGAACAACTGGATGATCAATGAAGTTCAGTTGCTGGATACCACTGGTGACTGCCCAGGGCCGCATCTGAGCCGCCGCGCCAACAGACTTGGTTTCTGAAAGAAGTTGTGTGGCTTCACCACACCTCGTTCGCGCGTTCGCCTGGGCCTCCTAAACCTGGTTGCTGGGGGAAACCGACCATTTGTACATAGTGGTTTCATGGCTGGTTTATTACTATAAATAGCTAACAATGGATGATTTGGGGGTACCCCTATTTTGAGAAACACCCACATGGTAGGGGGCTCATCTGCGCACACAGTACATGGTTTACTTGTTGGAAACGCGGAGTTTTAACTTCCGGGCTTCTTTCCCAGAGCGGAAAGCAGGTCATCTCAAACTGCTGGATATTTCAGTGCCACATTGGTTTACCAAGAGAGTCACCTTTTGGGCGGCCCATGTGAGAACAACTGAAAGGATGAAAAAATGAAACAAATATAGCTGCATTGGGTTTGTTGACCATAATCTATCATCTAGTTAGCATAAGTGATAGATATGGAACCAAAAGCCAGTACTTTTATATGCCAGGTGTATTTTGGTAATAGCACATGATAATTGATCATAATTCAGCTAACTTGTGCCAAGTGGGTGTTTCTCAAAATAGGGGTACCCCATATCATCATATACATTGCAGTAATCATCCTTTATATGAATCATTTATAGTAAGAGACGGTTCATTTTTGGGGTTCCGTATTTGGAGAATCCATAAGAATCCCCTAAGCCGATAGAATAATGAGATATTGATCAACACTTCGATGGTGTACCAATATAAGCCAATATATGGGGTGAACTGATATATCTGATTTTGCGCCATCCATTTTTGATGTACCAGGGATACCCCATGATACTCCCAAATCATCCTTTCTTGTAGTAAGAAACGGTCAATTCTTGGGGGTCCCTATTTTGGGAATCCCCCAGGTAGATTAACCCCTCCAATATTGGCAATAGTGTATTGACCAAGATGGTTGGCGACAGCTCGACTGTGCAGTGCATCCACGGATTGTGACTGATGTTTACCGCAAAAATTCTGAGTTATTATAGTGACTATAGTTTTTAAATCATAGTTCATAATGATGGAATTATATATAGTGCTTATTCAGTGATTTACTCAAGTTATTACAGTTTCATGGCTTTTTTGTGGGTTCGAAGTACAATTAGTATAGTGAAAGCCAGCGGCTGCTTTTTCACTGTGATTTTCACAGGCCATTCCGTAGATCCAAACAATGCCAAGGCACAGTCTTCATTGTAGATATCCTGCAGCCGCAAAGCCGGAGCCGACGCTTCGGCTTCTGGGTGTGGCTAAGTGACTAATCAGCACCCCGGAACCTGGAAATCTGAACCGCCGCGCAGCAAGGTGGGTCTTCGCGGTGAGCTGCGAATTGAATGTGGCTATCGGCTAACCCAAATATCAATCTTCCAATTCACATCATTTGCATTTTGATGGTATACCAATGATGTAATACCGGGCCCCATCAGGTATATATCGTGGCATGTCCACCATTTTCTCGTGGTATACCGGGCCTGGTGTCACCATGTTCCAACGGCATGTCACTAGCATCGCAACACCGCTGCCGCAGTGACTGGATCCTCGAGCCGTGGCACTGGCCGCTGACGCTGTCTGCTCACGTCCACGCCTAAATATGATATCAGTTTTGTTGACTCATGGAAGATGATAGTTGAAAATATGATTTACTTGAAATAGGGGTTTAAATGTTTTCTAGAGATTATCCAGAATACTTGCCACAAACCAGAAAATCTCTTGAGTCCAATCTCTAGAACACAACCAAATACGGTTTATCATTACCAAATAGATCCAACCAGATAGTTGGCACGTTGCGCAACTATCCAGCTGAACCAGACGCGCGTCTCACATCCCTTGCGCAGGCGTGCAAAGCGCACCTTGTTCTCCGTGCACAGCGGTGGCAATGCCATGGCAGAACGCCTCGGGGAGAACGCCGTCACTCGGGGGGGAAATGGCTTGGATAGAAACAGATGGGAAATGGGTGCTTGGTGGCTGAACTAGATCCCTTGCCAAAAGTTAGTGGCGAAAAATGGTAAATCACACATATCCCAAAAAGCCAAACAAAAGCTAAGGTAGTAGCTGTAATCCACCCAGGGTGGTTAAGAGTTGTTTACAATTGATACCAGTGGTGATACTAATGGCGAACACCCCATGGTTGATTAGCGTTAAGGACTAATGATTCAATATATATAGGTGATACTGAACAAATGGGGAATGGGTGGTCAAGAGTAATCTGTATAACAGGAAAGCCCATCACGATTAATTAATTATGATCATTCAATAAATCATCAACATAATTGTGGACAATAATGATATAGACATAATGGGAGATGGGTGGTTCAGAATGGCTTGTGCTGGATCATAATTGATATCTATCTATAACAATAGCTGGTCAAAAATAGGGCATATATGTCAAATATGTTTTACATGTACAAAAAATGTTCGCCATCATGGCCAGCTAATAACTGATAATGGTGAACGACCAGTGGACATCCCAATCCAGCCTAGTTTGGCCAATCATGGTAGAGTGACATGTAAGTATCGAATGGTATAGATGGATGGATGTAAAGTATAGGCTTCTCACACTATATATAAGTGTGTATATATATATATTTACATACACATGTGCGTGTGTCTGTTGTACATGTACATGTGCACTCGTCATGTGCACATGCAAATATCATCTACGATTTTTATGGCTGTTTCATCCTGGTTTCCACACATTGTGGAGCATTTCGTATTACGATTGGCCAGACATCCAGATGTTGTTTGAGCTCACACGCTTCCTATGGCGACCTACTCACATGGTTTGCAGTCAGCAGCTGTGACCCTTCAACCTTCAAGCAGGTACGACCGTTTTCCCCAAACCATCTGAGCCTACCCATGTGGTATAACCATTCAGTAGTTTATGACCACTTAGGGCTGTAACCGGTTGGATCACCAGCTAACCTGCTGATCATTGGAGAAGCTGGGTCACCATCATGGCGACGGAGCTCACACGACGTCACCACCCCCAACAGTAAGCCGGAGGAAATGGCTATATCTTGCTGTATTGGACTGTTTTGCCCCTAAACTCAGACGATCCACAACGTACGTCAATCTTTCGTGTACTTCACAACTGCAAGCTAGGAACCAGCTGGATAGCCACTGTCGCTGCTTTTTGAGCATTAGAATCTATGAACAGTTCAATCAACTGCCACATCATCCTGACTTGATCTCCCCTAAATCAACATCCCTTGTACTCCGCAGCATTACTCCCCAGATGTACTCCCTCCTACTTCAATCAACTCTGCCCATCATTTAGGAAGAGTTCATCTGAAGTATAAGCCCATCAGCTAGGAAGAGTTCATCATGATCAACTCTGCTCATGATCAACTCTGCTCATGATCAACTCTGCTCATTTGGCTGTGGGTCAAAACCCTTAGTCCCCCTGGTTCCCCTATCATTAACCAGGCTGTTTCCCGATGAAATTGTGGTTATCAACCCCCATAAAATTGGTCGCTTAATGTTGACCCAGCTCGCCATTTGGGAACAGTTTCATCTGCCAATGCTGGTACTCCAGCGCCACCCCGTCGTCGAGTCGCTTCAATTGGCACTTGATGTGCGTCTGATTCACCTCCCAGATCTTGCCTAGGACGGCAGTGAGCGGGAAATGATGGGAATCATGGTGGTTGATGAGAATCATATGTATGGTTAATAGTGATTAATGGTGGTAAATAGCGGTTAGTAGTTTTTAAGCCATGGTTCAGTGTAGTTCATCGTGCTAGTATAGTGAAAGTCGTTGTTTCACATGTAGGTATGGTTGATAATGTTGGTGAATACATTTGGGTGTTTCTCAAAATAGGGATACCCCCAAACCATCCTTGACTAATTATCAACTGTAATAGATTGACCATTTTGGGCGGTCTCCCATTTTAAGAAACCACCATTTTAATACCAGCCATGGCTATAAGCCATGGTAAATACTGGTGGTTCATTGGTGCGGTGAGGTGCGAACGATTCGCGTGGATGCTTCCAAAAGTATTGGGAAAAGCGACAAATATGTATGATTAATAGAGGTTAATGGTGGTGAATAGTGGTTAGGGGTGGTTATAATGATGGGTAATAGTGGTATACAATGATCAATCAAGGTTTGACTACATTATGCAGATGGAGAATTGTGGTCAATCAGGGTTTCCATGGCTCATCGTGGGTATATAATCGTAGTTAGAAATGGCTTTGAAGGCTCGATACTGGTGTATAACGGTTCATCATGGTTCATCATGGTTCATCACGGTTCATAATGGTCAATACTGTATGTGAATGGTGTCTCCGTATTTGTCGACAAATAATCCACATGTTTATCAGAAATAGCCGGTGATTTATCGCCAAATATTGGGGAGCTTTATTTGCATAGATCTAACATTCATTGACTATATATGATTACTTCAGAATTACCATAACCAGGTTATATAATGGCTTTTGATAATTCAATCATTATTCCATTATGGGTTGTAAATAGAGGGATGCCCAAAATCATCCTTTATTAACCATTATAGCAATAAACCAACCATCTTTGGGGTACCCCTATTTTGATCAACCATGGTTGACCCTGATGATAAACTTGTTAGCGCATCCAGCAACCAATAAGAAACGCCTTGTAGGAGCCACGGCTGAATCAAAATGGCTGGACGAAACATGGTCGCAACATGGCGAACTGGGACAGTTCACCCGGCTCGTCCCCCCGGTTCCCTGATCATTAACCAGGCATCGGGGTTTGAATACGGGGGGGTGGATCCATCACCGCCATTTACTACCAGGTGGACCCAGGAAATGCTGATTTTCCGTAAATTCGCTTCGTAAATTCTTGGTAGAAAATGGCAATGCCACAAAGAATGACAGCCGAGAAAATGGACATGGCCAAGAGATACAACCCGTGAAGCGTAGAAAGCAATCGTAAATGGATTTTCCGTACGGAAGCCGAATCGTAGGAAGGATTTGGCATGACCCAGACCTCTTTTACACGATAACATGCGATAACCATCGCATCAACAACCATTGGCAGAACCATTTTGTAACGGCATCATCTCCCCAGCTATGTGATTGAAAGGAAATGGCCTGACCCAGTCCCGTAAAAACCCTATTGTTTTGATAGCATTCCCCGGGGAATCAGTGAGGTCAGAAAAGTCCGTGGTACAAGATGGAGGTGCTTCCCGACGTATGCACGCTGGAAAAGGGCATTGGAAAACCATTTTCCCAGGGCTCTGATCACCCTCATTTTCTCCAGGAAATTCAAACGGCGATAACCAGGCTGTTTTCCCTATAAACTTGTTGGTGATTATCCCTCATGCAAGTTGGTTGATGGACTTCTTGACCCAGTTCGCCACATGTCGTAGCTTTTTTTCACCGACCAGCTCTACTTCAACTTGGCCCAGCCTCTTGCATGCAACACTGGGTGATTCACCAATGGCTGTTGTGATCCGGTTCTGATCGAAACCTGTTTCAATCGGAGCCAACTTCGCGCGCAACTTCAAGATGGCCCTGCTGAGATAAAATATCCAATGGTGATGCACCAGTGTCTGTCCTGGCCTGCTTCACATCAGCACCAACTCCAATCAGAAAGCGCACCACTTCAAGATGACCCTGCTGAAATGCAACATACAGTGGTGATGCACCAGTGTCTGTCCTGGCCTGCTTCACATCAGCACCAGCTCCAATCAGAAAGCGCACCACTTCAAGATGACCCTGCTGAGATGCAACATACAGTGGTGATGCACCAGTGTCTGTCCTGGCCTGCTTCACATCAGCACCAGCTCCAATCAGAAAGCGCACCACTTCAAGATGACCCTGCTGAGATGCAACATACAGTGGTGATGCACCAGTGTCTGTCCTGGCCTGCTTCACATCAGCCCCAGCTCCGATCAAAAAGCGCACCACTTCAAGATGGCCGTTCCCAGATGCAACGTCCAGTGGTGATGCACCAGTGTCTGTCGTGCCCTGCTTTACATCAGCACCAGCTCCAATCAGAAAGCGTACCACTTCAAGATGTCCGTTCTGAGATGCAATAAACAGTGGTGATGCACCACAGTCTGTCCTGGCCTGCTTCACATCAGCACCAGCACCGATCAGAAAGCGCACCACTTCAAGATGGCCCTGCTGAGATGCAACATACAGTGGTGATGCACCAGTGTCTGTCCTGGCCTGCTTCGTATCAGCACCAGCTCCGATCAGAAAGCGCACCACTTCTAAATGACCCTGCTCAGATGCAATGTAGAGTGGCGATGCACCAGTGTCTGTCCTGGCCTGCTTCACATCAGCACCAGCTCCGATCAGAAAGCGCACCACTTCAAGATGGCCGTTCCCAGATGCAACGTCCAGTGGTGATGAAACATTGTCCGTCCTGGCCTGCTTCACATCAGCACCAGCTCCGATCAGAAAGCGCACCACTTCAAGATGGCCGTTCCCAGATGCAACGTCCAGTGGTGATGAAACATTGTCCGTCCTGGCCTGCTTCACATCAGCACCAGCTCCGATCAGAAAGCGCACCACTTCAAAATGTCCATTGTGAGATGCAACATACAGTGGTGATGCACCAGTGTCTGTCCTGGCCTGCTTCACATCAGCACCAGCTCCAATCAGAAAGCGCACCACTTCAAGATGACCCTGCTGAGATGCAATGTAGAGCGGTGAGCCACCAACGTCGGTCGTGGCCTGCTTCACATCAGCATCGGCTCCGATCAGACAGCGCACCACTTCAAGATGTCCGTTCTCAGATGCAATGGAGAGCGGTGAGTCACCAACGTCGGTCGTGGCCTGCTTCACATCAGCACCAGCTTCGATCAGAAAGCGCACCACTTCAAGATGTCCGTTCTCAGATGCAATGTAGAGCGGTGAGCCACCAACGTCGGTCGTGGCCTGCTTCACATCAGCACCAGCTCCGATCAGACAGCGCACCACTTCAAGATGTCCGTTCTCAGATGCATGAAACAGTGGTGTCGCTTCTGTGTTGTCTGTTGCATTAGCATCTGAGTGTGCTTCAAGCAACAGCTTCACTAGTGGTAGATGTCCATAATTAGCAGCATAGTGCATAGGTGTTTGGCCAAGGGCATTCTTCAGGTCTGGATTCATGGGGCGCTGCAACAAGGCTTCAAGAGCATCTTCCTGGTTGTCTGTGCATGCAGAGATCATTTCATCCAGGGCTGTTTCTTGTTCAGTCTGCTCAAATTCCAAGAGGACCAGCTGAATCTTCGCTGCAAGCATGGCAGTCAAAACCGCCTCATCTGGGATTGCGCGAGAACCGTCTTCCACCAAGAGCCGTTGCCGAAATCTGGAGATGCCAAGCTGAACAGCCAGCAGTTGCTTCACTGCTTTTACTGACTTCCCTTCGAGTTCATCTGCATCGTACCGAGCCAAGGTCTCCCCCGAGATTGCTGAGCAAAGCTCCATGGTGCAGCCGTTCAAGTTTGCATCTTCGGAGAACTACAAATGGGTTGAGAAACTGAGAGTTGTTGTTGTTGTTGTTGTTGTTGTTGTTGTTGTTGTTGTTGTTGTTGTTGTTGCTGCAGTCGCCGTTGCAAATGTCCATGGTTTATTACTTTTCTACGTCCTCAGTGGTTGAGCATAACTTGCAATTGTTGCCAGTTGTCATTGACGTGAGTGTGCATGGATTGTCCATCGTATTCACCTGCTGGTGAGCTATACCCAACTGCCGCTGAGCCACCGCAACCAAAACAGCCTATGTTGCTGTTGCCGTGGCTTCCTTGCCTATTCTTGTGGCATACTTTCACGTTGAGTACCTCTACTTGGCATGATCATTTCTGGTTGAAGCTTTCATAACCCATCCCAAAAGAATTTGTCCACTAGATATTGACTGATCCCCAGGTATGGTGGAACAGAACACATGTTCTCAAAGCACCAGCACTGGTCATAGCTCAATGTTACGTCCATGAAACGTAAATGATATTGTTTGTGCAATAAAAACAACGTAGGCATCAAGCCAACGCTGGCCCTGTGGCTGATTCGATAGCCAAGAATAGCCCATGACAATCAACAATCACAACAAACAATTTCATTGTCCACCACATAAGCACATCTAAAAAACAGAAATATAAAAACAAAAATAACTAATACACAATAACAGCCAAGCCTCCTTGATGGTTCGGAAAGTGAGCATAAACACTATTCTATCATCACATTGTTGCTATATCAGTTCATACCTATCATTGACCAACAACACTAAGGACTGAAAGACATTAAGTATTGGAAAACGGCAAACGTTCATCCTCCTTCGAATTATCTGAGCTACCGTTGCGTCATATCCCATGAAGGTTTCTCAGTACAAAAAATTCTGGGATCTTCCTGGAATTTTGAGGACTTTTAACTAACTCGAACTGCCTCTTGCCAACCGCCGCTAAAGGCATCGAATCAAATGCGTTGGGGAACAAACTGGTCCATGAGAAATCCATACCATTCATTTAATACGCCTAGTGTTGAGATTGTTGTCATCATCAGGTGGTGGTTTCTTGGGGATTTCCAAAACTGGTTGGTTTATTACTATAAATGACTCATATAAAGGATGATGACTGGGGGAACCCCTATGGCTTGAGAGAACCACCAGGTAAACCAATGGCCCAACCCTGCGTTTCTGAACGCACGCTGCCAAGTCACATGTGCGATTGCCAATCATCACCTCTGCCTGGAGCGAAGGGTGTAATGAACCTCTGCAGGTGACTTGTACGACAGCCTATGGTAAATCCTGGAAGTGGGAAACACCTTCTGGTAAATCCTGGAAGTCCATGAAAGTCCACCAGACTTAGTCTTGAAATGTGTGGTCTTGAATGATTTTTAGTTTCCAAACTAGCTTCCCAGCAGGCAATGGTGGCAAGGGTCAAATGCATGATGGTGCAGGTAGGGAAGATTACCCTTGATTCACAAAATAGTTATATACCGAATAAGCGATGATATCCACTGGTTATTGATATCTTGGGAAGCCTTCCCAACCACAGCCCTGCCCCGCACGGGCTTCTTTACACCAAGCACTGCCCCAACCAGCTTCTTAGGTGAGGGATTAATATGGAGGCTGGCTTCCAAGACCGTGACAATAGCACTCTGTTCCTAAAACCGCCAAATGGAACATAGCTACCTTAAGCTACACACCTGTATACCAATATGTACTTTATGTATACATGTGTGTATGTAGTACAAGCCACGTTCTGGATATCATCTGGTATCCCTGGCACATGGTAATGTGACACAAATATCTACTGCTGGGTCTGAACAAAGAGACCAGGAACAAACCATACACAGCACAAAACCACTATTGCCATCGAATCATATGGTTGGTCGTTACTAATTAAATCTATTATGAGCAATAGAGATTATCAAACTAAATCTACTCTCCAGTAACGAACTCGTTTCTAGTTTTGTGTAACCCAAGCTGAGCGAAAAAGAAATGAGGATTAGATTGTCATCGAGTCATAGTGATGACTTCTGATTATTTGCATTAGTAAAAATAAAGCAGCAGTCAAGAACTAGGTCTTGCATATTCGATATTTGGAGCATGTGATTGATAAAATTTGTCGTACATAGTGGATGCAGAAGACTTAAACCAACAGAGACTACCAAAGATGTCACCAAAACGACTGAATTGGTCGCAAAACGACAGCAACATCAACAATAGCAGCAACAGCAAGAACTACCTCAACTTCTTCAACGACAACAACAACAAGAAGGATAACCATAGGGATATGATCAATAACGACTGGAAAACCACACGTATACAATAACATTCTAAGTATGTTTGGCGAGTAATTATTGCTAGTTCTTGCTGGTAATTCACCATCAAGCAAGTATTTACCAGATACTCACAGTTCACATCCACCCATGCGCCTCGCGTTTCAGCAAGCCGAAATTGAAACCCACCACTGTGATGTTGTTGGTGAGGGCAAAGGACAAGGACTGGCGACAAAAGGACAGAGGCGCAAGGAAGGTTGATTCTGGTAAGGACTCTTGTGCAAGTGGACTGCATTGTTTATGGTGCATACTCAACAATATAGATGATGAATCTCCCTTTATGGCGGTGGGTCAATGCCGGAAACACTGGTGAACATCCCCAAATGACCGAACGAGTCTTTGGATGGTTGGTACCCATAGCCATATGAGGATCATCAACATAAATGGATGAGCAATGGTGGCCCAAATGACTAGTGCTTGATGGTGAGAAAACATGCTGGACATGCTTGGCAGTCGAATCAACAAAAAGCGTGCTCTTTTCTGGCCAATCATGAATGATTTATGAATGGTCTCATAGATAGATAGATAGATTCATAGATAGATCAAATATATTTATATATAGATAGATAGGCAAACGCGCAATGCATAAATATAGATTATCTCTGCCCTAAATACAGTATAATATCATATTACATTCATATACTCAGCCAACCATTAATGTACGGATCTTCCCCAAGATTGGAGCTCCCCACACGTAATCCAAGGCTCATAGGTTCCGTACAAGCACCGAAACGACCCACCTCCGGAATGGTCTTCAGAACGATGGGTGTGTGAGGTCGTGAATACCTCAGCGCGGCGGTGAAAAATCCTTCGCTGTGCGGTTCACAGCGCTCCGCGGCCCTGGGTTACAGTGACCGGGATCATCACCAACTCAACAGCTGAAATGAACTCATAGAAATTGGTTGACTGAAAACCAAAACTGGTTGACTAACTACATGGTACTCTTTAAATACTAGTAGGTTGAGGAACTACTGGTTGACTAACCACCATGTAGGTTGAGTGATACTACTATGGTTGACTTGATAAATCACTCAAATGAACCATCGTAGTCATCCACCCATCCAAGTAGTTGACCTAGTTGGGGCGAGCACCACCCGTCCGCACTCCTGAAGCTGTGCAGCTTTAGTTGTGGGTATAGTGGTTAGAAACATCAGAAATGACGGGTGGGCTAACCACTACCACCAGGTAGTGGTAGAAAAATCAGTTGTGGCTAGGCAGTTTCAAACACCTTTTCAGCGGTTGGTCAACAAGTATTTCTGGAGTAATTCTGAATCCTCAGCCGCAAGCATGAGTGAGCATGACTAACAAGCACCATTGACCACTGTATATTAAGCATCAAGTAACGACTGTCCGTCAACCGTGGGCGAATGGGCTCCAAAATGATCAAGTTGAAGCCGTCATCTCCAGGTTGAAAATAGAGGGATCCACTTGAAACCACCAACCATGAATGGTCGATAAATGGCTGATAATAGGAAGGGGATAACAACCAACAATAGCAAGGGATATACCAAGTATATGATCCAAACATGTGGTTTTCTCAAGCCAGTGACTGGGAACTCCGAAAAAATGCTGAGTGAACTTCATCGTGAAAGAGAACTGGGGGTACCCTTACGACTTGAGAAACCACCAAATGATAGTTGAATGATTCTTACCAGGCAGAGCTTGTGAATCTAAGAGATGCCTCCGATCGGATTGAGCCTTGGAGATGAACCTTCAAAGGCTCGCCCTGAGTTGGCAGTGGGTCAAAACCCCTAGTCCCCCTGGTTCCCCTATCATTAACCAGGCTGTTTTCCCTATAGTTGGCTGGGTAATAACCACCATTAGTTGGTTGGTTAACTGCTTGACCCATAGCCAGTTCTCACTGCCAAGTTGCGTGAAAAGCAGCGGGTCGCTGCTTCCATCCACAAGCCTCTGACCATTCACCTGGGCACGAGAGGCGAGCTGGAAGCTGGTTCGCCCTACCAGAGAAGGGCATGCTGATGATCAAATATGGGGGTTTCCAAAAATAGGGAGCCCAAAAAATGGTTGGTTTACTACTATAGATGGTTAACAACTAGATGATTTGGGGGTACCCCTATTTTGAGAAACAACCATATGGGGGTTTCCCAAAATGGGAGACACCCAAATCATCCAGTTGAATAATCATTCATACTAATAACCCAACCCATTTTGGGAGCATCCCTATTTTGAGAAACCACTATATATGGTCGACAATCGTTGATTAATGATGGTCAAAGATGAATAGTAATATCCGTCAACCAATTTGTCAACAGTGGTCAACAGCAAAATAGCAATGGCTAAAATTCAATACTTGACCAATTAACCGAAAATCATCTCGGTTCAACAACAGTGGCGGTTAGCAATAATCGTCAATCATGGTTACCACTGGTTTACAATGAACAAAAATAGCGTGAACAATGATTTATCATGGTCAACAATAGTCAACAACAATGCTCAACGTTGGTCAACCGCTTTCATGATAGGTATCGTTGTTGACGATCGTTGCCATCGATGCAATATCACTGATTTACAGTAGAAACCACGGTCGATCATAGTCTACCGCTATCATGTTAACATTACCGGGTACCCATTGTGGTCAAGAATGATCAAAAACCATGGTCAAATATTGTCTGCTTGCTGGTTTCAACCCCTCAGAAAATTGGAGTCAATCAAGCACCCATCCCAAATACAAGTGGTTAGAACCACTAACCAGTAGTCCACCAAACCAGAAACTGCTTAGTGGTTCCAATACAAGTTGGAAAATACAAAACTGGTTGGTGGTTTCAACCCCTATGAAAAATATTAGTCAACCAATCATGTGTTAATAATCAGTAGATAAAATAAAACATGTTTAAACCTACCAGCCAGAAAATGCTTGGAACCACCAACCAGTAGTCCATCGGAGACCCGATCCACTGCTTGGTGCATCCTGGTTCACTCCTTCCAATGAGTCTCCGGACACGAACTTCCATTCGCTCCTTGTAAGGCTGAGCACAAGGGGAGGAATCCCAAGTTGGCTCGTCGTGGCCAGCAAACTTTTGCAGTGATGATACGTGATTAATGCGATGGTTTCTCAAAATAGGGAAACCCAACAAATCGTGGGTTTATTGTTATACATGACAAATTTTAGATGATTTGCGGGGTCCCCTATGGCTTCAGAAACATGGAAGTGAAGCATGAACAGTTGCAAGCATCATTACTACATCTTGTCCATGAATTTCCCCATCGGTTCCATGGTTTTTTGCCACCCTGTTTTTGTCTCAACAAGTTCAACAGCTGCCATTGGGGTGGTTCAACCATTGTCAATGTCGGTCAAACTTGGAGAATCCTAATGACATTGTACCCCAAACCATGAGTTTCAGAGAGCATTGCGGTTGAATCAACTCCTACTTGGATGTGCAGAAACGGGGTTAGTTCTCTGGGACATATCCGTGGTAAGTAGCCCTATGAGGTAGATATTTAAGTTAAAACTCATAGAATCAAGGTCAGTAGCCACATACAAAGTAGGAATGCACATCCAAGTATTGTCCACTGTGGTGCTCTCGTACCATACCTTGTTCCAGGGTGAGTGAATACCAAACGACACGAAAGCGGACATGGTAAATGACCCACCGATCCCAGCAATGTTCCGTCGTGCCAATGTTTGATCCAAGCTGTAGTCGATTCTCAAAAAACAATACAAAATCATACCAATATCAACGGAACATGCCATGCCCCAAAACAAACATCAAAAACAGCTGAACAAATTCGAACCACGGGCCCCCGCAGGCGATGGTACACCTCATCTCTGCTTGGATCGCTGGCAGTGCCTCCACCTCCCATGGCGGCAGCGGCCTCGAACTGTGTACTGGACCAGTGTGACAAGTCGAAGCTGGGCATCTGGCATTCAATACCTGGCGAGTCACCAAGCCGATGCCTCGTAGATTCACCAAGGGGAACCACGAACCAGAGGAGGCCCTTGGGTAGTCCCCGACCTGGTAGGTGTCCCCCAAGCACTGTTGGGGTATCAGTGGTTGGGGTATCTTCTGAGTGGTTCCACTGTGGTGACCAGGTTGCTTGATCTACTTCTGGTAGTCCCCAAGCGGGTTGAGCTAAGTGAATCGCCCGATCTTATAGGTAAACCACCTGTTTCTATCGTGGATTTCCAACTTTCAGGTGAGTTTACCAGAGGGTAAATCATTGAAAAAAACAGTTGAAACGAGAATGATATAGGGACGGGCATGATAGGGATGTGCAAGTATCATGTCATATCATCTCATGTCATATCATAGATTACATTCATCAATAAATAAATGAAGCAAAAGACTGTCCAACCATGGAAGAAGTTCTTATTCGGACATGGTCATTGTACTCCCCCATGCTGGTTGAAAAACCTATACAATGTCAACACTGTCCTTTGGGCGATAGTTGGCTCGGACGACGCAAACCCAAACCTGATTGGAACGCGATGCTTGAATTGGTCAGGACGTGTTTTTGTTGGGGAAGGATTGAGTTGAGATTACACCGGATGAAGAAACAATACTAGAGACAAGAGGTCGATAGTTGTGCACTCATTCCCATAGCGTGAGATGTTACCGCATTCCAAAACACCCATGGCTGAGCGGGAAACATGATTACAGTACATGATATTACTTCGTTAAAATCTTACGATTGGCAGGGGCTGCTGATTACCCTCCAGTAAACTAACCTGGCAATGGAAAATCCACCATGGCTACTGGTGCTTTCCCAAAGGTTTCACTATTTAATATGATGAAAATCCAGCTAGCCAGGTTAGGGACTACCTGAGGGTATCGTGGATCTCGCTCCATGTTTTGATAGGCAGTGAAGTGATTGGTGATCGAACAGGATCTGCACCCAACTGGTTCGCACATCTGCAACAGGATCTGCAGTCGTTGCTTGCATGCCACATTCAAGAATGAACAGAATTGGGTCTTTTTGTCCACGGGAGTGCCTATTTGGGTACTATTTGGGTGTTTCTAAAGAGGGGGACCCCAGTCATCATCCTTGATAGTAAACATTTATTGTCATAGACCAACCATAACTTGGGGCCCCCATCTTAAGAAACCACCATTTCAGAATAATAGGTGCATGGCAATATTGAATGCATAGTGCAGAAACGCCCATGATGAAACGCTGGCACATGGCTTTGTAAGCCCCCCACCGAATTCACACTCAAAAAATGCACATCTTGGATGTGTCGAAGGACCTACTCTTGCAACTTACATCAACTTTTAACAAACCCATGTATACCAAGTCATCATAAGCCCTCTTGGATACGTCATTATATGTCCATCTGGCTATGTCATGAGGGCCCCAAACCACCCAAGAATGGACAGGCTTGCAAGGTGGCAACCCTCCGCCGCCAAGTGACTGGTCAAGGAACCGCTGCTCACATTGCAAAGACCTCAGCTGGGACTGAGCTCTTGCGGTTGGTTGGAATGTCCTCCAAAGAAATTCCGCAATTTATGTGCTTGGAAATTCCCAGCACGAAACTTGCGGAATTCCTTTGGAATCACCCCTTGCTTGGAACACATGAATCTGTTCGGTGGTGTGTTCCGATCAACAGCTTGATGAGGTTTTTCGGTGAAGTCTCAGCCATCCTCCCCCAAGCTAGCATCAAATGCTTGCAGCAGAATCGACACATAACTCCTATGAATAGGTGGGCGGTGCACCCATCAGTGACCCCCAACTCCAAAGGTGCTCATAATCTGTGGGCAAGCCAGCTTCATGGGGCCCCCTCCACCGTGGCCGGTCCCCAGCACCACACCACCAGCGCGCCTGCCATTTGACCCATGAGATCACCGCCATAGTGGTACAATTCCACGGAGTTGTTCAAACCTGCGGTCTGCAGCTGAGACAACCATTGGTTGATAGGTCACTTCTGATGCTCAAGAGTGGGTAATAGTGGTTGATGGGTCACCATGAAACGACCCATTTTACTAACAATTGAAAACCATTCTAACGGGCTTAACAATGTTGGTTGACCAGTCGCCATCATTACTAGCATTACCAACCTAACAATCACCAGGCTTCATCAAATGTCACAATTGGACATCCAGTGAGATCTGAAGATGATGATGGCGCTGTGTTGCCAAGCGCCAAGCGTCTGTGTATATGAAGTAAGTTGATCGGTCTCACTCATTCCTAATCTATATGATTCACCTCATCCATCCGAGCGAATCTCATCTGATCCAATCTGGTTCTCCATCATGAACCATTATTTTGCCTACTGCTGTGGTTGGTCATTGCCCCCATTGTTGGATGGTTAATATTGACCCACGGCCATCTAATCTAAACCAATCTGACAGAATCGATTTGTCTAATCTGATCTAATCAATCTTTCTATTTAATTGATCTCATCTACCTTATCCCGGTCTAATCTAATCTAGTCTATTCTATCTAATCTCGTTTGATCGAATCTACCTACTCAAGTCTGATCCATTCCAAACAAAATGAATCATATATAATTAATCTTATCATGTCTTATCCAATCAAACCTAATCCAATCGGATCAATCTATATAATCAATCGATCTCCCTAATCTATCAACTATCTAAGCTAATCTACAAATCAAACTTTATCTCATTAATCTACTCGAACCTGCTCTATTCTGATTCAATCCATTTCTCTACCAAATGTATCCAATTATCCATCTATCATCCTATCGAAGCAAAGCCAAGCTAAGCCATGCTAAGCTAAGCTTAGGCTAGGCTGGGCTAGGCCAATCTACCCTGCATCTGTAGATCTATCGATCTATCTAATAATCAAGCAATAAATGGTTTGGAACGCGCGGCAACAATATAAAGAATGGTCACTAGGTCGTTCGCACATAATACAATAAGTAAGAGATGGTTCGCAATGATTGGTTGAAAAATAGGTTGCCAAGAATAATGTGTGAAGATGATTATTTTGGATTACTGTTTGTATTGACAAAGGTTTTGCAATAATTGATATTGCCTCAATCAGTTTAGCACCATTCTCAATTATTTCATAGACATCGTCAAACTGGTCATTGCAATGGTTCATTAAGTGATAGTTGATAATGCTTAGTCCTGGTTGGGCAATAGCTGTGCTCAAAGAAAACGCAGATGGGTGAGGAAACCGGCCAACCATCCTTAAATTTGAGTATGAAGTTCATGGCCTCAAGGAGCCTGGCTTCAATCAAAGATTTTCATGAAGATTTGCGTGTCGGTGGATGGATGGTGGTGTAAGATGCGCTTGTTTTACAACCGGGGATGATAGCTTGGAATCGCGAACATATTGTCATCAATCATCGGTGTATTCCATTTCCCTCTGTGAAAGACCAGTATCACAACGGAAAAATCGATGTGGCAAGGTAAAACGCATGTTGGAATACAGTCCTTTTCACTCAGGCCTAAATGCTCTAAAGCTCATTCTGGACTTGGGTACTGTCACCACCATGCTCTGGACAGCCCCATGTCACAACGCTTCCGTCAGCCAAGATTGCAGCAAAAGCACACTTGGTGTCATGGATCGACTGAACATTCCTCAGCTGATCCTGGACAGCAGAGCTGTCACCGCCCTGCTCTGGACTGCCCCATGTCACAACGCTCCGATCAGCCAAGATTGCAGCAAAAGCATGCGGCATGAATCTGCTGAACATTCCTCAAATTGCAGACAGAGGTAGCGACCGCTCTGCAGTCCAGGATCACTGCAGAGCTGTCACCACCTCTGTCTGCATTTCCCCATGTCACAACGCTTCCGTCAGCCAAGATTGCAGCAAAAGCACACTTGGTGTCATGGATCGACTGAACATTCCTCAGCTGATCCTGGACAGCAGAGCTGTCACCACCCTGCTCTGAACTGCCCCATGTCACAACGCTCCCATCAGCCAAGATTGCAGCAAAAGCATGCGGCATGAATCTGCTGAACATTCCTCAAATTGCAGACAGAGGTAGCGACCGCTCTGCAGTCCAGGATCACTGCAGAGCTGTCACCACCTCTGTCTGCATTTCCCCATGTCACAACGCTTCCGTCAGCCAAGATTGCAGCAAAAGCACACTTGGTGTCATGGATCGACTGAACATTCCTCAGCTGATCCTGGACTGCAGAGCTGTCACCACCCTGCTCTGAACTGCCCCATGTCACAACACTCCCATCAGCCAAGATTGCAGCAAAAGCATGCGGCATGAATCTGCTGAACATTCCTCAAATTGCAGACAGAGGTAGCGACCGCTCTGCAGTCCAGGATCACTGCAGAGCTGTCACCACCTCTGTCTGCATTTCCCCATGTCACAACGCTTCCGTCAGCCAAGATTGCAGCAAAAGCACACGTGGTGTCATGGATCGACTGAACATTCCTCAGCTGATCCTGGACAGCAGAGCTGTCACCACCTTAGTCTGGATGCCCCCAAGTCACAACTCCAGTGCATCCTCCGTGCCACAATGCGAAGGCTCCATGACTTGTAGCTACCCTTGGTTGCTGCGCACCAATGGTGTCTCCATCTGTCAGCCTCCAGAGATTCCAAAAAACATCGTCCAACAGCCGTGCATCAGGCGCAGAAAAACTCAAAAACTTTCGACCCAGAGACTGTGGCACTGCCTTCTTCAGGTCAACGGTGCTGTTCCACTTCAGCACTGAGACCCGTTCAGTCCGCTGGGCAGCGAAACATTCGAAACTACCAGCTCTCCCCGGCGCGCTTGGGAGCGGGTTCCGAGCCGGCTTGTTCTGCCAGTCCAAGGTGGGAGCTAGCTACAGTTACATGGACACTTGTTTAATGGATATAGATGAGCTAAAAAGACGATATTAAGACGTTACATGTATTACGAATATATCTAATTATATATTTATATACCTCATCTTTTAGTCGTGAATATGCGAATGCTATGTGTTACTTTCTTTTGATTGATGTTGCCCAAAGAGTTCCCAAAGTCTTCCCCTTCGTCACACGGATGCATGTCTGACCCAAACGGTTGCGGAAGTCGCTCGAGATTTTGTCGTACAGGGCACTTCGGTCCACTCTTGGTCCGGCATGGCAGGGTAGCGATATTCAAATATGGTTGCTTCCTTCGCCCATGGATGTATATCCAGATTACCACTCAGGAAAGACCAATTGCAAAAGACAATCGATTTGCTGGTTTCTCAAAATAGGGATGCCCCTAAATCATCTCATATTAACCACAGTATTAAACCGACCAGTTTTGGGGTTCCCTGTGGCTTGAGAAACATCCATTTGGGTGCTCACATTTCTACACCGGGCCGCGTCATGCTCAGAGTTGACCACCTTGTCATCAAGGGTGAACCCGACGCACCAACAAGGCCAAGGCCACCCCCACGCCCAGCGTCAGGAAGTTCATAGCTCCATGGTAGGGGCTATCACACCACCAGGCAGCCGAGCTACCCAGGCCCTCATTCTGCATGGGCACCCGACTAGTACCCAGAACAACTCGTATCTGTAAGTTCTTTCGGGAACTTATAGATTGGCAGCTTGTTGATTCATAGTCTATCTGTCGTTCTTTCTATCGATCAATGACAGATCGATCAAACAATCAATCAATCAACCAACCAACCAATCAATCAATCAAGAAATAAATCCTCTCTGTCCACTGCGCACTGTCTCTCTTAAAATGAAACGCAGGTCACCCGATGCATGATGCAGCGAAACAACAAAGCTTGATGGCTTGCTTGCGGCGCCCATGGACACGCAAAAATAGCAGGCATAGGGGACCCCCCAAATCATCCAGTTTGTTGATCGTTGATGTTAAGAAACCAACCATAACTTTGGGGGAACCACCATGGATACATGGATCATAGAGTTGGCATATCCCCTACTATTGTTGCTAATTATCCCCGATTATTAACCATCAATCAACCAACCATGGCTTTGAGAAACAGCCTACTACCTATTGTCGGTTGGTTACTATTCTCCATTCCCACTATACTCCCCTATAACCTATATGGCTGTGGGTGGGATCAACCCCCGTACCCCTGGTTCCCCATCATTACCCATTATTTTGCCTATTGTTGTTGTTGGTCATCATCCCCCTTTATTGGTTCATTAATATTGATCCATAGCCATATAGTTGGTACATATTCACCATATTGTTGTTGTTGGTCATTGCCCCCGTTATTGGTTGGTTAATGTTGACCCACAGCCATATCAACCACCCATACCCGTGATGACCCTTCGCTTCGTTCACCACCTGGCGCCCTGCTCCAATCGGACCCTGGCCTGGCAGCCGGAAGCCCCTTCCGGTGATGGTCACCTGGCCGAGGATTTTTCGATGAGTACATGGTGGATACGCTCGTCTTACATAGCGATGGGTCAAGCAGTTTACCAACCAAGAATGAATGGTCAATGATGGTTAAGTAATTTTTAATGATGGTTAAGTAACGGTTAAGTTGATATAATTCAAGCAGCTAACCAACCAATAATAAATGGTTAATGATGGTTTATTCATGGTTAGTATAACTTATGGAAGGCATTAATTGGTTAATAATGGCTAATGATGGCTAACAGAATGGCAACAAGTACTTTGAATAACAATAATCCCTATATAGAATTGTTGGATGGTAAACAATGACCACCATAGTCATAAGAACAATAAATAGCCGGTTAGCTTACATAGCAACAATAACACTCAAAATAACAGTGGAAGTTTAAACAGTAGCTTAAATGGTAGTTTAAAAAACAACAACTATTGAAACTGTAGTAGTTGTTAGTATTACTAGCTATTGTCATTGTAGTTTGGCACAGTAGCCATTTGATGGTAGTATGTGTTGGTCATCCCTGAATTCTGACCAATTATTCTGGTCAACGCACCTGGTTGCGCGGAAATTCTACCATTTATCGTGGTTTACCTTTAAAGAATCGTGATGTTATATGATCATAGCTTCCAGGTTCCTTTACCAAAGAGTCCTGGTGTATCGTTGGTTATAGATAATTTTAATAAACTAGAAAGGGTTGATGGTTTACAATGGTTGGTTACTATGGTTGGTTACTAGTTAATTGATAGTTGATTAATGGTTGTTGGTAGCAGTGGTTGACAGTTTTACCAATAAGAATCTTCAGGGTGAATTAGAAAGCAATGATTGACAGAAATGCTTTATACTGCTTGATTTCTGGTCATGATTGATACTGTAGTAGTTAATTAAAACGGTCTATAGTGCTCTGCATAATGGTGCACCAATTGTTGCGATGAACAATAGTTATGGCGATTCAATCGTTGATTGTCATGCTTAATTACTTAATGATGATAAGGGCAAATTAGCGATTGATGCGATTTACCAGGTGCTTTTGAGTTGTTACATTATTGATGATTGACTATGGTTGTCCAAGAGTATTCGTTCTTGTACTCGGTAGAAATCCCATGACCGATCTCCGGATAGTGATGCCTGAAACACTAGTGACAAGATAATGATTCATCAGTAAAAGCATTGATCACTGTGAAACAATATTTTTTGCCACCCATTGATGTTTATTGCCGAATTCTCACGGTTTTCATGGCTGACGGCTCGCAATGACGCGTGCCAATGATGGCTCAACACCTGACAAAAGAATGCAAAAGATGATTTTCCCCAACAACTGCTGATGATATCTGGAGAGCATGTGGATTATTGCATAGCCATGGTGGTACCTCCTAAGCAGCCATTGATAACCATTATCACCAGGAAAACCAGCAGTTTTGAGGGTACACCATTTCTGGATCAAGCATGACAAAGCCATGTCTATGTTGATACAGACCATCGTGTTTGATGCTCATGATGATTGAGGGTTGTTCAACAATAGACAAATGATGTTTGACGATCGCGTTGTCGCACATGGCTCGCAAGACATGAAAGGTCCACTGCCCAAAATCCAAGCACATGTTGAAAACATCATGGTCAAAGGACAGATGGCCATACTCAGCCTGTTTCATGAATACTGCCAAAGTGCCTCAGAACTGCTTTGGTGTGATCAATGCATGCCATAAAAATGAACTAAAACTACCACTCGTCGGTGGTTGAACCACCCCTATGAAAAAAACTAGTCAACCAACGATTTCTTAATAATTGCTAGGGAAAATACACCAATGTTCATGGCAAACCATTGCTGGCTGGTTCTTTCAAACATTTTCTATTTTCCCCAAGCAATTCTATCAATGTTGGTCACTATTCCCCAATATTAACCATTATTAACCATGGTTAAAACCACCAACCATGCTTGAAACCACCAACCAGGCCATGGTAAGCAACGGCCACTCCTCAAGGCCGCTCGTGGCGCCACGTCCGGTTGGATCGCACCACGACTGTCGCACTGTCGCCCTGCCTGGGCTCCACCAACCATCGATCCCACGCTGGGCGTCACATCCGTCAACTGGCGGCTGGGGAGACGCTGAGGTGATAGGTCCCAGTTGGTTAATGATAGGGGGAAAGAATGGCGGTGAACGATGGTTAACAACAGGGGTAATAATAGGGGATAATGATGGTTGAAGAATCAGCTGGTGGCCAAGAATGGTTAGTAGTGGTTATTGTGGTGAATGATGGTTCACAATTGGATTAATAATGGGTATAGTTGATGAATTAATGATTCACAATAGGATTAATGAATGGTTACCAATCTGGTTAGCAATAGGGTGAATTAAAGGTTAACAATGGTTAATGATAGGGGACAATGACCAACAATCACGCTTATCAGAGGGGTTAATAATGATTATCAGGAAATAATGGTGAACCATGGTTAACAATAGGGGCAATTATAGGGGATAATGATGGTTGAAGAATCAATTAGTGGCCAAGAATGTTTAATAGTGGTTGATAGTGGTGAATAATGGTTATAATAACCCATAACTAGTGGTTAGCTGGCTGGTGAATGGTTCAGATGTTAATCGTACGAAAAAAAAAGTATAATAACAGTGGTTTTGACAAGTTGTCCAATTGACAATGAATACAATGGACACCAAGATAATGAACACTATGGTTAACCAATGATAGGGGATGATAGCCAACAATAGGAGATAATAACCATCAATGATAGAGGAACATAGTGGAAAATCACCATTCAGCCATGGGATAATACCGTTAATAACAGGGGATGATGGCGAACAATCATGGTTATCATAGTGGTTTACTGGTGGGCAAGAAAGCTTGATGTTGTGATTATCATGGGTAATAATGATCACTACTTGTCTGTCCATGTCCATGATAGTACCCCTTAACAAACCGGTTGGTTGATCAGTATTGGTCGGAAACTGCAACGGTTTTTGGGGGCCATTGATGGACGAAACCATGAGGATATCTGGGATATGGGTGTTTCTCAAGCCACTGGGGTACCCCTAAATCATCTAGTCTATTAATCATGCATAGTAACAAACAGCCCGTTTTGGGGTGTTCCCTATGGCTTCACCATATCCTAACAAATGAATGAGTTTATAACATGAAACAACTGGGATACTCACTGTTCATGTTAGTCATTTGGGATAATCAACTAGAACTGATCAACTTCTGATAACCAATCAACTAAATGTCATTCAGTTCGGAAATAACCTCTAATAAACTAAGCTGGCAATGAAAAGTCACATGTTTATAAGGGAAACCCTTGGGAGATCAGCTATTTCTATGGTGAATTCGTTGCCAGATTACGCACTCCCGAGAGTGTACCGGGCACCCCCCTTCCACCTGGCAGGATCGACCCTGGGAATGGTGGCCCCGACTGGACCGAGGATCATCGTCCGACGCTGACTGAAGCTGTCCGTTTCTAGGCACCATACAACCAACACGTCGCCGTTTGCCAACCGACCAACCAACCAACCATTTCTATGGCCACGAACTGACACAAAAACATCCCAAATCTAGAGCGCACCGTGTTCAAATCGTCGAACTGGATTACGATGTGGTCCTGCGAATTGAAGCGGCCAGGCGGCACAATTCGAAATGGCAAAATGGGAAGACCTACACAGCAGCAAGAAAGGATGGTGGGACTACAGTCGTTTCTTCTACGACAAAACAAACTTTAGCTCGGTCGTTCTATTGCACCATTTATGGTTTTGAAATATGATGACTATGCATCTATGGTTTTGTGTGTTGGGTTTTGAAGAAAATGTGGTGAAACGTGGGAGAAAGAATGAACAACTATGGCATTTAAGTTGATATATAGTTGATCATTAAGTATCAATTCAAAACCAAAACAGATATCATTGAAAGAGAACTCAGCAAACAAATGAGAAATGGATCAGACCAAAGCAAATCATTAGAATCAAGATATTCCTTTAATTAGAGACAAAGTAAAACATGAACAATACATCACATCATAAATGAAACTCGTTCCCAAAAAATGATCATATTTTTCACCATATTAACATATATCATATTGAATATTGTAAATCAAGCATAATTACTTACTATCTTACTCTGACAACAAAACAAGGAGGGTTTGGTTTGGCTCACTTCCGGGATCTGAAGGCAAGTGAAGAATGGTCGATAGAATGTATGCACACTGTTTGACAATGAGAACATGAGACCAGCAACAGCATCCACGGCCGCCCACCACAACAAGTCCGCTGCGCTTTTTGGCTCCAATGTTGGTTGACCCCTTTGGTGTGGAACGAACATTGAGAAAGGAACTTTGAGCCCAAGTCCAAAGTTCTGAGTCAGTATTTGTGATCCATAACACAAATTATTGAATCAATTCAACGTCGACCAGTCTGACTGCAACAAATCTTGGTGTGGGCATTCTTTCTTTTTGAGGATATACCGTGATTTCTCTCTCTATGATGAACATTATGAAAGTACACCTTTGCAGCATTCATCAGCATGCATCTCCATGAAATCCTAGTTTTACGGCAGAGTTCAATATTTCATGAACCTACCTTGAGCGCAATATGTTTTGTATTTCATGAACCTGGAACGCATCGAAGTCCCGCCCAAGATCCAAGCATTACCCATGGGCAACCCACTGGACTCGTCTCTCCTGTTGCTTCGGATAAGGCAGCTCCAAGAAGGGTGCGAAGTCGGCCCATCCTGGCATGAACGGTGGTAGCTCACAGGGAGATGCGTGGCCTGTCCACTATTTAAGACTGTGGGGGCATGTGGGGGCTATGAATCCAGAAACGCATGGATGTAGCAACGCCGCCGGAAATCTTCACCAACACGACTGATTCTACATGAGCCACGACCGGGTCTTACTATACGAAACTGTTTTGTTCAATCATTCCATGATAGGATCTGGTTGGTGGTTTCACCCCCTATGAAAGATATTAGACAACCAACCATTTGCTCATTATCACATTTGGGAAAATAGAAACTGTTTGAAACCACCACCCTGGGATGTGTGATTAAACTGTTGCTCCAATCCAACCTGAACCAAGTGCCCATCCCCAAGTGCTTCACCACCTGCAGCAACCACTACAACCACTATGGACTATGCTCCCAATAACAGTTCTTGGCAATGATCCATTGACAGCAGCATTGACGGCAGCCCAGAATGTCAATATGAACCACTGCATGAACGAGCGAGCATTGATCATTATCCCGTCTGAAACATCAGTAGTAGGCAAGATTGACTGTCGTTCTCAACATCATCGTCCACCATTATCAACCGGTGATCAGCCATCAATGAAGCTGTCCATCATCATTCTCCAGCTATCAAGCAACCATTTTGACCAACCATGAAACATCATGAGCCAACCACTAGATCCACTAACCAACCAGAAAACCAACCATCAAACATCATGAGGCTTAGCCAACCATTTGGCAGTGGGTCAAAACCCCGTACCCCTGGTTCCCCCATTATTAACCATTGTTTTCCCTATTATTGTTGGTGGTTGTCACCCATTAGTTGGCTGATTAATATTGACCCATAGCCATTTATCCAACCAGTAAAGCAATGGTGCGCCTAGGGACGCCACCTCCGTTCGTTCCCCCATGGTGCGCCACCTCCCCACCCAGCCCTGGTTCCGCTTCGCCTTTCCACCCCGCCATGACCTGCATGACCTGTGGGCGAGCGGCGTGGGAGAAGGCGATGCGTTGGGTGCATGAGGAATGGTGGCTGGTGATGGCGGGTGATGGCTGGTTGGTCAGTGATTAGTTGGTCAAAATGGTTGCTTTACTGGTTGGCTTACGGCTAGTTAATGATGTTTGGTTGGTGGTTAGATAAATGGTTGGCTAAGGAAGGTGCTAATGCGGCTGGTTGATGAACTTGGTTGTTCTTTGATGGTTGATTCATGGGTCTTGTCTTTTTTGGTGCTGCGATGTGTGCGATCAATTTGCTCGATGATCTTATTGCCTGGTCGATGGTGGTTGAGAATAAGAATCGCGAACAAGGACAGTGCGCTGACCAACTTGATCAGCAGAAGTGTCAGCCTAGTTAGGTCATCGCTTTAACAACTTACTTGGTGGTCGAAGCCCACGTTGTCACGTGTGGCTTGTCTACTTGGTAAAGGTTGTGAAATGGTGAAGTCTCACATACATACAGGACATCATACTATGAACAGCTGACCCTTAGTGACATGCTCTTTACATGAGTCATACCCTCCTATTCCTATTCTTATTCAGCAAAACCAAAAAGGGCTGTCCATCGTCGGGATTTAGATTGTAATCTTGGTTGATTATCAACGAATTGCAGTTGATCAGTGGTGATTGCTAGATTTGATTGGCCATTGAATATCCGAAGCCATCGGCAGTGAATGGGCAGCTATTAAGCAATGGCAGCCAGTACGATTGACACTGAACCTTTGCGCTTACAGTTCAATCTTCACAAGCATCATCATACAATAAGAATTCATCATGTGTAGTTTTGCATCTACAATTACCTGTACATACGGATGTAGCATAACAAATGTATAGACACAGACACGCCATCTGCAAACGTTTAGTTTAGCTATCTGGTTGGTGGTTTCACCCCCAATGAAAAATATTAGTCAACCAACTGTTTGTTCATAATTACTAGTGAAAACAAAACAAGTTTAGAACCACCAGCCAGCTATCATGGCTATCACTTCTTGCAACCACAAGTGATGTTCACGGCCTTCCCAGCAGTCAAACTGCCAGCTCACCGACCAATCACTCACCATGAACACCCGCCATCCGCCCAGGTTTGTGGTCCAAGAAGCGATGGGTCCATGGGTGGTCAATGGTGCCGTAAAGGACACCTGGGTACCACAGGGCGGCACCAGCTCCGAAGGCTCTCAGATCTTCCACCAGCTAAAGGCTTGGGAGATGTAGAGCTGGTGGATATCAACCATGAACCAACCATGAACCGAGAGACCATCATTACCAGTCTGGTTGGTGGTGCGAACAACCACCCCGTCATGAAAAGTATGAGTCAAGTCAACCAACCAACCAACCAACCAACCAACCAACCAACCAACCAACCAACCAACCATTCCAATTAATACATTTGGGAAAATGAAAAATGTCCATCAAACCACCAACCAGCAGTGAGTCATTAGGCTGTTCTATCCACCAGGTTCATACTTGCACAGCTTCAACAGCATCATGGTTTTGCATGTCAATCATTGACGACTCGAGTAACCAATGACCATCATTAACCGCCAGTAACCATCAATTAACCATCATAAAACGTCATATATCAGCTAACTTACCCTATTGCTCATTAATGTTGGTTATAATCCCCTCTAGTTAACCATGAGTTGATCATCCAATGCTCAACCAAAAAATTGCTGTCACTTGGGATTCCTTCTCAAGTCGGTGTAGAGGCACCCATAGAAACGAAGCTGCAGCATGAAGCGGGGTCAGCCAATGGTCACTGCAACGAGGTGGTCCTGTCAGAAATGGCAATCCTTGTTGTCAACCGCCAAGTGCGACAAGGGCTGACAACATGGAAAGCCCGGAAATCAACAGTGATCCTTGAGAATCAGCAGTGTATTGCCAAGTGGCAGTGGGTCCGTTCACCCTTAGTCCCCCTGGTTCCCCTATCTTTACCCATTGTTTTCCCTATGAAATTGTTGCTTCTTATCCTCCATGAAATTGGTTAGTCAATATTGACCCATAGCTATCTATAGCTGGTATATCCCCTACTGTTGTTACTTATTATACCCTATACTAGTAACCACGAACCAGCCATTAACCATAGTTAACCAATTGGTTGGCCATTTTTCCACTACTCTTGTTGGTTATTATCCCCTGTTATTAACCATTATCCACTAACCAGCCAGTATTGGTTGGTGAACTGCTTGACCCAGCTCGCCATATAGTTGGTATATATTCTCTATTCAGTTGTTAGTTATCATACCCTATTATTAATCATTGACCATTGGTTGGTTGGTTAATATTGACCCATAATCATTAGTTATCATCCCTATTATTAACCTATTATACCTTATTATTATACCCTATCATTAATCATTAACCGTTGCCATATAGTTGGGCAAATAGTGACCCATTGCCATATAGTTGGTATATCCACTACTCTAGTTGGTTCTTATCCGTCATATAGTTGCCATATATCCCCTACTGTTGTTACTTATCATACCCTCTTATTAATCATTGACCAGCCATTAACCATAGTTAACCAATTGGTTGGCCATTTATCCACTACTCTTGTTGGTTATTATCCCCTGTTATTAACCATTATCCACTAACCAGCCAGTATTGGTTGGTGAACTGCTTGACCGGTCGCTCACCATGTCGTGATGTCGGCGCCGGTCCAAGGCTGCGCCGCCGAGGGGCGCTGCTGGGCGTGACGCTGACGCTGGGCACCACCACAAGGCCAAGGTGCACCTGGTTGGATCATCCGGGTGCCAACCAGGTTAGGACTAGTGATCACAGGGGGTTATATTAGCTGAATTTAATGAGATAAAATGTTTGTATATCATATAGGTTCATTAATACATCAGGTGGTTATATTATTAGCTTATTAGCTGAATTGAGTGATTTATAGTGAGATATCATGTCTATATATTAGGTTAATTACTACATGTCAGTGTAGTGAACTATGGTGGTGATGTTTGGTAAATTACAGTGAATTGGCGTCTGATTAGTGATGGGTCATGATGGTGATAGCAATGGTTTTATATGGTTATAAGTTATATGATGGTTATTGATGGTTGACAATAAATACTGCAATTCATCGTTGATGTAGCGGTTCTTGATCGCCAGCGATTGTGTAATGGTTAAAAGTACTTCTTCAATATGGTGAAACAACGAGTGGCTGGTGACAAATTACGATGGTTGATATTATGGTTTGTGATGATAATGATGGTTTGTTGATAGTGATGGCTATGTGATCATGCTCAGTGAGGGCGATATGATTGCTAGTATAGTGGTTATTGACGATTAGTCATTATGACCATTCAAAAATGTTATCGCGATGGTGAAGAATGAGTGGTGAATGACGGTTTATTGATGAATCGTGGTGGTTGATACACTGGTTAGAGACGATTTCATTTGTTTGTTCAATCTAGGTCATTGATCACTAGGTTGATTATGTTTAATAAATCATGGTTACTCATGGCTATATGATGATTGATGCTGATTGGTCATGGCTGATGATGGCGGATGATAAGTATTAGGGATTGTTATGCTAGGGGATTTCGATTAACGTGATGGTGATCATGAAGGTGGATCAATATGACTCATAGACAACAATGCGCAGTAGAACGGTTGGTACGGGGTAAGGATGGTTGACAATTTGACAATGATTGATTGTTGCTGACGGTGGTAGGTGGTGATGATGATGATGATGATGATGATGGTGATGATGATGATGATGATCATGATCATGATCATGATAACTTTGATGGCCATGGTGATGATGATGATGCTGATGATGATGATGATGATGATGATGGTGATGGTGATGGTGATGGTGATGGTGATGGTGATGATGATGACGGCTAGAAAGATAACTATCATGTTGTTGCGAACATTATGCTGGTGACTCGAATAGTGATGGTGAAGGCTGGAGGGTGATTATTATCATGGCAATGGTGCTAGTGCATCAGTTTGTATGGTTCCTCACAGCTGATGATAATTGCTTAAGCCGGATTAGACACTTCTCTGAGCAGCTTTTCGTCGGGTTGCCAACAACAGTAATCCTTGGCATGTAAACCAACATGCCAAATTTGGGCACAGGTGTATTGCACGCACACAACAAGGGCCCAACAGACGCTGCGTGTTTCTTGCGGGTAGATGTAACCAACATTTGTGAGAACATATGAAGTTGAAACCCAGCATTCACAACTCGCTGGTTATTATTTACATGGTGGTTTCTCAAAATAGGGGTACTACCCCCAAATCATCCATTAATAGTCATTTATAGTAATAAACCAGCTATTTTTGGGGCCCCCTATTTTGAGAAACCACCACATGGAGCATCTCCATTTTGCTAGAAAGCACCTGGGGCGCGTCAACCCTATGGTGGCCCACAACATGTTGGTGTCCCTCAATGTGCTTTTTGGGGTGCCCTCGGCCCTCCATCCCAAATTCCAGCCCATGGGGATCGTCGTCATCATCATCATCATCATCATCATCATCATCATCATCATCATCATCATCCGGCACCCCCACCTCTTGTAATTGCTTGTGTAGTGCACGCTTGATTGTTGCTACGGTTCTAACTCACCAGCATCAACTAATCATCACCACCCATCTGTCACCCTGCTGCACCTGGACATCCTCATCCATCAACCCATCGAAGTTTCTCACGTTGATGATCACCGCATCTCCTTCCAACATGTCCACGGTGTAGTTCACCCACTCCTCGGTGTCAACTCGGCGATGATCGCAGCTTCCAGCGCGGCAAAGGAGGGCGTTGTCGCTGTTGAGTTGGAAAAACTTTCAGTTGAGTTGCTTAACAACGATTGGTAGCGCTTATATGACAATGATTGGTAGTGGTTGATATTGGTTGATAGTGGTTGATATTGGTTGGTAGTGGTTGAGTGGTGGTTGATGGTGGTTGATCGTTCACCAAGCAAAACACCACAACCGTTGTTCACTGTTGGTTCATGGTGGATAGCCACAGTAATAATCCATGGTACATTAGCCTTCCACGGACACATCCCGTGGAGGCGCAGGACATGAAAACAGCAGGTGACCCCTGGGTTCTAAGGTGGTTGATAACGGCACCTGAATGTGGATTAGCACATAAGTGGAAGTTACTCGAGTGATAGCGGTGTTACCCTAGTCACCTATGTATATTACCATAAGTTGATATAGATTCTATATCCATGGCACAAGTGGTGGTCATTCTAGTGATAAAGCATGAGCGGCAATCTGATTGTTCGGAGCATCTTCATAAACCAGTAATGTTTGACGGTAGATCACCAGCGATCTATGTTGAAAAGGAGGATGTTTTTTTCGCAAAAGGATCTCCCATTACTATGAATCGTTGATCACTACTGGTTGGTTCTCAAAGGATTTATCAACCATTTGGGTGTTTCTCAAAATAGGGGTATCCCCAAATCATCCTTTATTAGTCATTTGTAGTAATAAGCTGGCCATTTTTGGGGCTCCCCATTTTGAGAAACCACCATTTGTTCACCTCTCTCTAAGCATTGAATGAACCATTCTTTAACCATTCGTTGACCTTTATGCACCATCATTAACCATCTACAGTACGCAACCATCACAACAAACCATGGTAGTTTTCGATGTGTCAATCCTGATGAACCAAGATCAACCATTCTGAACCATTATTAGCCCTTATGAACCCTTGATCAAGGCATTGTCAATACTTATGAGTCATAATCAAATATTATTGACATTTTATAAACCCTTATCAACAAGAAGTACTTATGTCAAACAATGGTCAAAACAACCCATTGCTTAGTTTTCCACCTAATTCATTGCTGATAATCGGCCCATGAATAAAGAAGGATAAGCATTGACCCAATGACCGTTTATCACCCATTGCTTAACAACTGCTTAGTTATCAACAAGTGTGGATCACGGAAATATTAAGACTTAGTAACCATATTCAAAGATCATTGACCTTTTGTGAACCATGATCAACCATAGTTTAAAATAGTTTAAACATTCTTTATGAAAATTGTTCACCACCATGACCGTTTGCAACCATAATCAAACTGAACAAATGAATAACACAACACTTATAATTACAGCCATTGTGTAGTGATCAACCATTGTAGGTCTTCCAGTGAAACTCCTCCCCTGGGATTTGACAGCGAGCGAGGCACGGTTTCACCATTCACGCTGATGCTGTCCACATAAGGAGTATCTGCCTGGAGCCCCATGGCCCGGGTCTGCCAGCGAAAATGGTGAGTAACCAGCTCCAAAAAGCCGGAAGGTGGGGCCTCCCAGTTGTAAGCTGGATAAGCTTCGCAGTTTAGCCATATATACATGGTGATTTCCTAAAATCAAGGTCCCCCCCAAATCATCCAATACTAGTCCATTTCTAGTAGCAAACCATCCCTTTGCGGGCTTCCCAATTCTAAGAAACCAGCACATCTTCCATAACTTGTAGTTACCCCGGTTATAACCCAACTTAGCTATCTAGCCACCAGGCACCACCAGTCACCGTAGTCCATTTCCTTGGATACACGAGGACCACCTTGACCACCTTGACCCGAGAATCGCTATGAATCAAGCCACATGACTCCGTGACGCCAGTCATAGACCAATCCTTTATAAACAATCAGGTTTATAACCAATCATGATATCAACAAATTGCTTTGCAAAAAAAAATCAAGCCACATCTCCAACGAATCTTCAACGACCAATCATCGAACCATAAGCCTGCGCGCAGACTTCGATGATGTTCGCCACCACAACTGGGGGGCCGGCCACTGGGGATCTGCAGCGAGGTTCCACCCGCCTCGCTGAGGTAGGTGAAGCCGAAGGCTGTCTGGGGTTCCTCGCCTGGAGCGAGGATGCAGCGGTAGGGTGCTAGGCTACGGTTGGTGAAGGCTGGGTTGAGGTTGGGGTTAAGGTGAAGGTTGGATTAAGGTGAAGGTTGGTGGTTGGTTCAGGGGAAGGTTGGCTAGGGTGGTTGGTGAAGACTGGTTGAGGTTGGTTGGGTGCTTGGTTGGTCAAGATTGGGTAAGGTTGGTTGGATAACCAAGGAGAAGTGATGACAGCAGCCGATGACCAATGGTTGACGATGGTTCGGGTGACAATAGCGAACTAGTGATCAACGTTGGTCCCATATTAATCATGACGGCTGACGTTGGTTAAGAGTTGAAGTTAATAGAAATAGCCTGAAATAGCTTGCAAATAATCCAAACAATGGTCATTCGTCGATATAAGTTGCTGATGGTTCATAACAATGGTGTGCCAAAATCATAACAATGGGGTCTCTTACCAAAATTTACAAGTCATCGTTCTTGGTTTCCGATCCCGATCGTTTGATGGAATTTTTGACCATCATCAACCATAGATTCAATGATGGTTTGCCATCATCAACCATCAGTAACCTTCATTAACCACCATTGACCATTATTGACCATTGACTGCTCATGACAACTGTTTTTCAAACACGGAAGGGATGATATGATTCATTGCAGCTGAGTCCAATCATTGGAAGACTGACAGACTCTATTTGGTGCCCAATTGTTCTCAACGTGGTGAAGTATCACCAAGTGGGCGTTTCTCAAGTCGTAGGGGTACCCCCAGTTTTCAGACAGTTGATTGACCATTTACAGGAATAAACCAAGCATAACTTGGGGGTTCCCTATCTTGAGAAACCACAAACTCAGAAACCACATAAAATAGCAAGTAAGCATTCTTGGTTGCGGGCCATACTAGCCATATCGATCATCCCATGAGCAAGCACACAAAATAGCAAGTACCTAACCACTCAACATCGATTGACCATTCTCAAATATCACAAAGACGGCTGCGACTGGCTAAAACCAATACTAAGCATTGTAAGCCGCACCTGTGAACCAAGATTAACCAACCCGTACTGATCATCTTTGACAATTACATGCCGTTAAACAACAACTATCCACCAGCCATGCTCCAGTTTGCTATGGTCATGGGGCGCCAGCCTGTCTCCGCAATTTCCATGGGAATGCTGGTGTTGATGTTGAAGGAGCCTGCTTCGGCGCTGAAGGTCTGGTCAACGACATCCCTTGTAGCTTATCTCACGCTGACCCCTGGGCCGCCCCATAAGCTACACGAGATGCCCCCGCATTGGCTGGCTAAGATAAACCATTCAACTAGCTAGTTTCATATACCATAATCAAGTAGTACTTACCCTCGTTATAAAACCAACTTATCATTCTTATCAAGCACTTTTTTCCACTTTCTTATATAACCGCTATTTGCCATAATTAATGCTAGTGAACCCATTAGTAAGCATGCTTTACCGGTAGTGCTAGCGTTTGGGGGCCCACCTTGTAGATTCCTTGACAGAAACAAACCGGCCTTGTTGGCCGGGTCTGACGGAAGGGGGAAAGGGAGGCTGGGAGTTCCATCACCAACTGCTGAAAACCGACCAGTATCAACCTATCAACCAGCATCAGCCATCATTGAGTCATCATTCGACTATCATGATTGACCGATCATGACCAATCATGACTCACCAATCATTGAACCACCATTGAATCATTTAAGATCTTTCGGCATCCACCACCAGCACCAAGCAGCGCCTACACCCATGGTGTCGTTCTCTTCGCTCGTGAAGGCTGCAGCCAAGGAGGACGTCATTAGGACCGGTTGGTCCAGCCTCGGCGAACCCGGCCGCCCAGGGCTGCCCCCTGGGTGTCGCAAGTTGTTGGGACAACAAGGCAACAAGGCAACGAAAGCAGCTTGGAAACAAGGACCAAGTGGGCAACCCCTGGGATTTAACTAGTGGTTGGCAACAAGGTGGTAAGTTTAACTAGTGCTAGCTTGCAAACAACTGGTTTAGAAACCACCTTGAACTTACCACGCCCCATTGTTGGGGCAACGAGCTTGTGAACTAAGGTGGTTTACAAGCCAACCAGTTCCTGACTAGGACCAGGAGTTAGCAGTTAGTTCACTGAGTTGCGCTGACGATTCGTTCGGGAACATGACAGCTGCGTAACTCCCCGGCGGTGTTGGGAGATATAACTATAGCTACTTACTTAGCCGAAAACCATCTGCAATAGTCAAAAATCAGCAACAATGATGGCAAATAATTGGTAAATAATGATCGTCGCCGGTAAACAATGATAAACCGTGACCGATGATGTTCAATCACTGGTTAGTCAAAGTTGGTTGTTCTTCAATGATGACCAGTACTGGTTAAACTAATCTATCGTGGCTAAATTCACCCTTGATGCGGAATGATGCTTCAAATAATGAATGATCAACAAATAGCTAGCTTATAATTCTTCCAAATAACAATTCATCCTGGCTCATGACGTTTGATCATGGATGATTACTAGTCAATACTTACTGATGGTCAGTGAATCACAACGGCAAATGATGCTCATGACATGTAATGTAACCAGCTTGATTGCTAGTTATGATTACTAGCCGCTACGGACCTAAGGTATACCTATGGCTACCTATACTATGGTATACCTATGGCTACGTACGGTTTCCTACGATTACCTATGGTCGGTGCTCGATTATGATGCCCTATGCTGAATTCTGGTTATCTTTAACATGGTCACTGTTTAATAATGTAGCAATCGTTGATATCAGAACCCATTGTGGACTAGAACTGATTATGGTTATCAATTGATTCTGATATCAACTATTCAACTAGTTGATATCAGTAACCCATTGATTATGGTTATCTTCAATTCTGGTTACTAGTTTCTAGCTTTTATCAGCGCTTGTAGATGGCAGGGTAATGGATCTCCCATCCGAATCGCGTGGACGTTCCATGTTCCGTTGCCTCGCTGGAAGTGCCCCCGCTTGGCTTTACCCCAACACCGTGGAAGAACCCATCAAACTCACCACTCAGAGCCAACCCTGGTTGGTGGTTATGACCCCTGTGAAAAATATTAGTCAACCAACCAGTTGTTACTATTCATAGGGAAAATAAAAAATGTTCAAAACCACCAGCCAGAACCAGACTAGTGCCGCCCTCTGAGCGTCCGCGCTGAAACCATTCCAATGGCGGCGTGGACACATAGCCAAAGCGACTGTTGTCGTCCATTTCAATGTCTGGAAACGCGGGCAGCTGGCACCCAGTGGAAAATGGCGCTGGGGAGGATGCGGTGATCGATTTGCAGATTTACATGTCTCAGCACACAGACATCTGCATATACCTATTATACATGTATGCATGCACCTATTTCTATGCATAAGGATATGTAGGTGTTTTGCTGAGTTTGCACTGCTTGTGTTTTGGAGAATATGTACCCGGCACACATGAAGCTATGTACATATGCACATGTCCTGCTTTAGTAGAGAAGTATGTATCTATATACCCTGGGAGTCCAAGACTAGGCGAAGCTTGGTCCTCCGAGCTTGGCTATCATGCCTTGCTGGTTCAGCGAAGCTCATCTCAAGAGTCTACCTTCGTCCAGCCGCAAACATTGCACGATCTCCTCTTTGCCGCCACGGCCGTCAGCACCAGCATGAGACGCGAAAGAAAAACCTCTGCTCTGGTTTCGATCAGAGGCTTTACTACTTCAGACGCTTCGATCTTCCAGGAAGGACACTCCTCGCTCCTCCTTCTAGTCATCATAGCCTGACCGAGGCCTCATAGTCTCAGAAGCAGCGCCGCATCGACAGGCAGTCAAACGACCATTGACAGTGGTCCGGTTGCACACCCAGCAATCAATCCTTCCACGCCACCTTCAAAGAAGAACTCAGGAGCTCTAAGAACGACTCGTTCTTTTGCGAGCACAGAGACGAGAGGTCGGAAGGCCTTCCCAAGGGACCAACTTGACTGAGAAAATGCTCATTTGAACCCCATCTTGAACATAACAAATGCCATGTTGCTACCATCGTTCCCGCTTTCACTCAAGGCTTGTTTTGTCGCAGCATCCTTAGGCTCATCATCATCTGGGCGGTCATTCTGCGGCCCTGAAATTCCACCACCATTCAAACAAGACTTGATCCCTTTTGGTAGATTCAACCCCTGAGTCAAACAATGGTTGTTACGGCAAGAACCACTCAGGAATCCCAGGGTAAGTACGTATGAGATTGTCCATGAAGAGTGATTCCCCCACTTACCACCCTCCAAAACCTTTTTTTTCCGGTGGTGGTTACAAGGTAGGGCCCCCAAACATTATAAGCTGGTTAAAATCCGCAATTAAATGTAGTTACAAAATACATGTACCATGAGCATCCATTAGCCTGGTAGCTACCCTGCTTACAAACTAGCTTGTCATTACTTATCATCCTTACTGAATCATCAAATCATATGCCATTGTTGATAGTTAACCATGCTGAAGCCATTATAAGTTAGGCTTAGTATCATGGCTATTCAGCTATTCACCATACTTGATTGACCATAGTCAAAACCTTTTTGCCTACCGCCAAGGCGCACCACCTTGCAAAACCTTGGGCCATGGCTAGAACTTGGGTGGTGGCTTGCTCATGATCATCCACAGTAATACCAAAATGAATTGCAACACGAGTGTGACGATCTCGCAGGCAGAATATCACAACAGGTTGTACTGTATGTCCACATGGGTCTAACAAATGCTACAACCTGGATATTTCCACGAAGGGACTGAAAACAATCACTTCTGTAGCCATAAAACTAGTTGCTGCTGGCATTCCCCTGCTTGAGGAACCACCCTCTAGCCATGACAAACAGGCCAACTGCGATACCCGCAACCGTGGTACTGCAAGCAGCGCCACCGACAAACAGAACCCCAAACAATCAACCAACCGACCCGGAAACCAACCCAGAAACCAACCAACCAGCCAACCCGCCAGCCAGCAAACCAACCAGCCAGCCAGCCAACCCAGCCCACCAACCAACGAGCCCTGCATCCTGACCCAACGTGGTCCCCCTCCCCCAAGTCGTGGTCCCAGGAACTCCCCAGCAGCCCTTCTTGGATGTACTCCCAGCGCACGTCTGAGTCAGCAGAGGATGGGATGCTGGAAACGACGACGCGAGGAATCGGATTGGTTGGAAGATATCCAACTGGTTAATCACTAGTTAGCTAGTTATGAATAACAGCAGTCAGCTAGTTAATGTCTGGTTCTCATTGACAACCTGGTAAATCACTAATGCTTTCCTAGCTGCTTCATGGTTGATATTCAGAACCAGACATTAACCACAACAGTATCTGATGTATCTGGTTGGTGGTTTCACTTCCTGTGAAAAATATTGGTCGACCAACCATTTGTCAATATTTACTCCCTACGAAAAATATTAGTCGACCAACAATTATTTGTTAATATTTGGTAACACATGTTTAAAACCACCAAGCGGAAGATATCCAACTGGAGCTGCCAACGAGCACCAATCATGGTGATAATGATGATCAATGTCCAACAATCACAGGTGATCTGCTCTTTTCAGCAGTCGATCAGACTTCATAAAGGCCACACTGAATGATGAGAGGCGTCAATCACCACCCAGAAATAGCACTTCTTCTGGCTTATGAACTGTACGGCTTGTGAACCGTGCCATCCGCAAACAGTGGGAAGCTTGGGGTGGCCAACGAGGCCGTGGCTTCAGGCCCAAAAAGATACGGCGTCAGTGTTGTACTACCACTATGGTTGCAGCGCAGTATTTTCCAATTGTTATCCAGTTGTTCCAGTTCAGTATTAACATGGAAAATCCATTGTTATAATATGAAAATGATTGAATTGATCTGCAAATTATCCAACATGAGCACGGTTTTTTATACTGCCACCATTGTTCCTCCGGTGGTTTCTCTGCAAAATGATGCAATTGACCTGTAGATCGAATGTTTGAAGCTGCTCTTGCTCCTCGTTTTTTCAAGATGGCCATACATCATTTGGGGTCTTTCCACCGAGGACTCTTATGGAGGCATCATCATCCTCACTGCATGCTTGTCACTGCTACCTTGAAGCAATGGTAACTCGGGCGTAGTTCAATCCCAGTTATATCATGTTATATCCCTAGTGACTTGTAGGCATAGGTAAATACTTATGGCTGCAGAATGATACACCAACTCGCCATGGGTTGGTTCAAATTCGCCACCTAAGTATAGCTACATCTTCTAGAACTGGTAGTTAGCCTGGTTATAACCTAAGTTAGCAGGCCCTGGGGGGTACCACTCTGTGGGAAACCACCTCAACTCTTGCTGAATAAAAAGCAGCCGCCTCCATCATCGAAAAACTTGCCGCACTCGCAAAGGTCGAGAGCCTTGGCACGGCTGGAACGCTTCACGGGTCACTTTCGCAGTGAGATTCGTTAGCTGCCCCGGCATCAACAAACAACAAGGCTACCACTTCAAAGGGATGTATGGTGGTTTCTTAAAATAGGGGACCCCCAAAAATGGTTGGTTTTTTTACTATAAATGACTAGTAATGGATGATTTAGGGGTACCCCTATTTTGAGAAACACCCGTATGGATAGCCCTGGCTCCATATCTCCCTCCCGCCAACAGAGCCAGGTCAGCACCCCAGCAAGGCCACCTGCCAGCTGCCAGTCTACCTGGAGCATCTGCCATTCCCAATGGTTTATCGGGGATGGCCATGGTTTCCAGATCGGCCATGTAGCTGCCCTAGGTAAAAGCAACTTACAACAACAACAACAACAACAACAACAACAACAACAACAACAACAACAGTAGAAGTTTCAAGCAGAACAGAACAACCAACAACAACTTCGACGGCAGCTTCCACCCCCAACGACACACAGCTCACCGCGAGATCCACCAGCTCCGATCGCCAAGTGACGTCATTCGCTAGGATCCAAACGCCCCAGGACTGCAAGCGCGACCGCGTTGCCGAGGTTGTAAGGTTGATGGTCGCTACTAATGGCAGCTTAGTGGGTCATTCTAAGGCTGCTTCTCAGTTACTTCATGATAGTGACCATGGCTATAAGGCTATAAGGTTGACCATGGTGGATGATGGTCGCTTATGATGCTTGGTAGCTAATAAAGCTCTGGAAGCCATACTGCCGATGGGTGAGTGGAATGATGGCGGAGTGAAGCGGTAGCATACCAGGTAGTGCACCCAAATAGTAAGTTGGGGTCCGGCAGAACCAGGGTCTACAGCAGCCAATTCTTGCAGATATTATCTAACTATGGTTAAATTATGTTCAATTGGAGCCCTACCTTGAAGGGTATGATAGTGGGGCTGACAGACAATGATCATGATTCTGGATGCTGCAGCTACCTTGCTAAATCAAAATAACAGTTGCCATTTACATAAATCACAACATTATCCAAAAGAAGCGCAGAACAAAACGACTGCCCACATCATTGATAAAGTCAAAGCATAGATGGAATCAGGCATGATTGCGGGATCATCAGGGGACAAGTTAGGCAAGCAGTTGAGCCGCTCCCAAAAGCTATGGTGACTGATGGCTAACAAATGATTAATTGATGATCAAAAACGGTTCTGAAGCATCCTGTACGCTTCATCAAGGCATAACGTCTTTCCTAATCATTCAGTAGTTGACGATTACTTGATGCTTAAGCTATGTGTTGGTCAGCTGAATCAGCCATGTATTGTTATCTGAATCAGCTACAACGCAGATAAATGAAAAAATGCGTCACAGAATGTTTTCTGAATCTCTTACGACGTGGTGGATGATCATTGATGACTCGAAGAAAGGAACAAATCAACCATCTATGTATCAGTGAGGAATTCTAAGAGTCATCAACTCATACTCATGTACCATCAGCAACAACCATCTTACGAGGATTGGTACAGGCCTGGTCAGATTTTTTCCGGGACCAACCTGTATGGGATGATTCCCAACCCAACCCTTGGTCAGGGGATCCGATAGGGGGATCCAAGGGCGGGTCTACTCAGTCCACTCGACCACGGTGGATCATTGATGCGGGCTTGTCCACTTCGCAATGGTGGTACCTATGAAACATCCAAAGGCATAGCTAATTGACGTGGGATTGTCTAAAAATGGTGCTGCCTACTATCACCTACTATCATCTATCATCTATTGACCATCCAAGTTCATAGCTACCATAGGGAAACTGACCTGACAAACCCATGTGGCTCGTGTTGAACAACCATGATGAGTGATGATCGTTCCGAATTGGCTGCTGTTGAAACAATGAAACAGAAGCACATGGAGGAAATGGACCGCACCAGGTCGCTTGGTGGATACACCCATGTGGATAAAATCTTATACCCAAAGAGCCAACCAATCATTCAATATCATCCACTATCATCCTCCATCAAAAGTGGATGATCGATCAGGTTCTATCAACTATTCTCAACCATTGTTCACCTAGTATCACTTGAAACTCGTTCATCATGAATAAAACCAATATCAACCACCATTCCTATCCTTTCCCAAAGAATCCCTGCCATGCTGCTTGGTTGTGCCAGCGCTGGCGGGGTCGTGCCCTGCCATGCAGCCCGCAGCTGGAACCAGCACCGGGGGACGCTCGGGCCCCACCTCGCTGGGCAGGGAGCACAGCTCGGAGCAGCGCTTGGAAACGATGGTGGTGTCCAGGAACTCCCAACTCTGCGACCTAACCACAGCGGTGGTTCCGGTAAGGTGGGGACCCTCCGGGTATGAGGTGGGGACCCGGTCCCCATCAGGGTGGGGACTAAGCCATTGAGGTGGTTGAAACGCCATTTAGGTGGTTGATAAGCCATTGAAGTAATTGAAGTGTAGGCTATTAAATGTTGATGAGCCATGTAAGTAGAGTGGTTATAAGCCATTGAAGTCACCTTATCACCACCGGTGATATTGTCATTTATGCTGGATATTTGTCTTACTTCCAGTTATCGTTATGATGTTGATAAGCCGCTGAAGAAACATGTAGTAACTGGTAGGTGGTGATGTCTACTGTGAGGTGGTTCATGTCTATAACTGGTAGTAACATGTAGTAACCTGTAAATGTGTATAAGCCATTCTAGTATAGTTACTGTCTACCACAACTGGTAACCAGAATGAGTGAATGCCCCCCAACCATCCCTAAATGAGCATTATTCGTAGGCTACCCAACCAGCCATGGGGGGTAGACCACTTGTGAACAGCCGGACCCTTGCAAAAGGATAGCCCAGAAGGAAAAGGGATGGCTGGCAGGGTCTGCTGGTGCACACCGATCATGGTGTCCCTAAAACGAACCCCTCGGATCTTTGGGGGTACTTGGATGTGCATCCCCAGTTGGTAACTCGTATCAAACCATGGTTGAATGAGCTTGAACGAAACTAACTTATTGATAACTAAGTGAAGTAGCCATGGTAGCCAAACCTTAGTTGCTCAACCTCTCAATAAGGTTATGGCTACTTAACCTGGCTAGGAACCTTAGTTACTGGTTAGTAACCTAGTAAATGGTTAGTAAAACCTGGCTGGTTCACCCACCTGCTACCATAGCTTCAGCCACTAAGAAGGCAGGTGCGCCAGCACATCCACCCTCCTGGTACCACCACTTCTTCCCCTTCAAAGGTGGGGTCCGCTAGTTATGAGCTAGTCGATAAGCCATTTACGCACAGCTATATCTACCATATAACTACCACGTATAACCGAGCAAACTGGCTGATCATCATTACCAACCAGTATCTATGCTAATCATTTAATAAGCTATTCAAGCACCATACAACTGCCAGTTATACCCTAGCAAACCAGGTATATCTAACTCCCCAGTGATAGCCTAACTTAGGTATAAGCTACTTAACCAGTTATAGCACTAAACAGTACCTATTGTAGTTAAAAAGCCATTTAAGCAACGTAACTTAACAGAACTATCAGTTATACCCTAGCAAACTAGCCCAACTTACCTATCACCAGGGGTGCACCAACCTTGCCCTGGCGTTCCCAAGGGACATGTTGGTGATGCTCTCGACGTCGGTGCACTCCACCGTGATGATGCCATCGTGATCGGCGCTGCCCGTGCTGTTCAAACATCGCCCTGGAAGGGCGCGCGGTTAGTGCAGTGGCGTGGTGAATGATGGCTGATAGGGTATACTAACCATGGTTTACTAGTGGTTGATGATGGTTCTTGTGGCTTATTAGTTGTTTATTTGAGGAGTACTCAGTGGTTATCAATGGTTGATAAGTGGTTGATTTATGGTCAATGATGGTTCTGGATGGCTAATAAGGGCTGATAGTGCTTAATAATGATAACGGTTACCAACAAATAGCAACTAATAGGCAACCATCTTCAACCAGCGTTTGCATCCCTACGCCAGGGGTTCCCTGGTTACCTACTATAGGGGGAAGGACTGGGTACTGCTATCAATGTGCCGAGCATCGGGTTGGCAGTGGCCCCTGTCACAAAACAAAGCATCCCCAATCACCATATGCATAGTAAAGCCAGCTTCCAGCTATAGATGGTGAATATTCCACTCTCAGGCTAGCATACCAGAGTGCATACGTGTTTACATTTGCATATAACCCATACCCGTATAGTGGCGGTGAATTATGGCGAATAATACCAGTTCATACACTGCCTGTTGGCGAAGCTGCCTGCTCCCTGTTTCAACGCCACTGGATCCGCCACTGGATCCGCACTCCAAAATTGGAATTTTCAGGGTCCCCTAGAATCTTGGCGCATCCCAACGTCATAATTAACGGGTACCTAAGGAACAAAAACATCATGTAAAGACCCAGAAAATGGTTTTGCAACATCATAGAATGTATCAATGTATCAACACATCTATGATATACCAATTGGGCAACGAGGCCAATCCACTCCTGCCCTCGCTCCCTGTATGGAGATACCCGGAACGGCTCCAACCAGCGCCTCCAACGATGATGCGCGAGAAGTTGTCCAGCCTAAGGCGGTGGACGGGCTGCTTCACCATGGTCACTCATGATGCTGGATGAGGTTCCTGATGATTCATGACGCTTGAGAACGTTTGGTCATAATTAAGAACGTGTTGTTTCAGAATGTAAAAGTTAACGATCGTTCATTGGTTCATCATGATGCTTGTTGATGGTTAAAGCATGGTAGGCGATACTTGGCACCAGGAACGAACATGAGGAATCAGCACCATAGACCGGCAGCCAATGGTCTCGCTCCTTCACCAACGTGACTCACTTTCACACCCAACCATGGAAGGTGTAGCATAGGGCTTAGGTCCGGCTGGCGCTTCCGAGCAACTTTTTGGATCACTCAGCTCCTTGTCATAGCTTCACTGGCCTTCGTCAAAAACTAGTCATGAATCAGCCAGCAGTAGCAGGTTTGTGATCATGGCTGGTCGTTGATTTCCTCCGGGTCAGCCGCTGTGGCTGGTGAACCCCACGATGCTGGGCCGACTTCACGTGGCCAGACCCCCTGTCCCACCCCAGGTGCACACCTATCCAGTGAACGAGCTGAGCACTGACCATTTTCCAACCACCGTTGACAGCTCTCAACGATGGCTATGATGTTTGGTAGTTCTTATGATGTTTGGTAGTTGATAAGTTGTCAGCCAACTAATTGTCATCATTGATGTGTGGTAGTTCTTATGATCCATGGTAGTCGATCGATGGCTATCATTGGCATTATAGTCATTATTGATACCATAGTTCTCATTTGTGGACAATGATCAACCGTTGTTTGCCATTGCTGACATGTGCTGTTCATATCTACTATGATGTGCCGATGACAGTATTCACCGAAAATGCACATCGACAAATGAAGCTCTCGGGCGGTTCTCACCAACAGGATCTTTCTCATGAATAATCATGAACAATATCGCACGATCAATTACCCATCAGCAACCATACCAAAGCTATTCTAATTGTTCATTAGCCAGTAATACTAATCATGACTAGCAGGTGATTGTTTAGATACCAATCATCACTAGTGGTTGACCATGCCTGAATTATTCTTAAGACCTTGATTGATCACCAGCAGGTGCTTTTTGACCACCATCGGAACATTATTACCATGAAAATAAATTTACCATTATCAACTTCTCAACATTTGAAAGCATTTTTTCCATTAAATGGTACTTGACCATTAACCATCGAAATCACATGTTTTTGCTTATTGATCATTGAATATATTAACCATTGACCATTGAAACCTTTAAAATCTTAAAACCCATAAAACCATATTTTTCGCAGTAAACCAACCATCATTGACGAGCAGTTGCTGGATCCCACTGATCGCGGCCGTGTTGCTCGAAGGGTTCCAGGGCATAGCAAGCCGTCAGAGAGACCACGGGATATGAGCCGTCCTGGAGGAGGTTAGTGTACTGAACTGATGGTCAGTAGTGGTTAGTATATGGATGATAAATGGATGGTTGATGGTCAGTACTGGTCAGTACAGTAACAATGTTTCCAACGGATGGGTAGTATATGGATGATTGATTGATGGTTCCTTGATGATAATGATTAGTAACTGGTGAGTAGTAGCTAATGGTGAAACTGATGGATGAGTAGTGGATGGTTCGTGACTGATTGATAAGAGTGCTCAATGATGGCTCTTATTAATGGATGATTCATGGCTAGAATTCCGATGATGAACTGATCAGGAAGGTTATGTACATCAGTTTCAACCAACGAACGATGTTTCCAACTGATGGTTAGTCAATGGACATTTCATGGATGGCTAGTTCATGACCAATAACAGTGCTTCATGATGGTCCTTGGTAGTGGATGGTTCATGGTTACAAATGGTTACTTAATTGACGACCGGTTGGGAGTTGGTCACCAGATCGTCATGAAACATATGCGCACGTGACCCAACCACCCATAGCTGGTAATGCATTTAGGACAACAAAAAATGATTGAAACCATCAAACAAATGATGAATAAATGGTTTCAAATGGCTGATAAACTGAACTGCATTGTTACGCGATGTTGAGATGATTGTTGGTCAACTGCTTAGTTGACTGATGGCTCTTGTAAATGGGTGGTTCATCGTTGCAGTACTGATGGAAAATTGATTGTAAATCGGTCATGACAAACTAACTAGCCAACTTTATACCGATTATCTAGCATCATTCATCGTTTGATTTAAATACTACAACCAACCATCAAATACTGATTCTACAGTGATGGTTTTTGATGATGATCATCATCATGGTTACACACTGATGATCACAATGGTTATGAATGATTAAATTGATATAATGATGGTTTGTTTCTGGTGAATTAGTTGCTGATAATGGTGTGAACGTCTAGCTACTGGTTCATGATGGTTAGGTAAGATAAGTTTCCATGGTCATTCATACTTAGGAGCTTGGTAGTAGTTGATAAAGCTGGCCATGGTTGCAAATGAGACAGTATTGAATAGTGCTTGATACCGGATAGGAATGGCTGATAGTGAATGATAAAAGTCAACAATTGGCAAATACATGGTCAGGAATGATAGGTGATCATCAATAGAAATTGCTACTGGTCAATTCATGTGTTTACAAAAACCAACCGTAATGACATGCTCAAAATCTGGTCGGCGTCATCAACTTTAGTGGTCATGTATCAATGTAGATCAAGAATATGAGGACGTAAGGAATAATTGATATATATCATGATGCGTAACAAGAAATGGTTGATCAACATTACCTAATAGAAGTCAAGACTCTGTGGTCATAAAAAGCAGCCCAAGAGAAAGGCTGCATGTCCTAACATGAACCAACCCGCAGTGCTTCAAGACATGGCAAATGTGATCAGGCAATGACAATGCGGAATGGAATCGCTGATGTGATTCATAGTGATCAACACAAATACCTGGGTATGCGTACGTTCGCCTGTTGTGCAGTATTTATGTAACAGTTGGCTGTCGTCGTCGTCGTCGTCGTCGTCGTCGTC
>VSDK01022580.1:175464-197964 GCA_009767595.1 Symbiodinium kawagutii
CGTCGTCGTCATCGTCGTCATCATCATCATCATCATCATCATCATCATCATCATCATCATCATCATCATCATCATCATCCATCATCATCATCATCATCATAATCCATCATCATCAAAATTGCCGTCATCATACGGTAGTCACTCATCACCATCATCATCATCATCATCATCATCATCATCATCATCTTGTATGCATACCTACATGTGCCTCTGCACGCTAATATAATGTTGATGCATACTACTAGAGCTAGCATTGACTGACGCGCGCGTTTGCCCACATCTGATGCACCAGCACACAGGATACCAATGTGGATGTGCCAGTGATGCTACCCTTCGACAAAACCCCTGGGGCCACCCCCATGATTGACTGCAGCAGTCTACCTTCACCCTTCCGCCAACCCAAGAGTTGCATTTATGGATGAAATTCTCTTTATCAATCAATCTCAGCTGATGGTCAACCGCCATTAACCACTTCATGGTCAGCCATCATTGGATGATTTTCCCTTTACTACTCAACCATGGCTGATGGTCAACCACCATGAACGACCACGGCTGATGACAGCGTCGAAGCTTACGCGCGGAGCTTACACGCGGCGCCTGAGGGTCAGTGACTTCGGCACAGCGTCCACCTCGGCTGGGCTTTCCCAGGGCGAGCCACGGGTGTGCTCAGTTCTCCATGATCCTGGTCAATGATCGTTGGTTCACTGATTAATGATGGTTACATTGGTTCATTGGTTCATTGATCAATGATCGTTGGTTAATCCACCACGGGATCAATGGCTCGTAAATCCGTGCGTTGACGGCTATCGGCTAGTGATGGTTGATGATGCTTAAGTAGAAGGATTGGTCCTACGGTTGATGTGTTGAGATCTCAACTGGAAAAGCTTCCTTAAGTGAATCCAAGCTGGAAAGTGATTGCCACTAGGAGGCTTCATGATGGTTCATGGTGGTTAGAAACATGGCTCGCACATGTCAATATGATGGTTCACGATGCTTCATGATGGCTGATGGGGACATGTCCATCATCATCAGACATCATAGTCAGCCAGTCCGTCGGAAATCAGTGGACATTCCATCATGAGCCATCATGAGCCATCATTTTCGTATTGTTTTGTCGAGAGAATTGCGATCATTAAGAATCATCCAGGGACAATGACTTTCACAAGCAGTAACTAACCATTATATAATTGACAATTGTATTGACCAATCAATGCTTTTGTCTAAAAGCGGTGGGGTTCACAACTCATTCACCAAGCATTCATTGACCATTTGATCATCATTTGGGTTTAACTAGCATTTGCTTAGAATCTTAATGTTGGTTTCTGATTAGTGTAACCCCCCCTAAAGTAATGAAAATAGATGAAACCAACAGGTAGATACTAATTAGAAACCAACATTAGAACAAATCGCTCCCTCACCACCAGCTGGTCCACCCATCTTGAACCACTAGTTAAGCGTGATAAACCAGAATAAACGGTTTGATAAAGCTTACATCACTATGTTCACTATAAATCATGATTAATTTTCATTATAAACCATGATTAATTTCGCCCACTACGGTGATGGAAGAATCTAACCCTGGTCATCAACCACTATGAACCACCATCACGCTCACTGGTCCTGTCGTTGGTCCACCCCTGGCAGCACCGAACTTGCCGGGTCACTGTGGACGTTTTGCAGCTTACCGTCGGGCAACAGCTCAAAGCGTTGCACCTCAGCGGAGCTGCACGGCAAAGGCGTTGGACCGGTGAGCTAAGGATGCGCCTGATGGCTGATGATTCATGGTTCGATGATGGTTGATTGATGATGAATCAATGGAAAATCTGGGTCATTAAATGGTTCATTGATGATAGCTAAGGATGATCAATTAATGGGAAAAATCCTGGTTCATGAATGCTTAATTGATGGTTGATGATGCAAGCATCGTCAATAAGTCGGCGGTTGATAGCATGGTCGATCACCTGTTGATGAATCTCTAACGATGCTCAATATGTTGGTGAACAAGGGTCGATCATTGGTGAATTAACCATTCATTCATGGCTGATTGGTGGTGAGGTAATGGTCAACTGGCTGATTAGTGCTTAATTGCTGGTCAATCGGTGGTGAACCGATGCTTGCTTGGTGGTTCATTCCAAGCCTTAGCCAATTCAAAAAAATGACGGTTGCTGGTGCCATCGCCCATCTCATTGTGACTTGCACGACCATTCCCTGCTGGTTCACTAATTATGAAAATCAATAGTACTACCGTTTGGGCAGGGCACTCCTGGTAGCTCCTCTGCGGACGATTCTCGGTGTGAGACTCCTGGTAGCTCCTCGCAGAAATGGTCCCTGGAGTGATCCTGCTACCTCCTTGGCTCCCCCTTCAAAGGTCTATAGGCATACCCTTGGCTCCTGGCCTCGCTCCCTCCCATGAGTCAATCACCATTCGTAACCCATGAGAAGTCACAAGCTGAACCTTTCGCACCCTTTCCGCGCCGAGAAACGCTGTTAGGAGTTTGCAAGTCGCACTCGCTCAGCTCCAACACGTCTTGGTCCCAATCTGGGGCTCAACGACCATCGGATCCATCCAAGCTGGTGCCACCCAAGTCATCCAAGGCAGTTGGGCTAGGGGAAACCATTCCAACCATCCCAACCATCCCAACCATCCAAAGCACAAGCGTCACTTGTCAGACCACCCGGCTCATTTCAGGGAAAGCACCGGGGACGTTTTGGGCAAATCCGTGGCTGGCACCCCCCTGTCACTGATCGGATTTCCGATGTCTCAAGAGCTGATCAATTTGGGGGAAGAAGTCCGGCCCCAAAGCCATGGCAAAAGCACCAAAGTAGGTACCTTTAGCAGCTGGGATGGGTTCACCAGAGTTCACCACTACCCCCTTTTCTGGATGGTTGGTGACTTGACTCATCAACATCAAGCATTGGGTTTAGCCAAGGGATTGGTTGGGGGCAATATACACCTAGCATAGCCTAGCACTTCAACCATTTCATCCCTGCAATCACCCCCAACATCAAGAACGTTGACAAAGTCTTGTCAAAATGGACAGTGATCGTTGTTGGTAACATAACCTCAAGTTCCTTTATCTCTATGCTTGATTATACCCCGAGTGTCTATCCAACCACCATGCGTTGAAAACGTCATTGGCCACGATCAATCATCAGTAACGTTGCCCTTACCATTGCTGTAAGCACTGATTTGAACCCATCAATATCATGAAGCATTACTGTATCATTTTCAACCACCATCTTTGTTGCGTTCCAATACCTAGTCGCGGCCCTAGACTTTTGCTGGGATCATTATCATCATCATCATCATCATCATCATCATCATCATCATCATCATCATCATCATCATCATCATCATCCCGCTCCATTCAATGGCTAGTCATCAACCTTAGTTGCTTAACCATCAATAATCGTCAACCATTCTCACCCAGTTTCTTTAATCATTGATCAACCACCATATGTTGGTTGCTCAACTGTTTAACCGTGAATGATGGTCATTCACCACTCTGAATCAGCTTATTCACCGCCAAGTGCCAAGTGTTAGTCGTGCAAAATGGAAAACCAGCCACTCACAGCAACTGACTACTATTCACCAGCTTGCCGACCGTTCTTAACCACTATCTACCAACTTATGTCACAATGAACATGAATGAATCAGTATTAACCGCTATCAATCACTTTAAACCATGGCAGATCAAATTGTAAACCCTTAGTAGCCAACTTCTCAACTGTTCTTAGCCATTATCGACCATGATCGACCAGCGGTAGCCGCCTGTTGGACTCAAGCACTTCTTGGTCTCGGCATTGCGCAACCTGGGCGGCCGGTCGAAGAGACCAGAAGGGACCTGTGGGCCCCACCAGCAATGGTGAGCAATCATGCTTAATGGTTAGTAATGCTTACTGGTTAACAATTATATTGGTTAGTAATAATGCATACTGGTTTATGATTAATGGTTGGTAGTACAGTAATGCTTATTGGTTCGTAATTGTTGATTCATGGTTTATAATGGGTTATGGTGAGCAATGGTGAGCAATGATGGCTAATGATGGTTCATCAGAGGGAAATAATGGTTAATTGATGGATTATGATGGTTTATTGATGTTTCACGATAATTAGCTAATAAGTTGGTTAAGGTGGTTGCGAACAATGGCTAATGATGCTGGAGGATGAAAGCCAGTAGCTCCACGTAACAATGGCTGATATGATTTTCCATGTTTGGCCCTTATTGGCCATGGTGAACAATGACTACTGATGTGGCTGTGAGTCAAAACCCTTAGTCCCCTTGGTTCCCCTACCATGAACCATTGTTTTCCCTATAGTTTTGTTGGTCATTATCCCTATTATTGGTTCGTTAACTGCTTGACCCAGCTCGCCATACAGTTGAGAAAAATATATAAATATATATCCCCTATGATTGTTAGCTATCATTCCCTACCGTTGTTAGTTATCATCCCCTATCATTAACCATGAACCAGCTAAGTTCTCCAAAGTTGGTGGTATAATATCCAAGTTGGTTGGTCAATATTGACCCAAAAAATTCCATGTAGTTGGTATATATCACCTATAACCAGCTAGGCTTCACCCGCTCGTTGTTGCTTGCTTCACTGCGGCGAAGCAAACCCTGGCGCTCGCCATCCCACCCTGCCGCGCCGAGCCGCAGCCCCACAGTGGGCGCCGACCAACAGCAGTCCGCCTCGATGAAGGCGAAGTGTTGGTCCGACAGCTCCTGGCGCAGCGGCGGCGCCAAGGGCGCAGCCGGTGCTGACGGTAGCGATGGCTGCGCTTAACGAGCCTTGGTTAGTGGTGGTAGGGAGGGTTCTCTACCCTAGGTTAGTAGTGGCTGATGATGGTTGATAAGCTGGTTAATGGATTTAATGAGCTGGTGATGATAAGCTGGTTGGTACTGGTAAATGATGGTAGTGAGGGTTGATGATGGGTGATAAGCTAGGTTATTTTTACCAAGCCTAGGTTCATAATGCTTAACAAGCCAAGGTTAATGATGGTTGTTAAGCTGGTTAATAAGCTGCTTCACAAGCTGGTTAATAGGCTGTGAACCAACCCTAGGTGAGTCGTAAAGGTATGGTGACGGATGGCTGCTTAAGAAGCTGGTGGACGATGCTTAGTTGTTGACAGAAATGGTGAACCAGGAATGACTGTTTAACTTGATGGTAGTGAGTCATAAAGGGTGACAGAAATGGCTCACAGGGATGTTAAGCAGTGCAGAATGATAGCAAAGTCTTGGGTAGTGAATAGTGATGGCGGCGAGTGGGTTAAAAACAAGCAAGTAATTGGTGATCCATTTGTTCATAAACCACCCATATTTGGGATAAATCACAAGCTATTTAAGGCAATAAACCGCCTGCATTTGGATATTTGGGATGAATCACAAGCTATTTGAGGTTAGCTGAGGGTGGTTTATAAATTTGCATCTACCATTAGTACGGGTGAACAATGTGTTGATGGATACAGTAATGATGACTAAAAATGGTGACTAAACAATGGTGGCCAAACATGCTGGTGAGCAATGGTGGCTAACACTGCTTTGTAACGGCGAGAAACAATAGTGAAAATTGGTTAGTAATGACGGTCGACAATGGTTGATTGGTATTGCTTTTTGGCAATGGTTGATGATGATGACTAAGAGTGATAAGAGTGGTTAATTATGACTAACCACGGATTGTAATGGTTTGCTTAATAACTCGTTTCTTGGAGCATAATATTACAGTTGGTTTGGAGATTAATGTATCATCAAATTATAGCATAGCCAACAGCGACATAAACGATGAAGATTAATTGTTTGAAACATGATTGCTCGTCAATTGGCTACGGTAATACTTGGTTTCAAGTACTATCGATTAATCACAAAGGTTGAACCGCGCCATTTAGCCTCACTCTTGGATTCAGTGGACGATAACCAACTTATTAACCATTAACCCTACTGGGTCAACCAATGGTAGGTGTGGGTCAATGGTTAAGAAGTTGGTCAGTACTCCATTGACACACCCCATCTTGCAGTCCAACCCTCCCGCTGTCACCCTTGGGTCCAAAACTGGGATATAAGGTGACTTGCAACCATCGTAATCTGGTAGCTTATAACCCCCATAACCACGGTTTTCTCACCAAATACTTCGCAAAAATGCAAGTCCCGACCACCCTGGCCTCGTCATGTTCGCAATTCACGGTGGTGATGGCACTGCTGTCCATGCCGTAGTCGCCTTCCGTGTCCTGAGCAAGCGAGTTGACCAGGGAAAATGGCCCACCGGTTGTGCCATTCGTGCCATTCGCAACAGTGGTTACCCTCTGGTGATCTAGCATAGCAATGGAAAATCCACCAACTATTGATGGTTTCCCAGGGTTTCTCTACAAAATATGGTGATTTTCCATTGCTATGTTAGTTTACCAGAGTGTAGCTGATCAACTCATGGTCAGCATGGTTGATCCATGATGGTTGATTAATGGTTAACAATGGTCAACGATGGTTTGAATGGTTCATAAACAGCTAGAAATCATCAACAATAATTTGTGAGATCGTTCATAACCGGCTAGTAATCATCAACAATGATTTGTACTGGGAGATCCAGCTGTGTTCAGTGTGAGCACCCCCAGTTTAATCAATAGCTGACGATCCACCATCAAGTATGGGTGGTTTCTGAACATGAATCTACCAGGATTTCTCTTTCCAGCCAATGTCTTGCTCGTGGCAGCGCGGTCTGGAGAGGAGGGCGGTTTTGCAATGACTTGTTCCAGGGTCTTCTATGAACCTTCCATTGATGGATACTTTACCACTTTAAGAATTGAATGAATCATGGTTGACAAAGGCTAACGTTTTTGGTTACTGCATGTGAGTTTTACAAATGATAATGCTTCAGGATGATTGACAATCGTTTCATCTCACATCCAATCAACCACAATTATTAAGCACAATGCGTGTTCACCATCATTATAACCATCACTGACGATCCTTAATCATCACCAGTCAGCTTATCAACCAATCTAACAACCTATCCAGATCAGCTTATGAACCGTTGTTAGCCGTTGATCAACCATTCTTGGATCAACTTCATAGATCAACCAATGATTCATGGTCAACTGCTTGACCCAGCTCGCCATATGTTGATCTATTATCAATTAACCATTGTTAAGCATTGGCTATTATCAATTAGCCATTGTCAATATAGCTATCATCAATATGGCTAGTATCAATTAACTATTATCAATTGGCCATTCTGAACCATCATTAACCCCTATGTACCCATTACTAGCCATTATTCACCATTGAAGTTGGTTGACTGCTGACCAGCTGATGACTTCGGATGATGAGCTCGACCTCCAAGCGGTGCACCCCGCTCCCTGCGTCGATGAGTTGCCATGCACTTGCCGCTGAACTGACTCTGGATCAGTCCGGGAGCGCCTGGTCGAGCAGGTCCCCCCGTTGTGATGCCCCCCCGGGCCTAGGGCAACTACCGGTTGTTAATAAGCTGGTTAATAAGGTTTGCAAGGGATAAGAACCCCAAATGAGGTGATAAGTACTTAGGTGGTAACTAGGGCAACTAGTGGGCCAAGTTGGTCAAGTTGGTGAACATAACTAGGGTATCAGGCTAATGGTAGATGTAACGAGCTTGTTAATCGGCGAATCTTAACGAACTTGTAACTAGGGGCATCACTTTCGAATAGAGTACCAACGATCAAGAGGACAAGCAGGGCGTATACCCCGCAGCGAGATTTTTGGGCTCCGAATCGCCATTTCAGAAGCTAATTGTATCTACGCTCAGTAGTGATCCTGTATATAAACCACTGTGTTGGCAATTCACCTTTGGGGACCCCTAGAAGTCGACTCCGTCAAGGACCCTTGACAGAGAATGATCACTAGATATCACGAATAAAACAAAGAACACAAGTATTATCATATCACAACCTATCGCATAGGTATCATATCACTAGGTATCACTAAGTATCACAATATGTGTTGGTTGACAGTTCGGTTTCCACGACTGGCTGCGAAGCTTAACCATGCTCAAAGCTTCAGCCGGAGAATGGACAAAAGATGAAACAGCGCGGGGTCATGGTACCCTCCGGTGACTCCCTCACAATCCCTTAAATGGTCCCTTCTTGAAAGGTCAAACCACCGATCTGGGGAACAGTAGGTCTCCAGCCAGCGCTACCCCCAATCGCTGTCGAACAACCATGGTGGGTACCTACAGAAACACTCGTGACCCCGTGCGAGGCTTGGCGTTGGGAAACTCTTGGGACTAAGCACTGCGTTTTGCGTGGTCGCAAACCGCCTGTTGGTGCAGTAGCTGGTCGAGTGATGAACGGAATAGGTACCACCTGACTGGCAGGGCATGGTGACAATGAACCATCATGAACCTACCCAGGTTTCAGATGGTCGCTAGCGACCCACAAATAGGTGGCGACTGTGGCGGATTCTCATCCCTCATCACCAACCAGGATTGACTGGTGTGAGGCATTGCCAACCAGAAACCTGCACCGACCATGTTGACCATTGTCCACTGTTCAGTTGCTAGGAATCAGCAGTAACTAGCCGCTGGCAACTAGCATCAACATTGTTGACCATCATTAACCAGCACGAACCATCAGCAAGCATCAGTAACCACAATAGCCATCATTCAACCACTTGTAGCCATCATCGACCAACATCATTTGCCACTAGTAATGATCACTAACTATGTATCATGTAACCATTATCAACCATCATTAACCACTGGTAACCAATAGCCATCATTAGGTCACCATGATTTAACCTATTAGCCATCATTAGCCATCATTAGCCCGGGGGAAGGGCAGGGACCAAGTGTGCGCAGCCATCATTAGCCATCATCAGCCATCATTAGCCATCATTAGCCATCATTAGCCATACCGTAACTATGTATCATTTAACCATTATTCAACCATAGCGTCATCATCGTTGGTCACCCGCCATACTGCTCTTCGGTCCGCCTGCAACATGGAAGAAAAACCGCTGCTGCGTCTGCTCGATGCTCCTTGGGGTCACGGTGTGGATCTCATGAGCTTGAAAGTGTGGCTAGAGGAAGTGGATTATTGACGGAGAAGCGATGATTAGATTTTAAAAAGTTAGATAGGTAGAAATTGGAAATGATGGTTAGATAAAGTTAGATTGTTAATCCAAGAAGTGGATTAAACCATGGTTAAACCCTTAGCATGGTTAAAGGAAGTGGAGCAAAAATTAGAAATAATGGGTAGAACTTACCAGATAAATGATGGAGAAATGATGGAGAAATTGGATCTATAATCCAAGACGATGATGGAGAAATAATGGTTGGATTAAAGATTAGAAAGGAAGAGAATGATGGGTAGACAACGATGGTTGGACAATGATGGTGCGACAAACAATGATGGTTTGACCATGATGGGTAGACAGCGATGGTTAGACAATGATGGTTATGGTTTGTGTGGAGAAAGAAGAGTCGATGATGGTTTTACTGGTTGTTCGTGGGTGGATAGGGGTTCACAACCAGGGTGAATGACTACTAGTTGAGTAAGAACGGTCAATGCAAAATAACTTGATGGAGAAATGATGGTTAACCAATACTTCGACAATGGTAAATGGTTAGACACATTTAGACACTGCTTTGCAATGGTTCGAGACTGGTGAGAGGATGGTCTATGATGGTCTAAAATGGAACGGAATGATTCATAATGTTCTATGCTTCATACTGACCAATAGTGGTATATAGCAGCTAGATCATGATTGAAAGTACGGCTTGATAACCATTAAGATCCATTGAGCATATAATGCACATAGAATCATACGGCTATCTGTTGATATGGTGGTTTCTCAAAATAGGGGTACCCCTAAATCATCCTACATCAATCATTTATAGTAATAAACCAACCATTTCGGGGAGAGGTCCCTATGTCAAGAAACCCTCATATCATCATGGGTTTCTTAAAATAGGGAAGCTTTCTACCATACATTGGCACAGTAGTAGAATATAGATCATCTGGTTTTCTTGGTTTCGGCCCCTATGAAAAATATTAGTCAACCAACCAATTGTTAATAACTACTAGTGAAAATAAAAAATGTTTGAAACCACCAACCAGTCATTTGTGATAGTATAGTTTGGGTTAGCCAACCATCACGACCACAACTCTACCAGCCGCCCATCCACATCGCCCAGCGTCGGATCGGTGAGGTTGCCCACGCAGGGCCTAAGGCGCAACGCGCAACGAGGGGTGGATGGGGTGCTGGCGCTGTGGTGGTGGACCGCCGTTGCCACAGGAATGCTGGTTGAACTGGGGGAGCTTAGCCAGTTTGGGAACCCCCAAGTTGTTATGGTTGCTTTATGACTAGAAATGCCCCATAAACTGGATGATAACTGGGGGTACCCCTAGGACTTGAGAAGCACCTAGAGGAAAAATGATGGCTAACCAGTTCGGAACTGTTTATAGTTTAACCACCAACCATGATTAAATAGTTCAAAATGGTTGATGGTGGTTAATAATGTGTTGTTCTGGTTTACTTTTGGTTGAATGGGTAAAGAACTGGCTGCAATGGTTTATTACACTAATCAAAGGTGAGAGAATGGCTGATACTGGTTAATGCTGGTGAAGAATACTTGAGGATGTTGGGTGCTTTGAAGATTACTAATAATAGTCAATGAATGTTAAGAAGCAAAAAATCCAAAAAGGGTCTATGCGTTCATAAACTGCCGCTGTTGTCTGCCTTCAAATGGGGTTCATTGAGAACAAAAAGGAGGAGCACAATTAATTTCATGCGGGCGTATCGCAAACATCTGGTTTATGACAGTTCGTTGAGATGTGGGTGCTCCATTTGTTTAAGTAGTTTGTCAACCAGCTGCAGTTTAGAAACCGGTCTAATCATCATCATGCACTAGCCATGAACAACGTTATGAACGGTAACCAGATTGTGCTTGGTTGCAGTGGGTCAGAATCCTGTACCCCTGGTTCCCCTCTCATTAACCATTGTTTTCCCTATTGTTGTTGGTTGCTATTCCCCATTAGTTGGTTGGTGAACTGCTTGACCCACAGCCATACAGCTGTCATAACATGGGACCAAGCGCATAACCAATGGATCATGAACCTTGATCAGCTTGTCAACCATCAGTTGACCGATCGACCATCAATGAATTACCGGCTGGCACAACGTCCAACATCTCTGATCCTCAACCAGCTTATGAACCATCAATTTACCATCAGTTTTCCTGTGTATCAACCATTAGCCATCAATTTACCATCAATCTACCTATTTAACCATTAGCATCAACCATTAACATCAATGAGTAACCACTAATTCACCATCAATTCACCAATCAATCACTAGCATCAACCATTGATGGCTAAACCATTGGTTGACTTGACGGTTGATGCTTACCATCATTCATCACTATGTAACCGCTAAGTAACCATCATTTCATCATTAACATCAACCATTAACCTCAAGCATTGGTTGAATCATCGTCAGCATCACCTCACCACCAGTTGCTACGGCCGCCGTAGAGCGCACCGCGCGCATTGGCGGCTGCTGGTCCCAGGGGCTTCAGCACCAGGTTCCGGTCGCTCCACTCCATGGAGTCGCCCTCCAGGGAGATGCACCTCGTGGCGCGGAGTTCACCAGGGTGAATGGTGAGCAGCTGAGGTGATCAAGGGTTGCTTAGTGGTTGCTTAGTGGTTGCGAAAAATGGTGATCAATGATTGTTGAATGCTTGGTTGATTGGTTGTTGAATGGTTGTTGAATGATGATCAGCAGTTGAATGATTGGGAACCACCCCCAGGAAAGCCATCGCTTGTTGGTTAGATGGTGATGAATGCTTGGTTTATGGTTGTTTCATGATCGGTTTATGGTTGATTCATGGTTGTTTGATGGTTGTTTAATGATTGGTTTATGGTTGATTTTAGGGTTGATTTATGGTTGATTTAGGGTTGTTTGATGGTTGCTTAATGATTAAAATGGTAATAAACATGGTATTGATGGCATTCAAGGTAACTGCTAGCAAGGTTGATTAATGGTAACTTTGGGTTTATTTTGGGGGTTGGCTTAGCAGTTGGGCTCGTGTTGACCTGGGAATGACGGCAACCGACAGGTGACATCACCAAATTGGCTAAGATACTGAGCTTGAGATACCGAGATGATTTTAATACATTGCTTTCTTTTGCTTGCGGACCTGTGATCAACCAGGGGTTTGCTTAATCCTGGATTAACGTTAGGATGTATGAGTGGAGGTGCGGAAACCAACCATCAATGTGATTCAAACATATGATATATTGGTGGTCTCTCGAAATGGCTGTAGCCCCAGATCATCCTTTTTACATCATTTCTAGTCATAAACCCCGCTGTTGGGGTCCCCAATTTTGAGAAATCTCCCATTGATGGCCTTGCCATGGTCCGCACTCTGGCGCGAATTATGATGGCATGAATGGATCGGCTTGGAAACCATGGGGATTCAGCCAGCCCCTATGCTTAAAACCAGGGCAAACCAACCATGGGAAAGTACTAGTGGATTCAACGATTCAACTAGTTTGCCGGATCAACCACGCATGTTTGGTTTAAAAAGCTAATTCTCACAACACTGTTTGCTTAATAACTATCATCATTGGTGGTTTCATTTGTTTATTAACCCCTCAACTAGTCACCATTATTAGTGGCTTATTAACTTATTAACCCTTACGTTGTCCCTGGAGATAATAATTTAGTTATTAGTTCCTAGTTACTAATAGTTATCCTAATAATAATGATAATAGGTTATAATACATTAGTTGTTAAGCCATTATTATTCGCCACTGTTCACCATGGTGATGGACCTGGGTCGACCTTCCCACCGTCGCGAAGCCCCATTGAGCCAGGTGACATGCCAGGGCAGCCGGAGCTTTCCATCTGCCCCAACCTGGAGGTGAAGGTCGTGGCGGCGAGTCGAGGTCGAGGTCGTGGGGGTGAGGTTGCTATGGTGATGGGTCAATATGAAACGTCCAAAAAATGGGGCTTAACATGGCTGTGGGTCCGTTCACCCTTAGTCCCCCTGGTTCCCCTATCATTAACCATTGCTTTCCCCATAAAAAATGGTGGGTTGTTATCCTCCATGATTGGTTGGTTCATATTGACCCATATCAATTGGGACTACTGGTCACGGCCAGGGGATGTGAACGGCCGGTGCAGCCATGTGGGGATCTTCCAAGCCCACTCTGCAGAGGCGACTTCTCAGGTGGTCGCCCATTACCACTGTTCGATGGGTTGCACCCCACCGACGTCGTTTCGAGTCAAGCTTGGTGACTGCAGATCCCATGGGGTGGTACCCATCAAAGATCAACGAAATCGCCACGGACCCAGAGTCATGAACAGCAGCTGCTCATGAACATTGGAAGTACCAAAGGGAGTTCAGCACCGACCTTCCAAAGCGATGATCATTTCACGTAGATTGCGCAACTAAACCAGAGAAGCCATCAGAAACAGGAGTTGTCTGCTCGATTCCCTCAGCAGAATCAACCGCCGGCTGGCCTACTGGTTGGATGTGGCCAGTGACTGTTTGATAATTTTTGATACTGATTGAAGATGGTTCATGCTGGTTACTTCTGGTGACTACTCGTTCCAAAAGGCTGATCTATGGTAGCCACCGAGCAACCATAATGATAGCCAATTTACAAGCTCCATATGTTTTTTCATAGGGTACCCCAAAGATGGATGGTTTATCACTATATCTGCTTAATCTGGGATGATTTGGGGGTATCTCCAATGCAACAGTTGGCTCTGCATGCTGGGTTCTGCTGGCGAGCCCGCAACTTTTCCTGTCTAGAAGTCACTAGGAACACAGGTAGCAAAGCTCCTAGCCGTACTATTCATATGTTGGGTTGGAATCTACATGGAGCTCAACTTGTTTTCAGCATGGATTTGTTGAACATCTACCCAACATTTAGTCACTTTGATGTCTAACCAAACATGGCCATCATGCAAAAATCTTCCGGTCTGCTATGCCGGTCATAACCTCAAATGCACATCCAGCTATACTCTCTGCTGGGCCCTCCCAACATGTTCACGTTCCACTTCTGTGGATTGTTGTCATCTGGCAGATACAACTTGCAGTCCTGAAGCGGCGGATGCATAAACAAATTGCCGCTTCCATGCTCCTTGCACCCTGATGATATGTATATTTCTTCATAATGGCTCGCATATTTTACAAGAATGCATTTGTTGCATATGATCTGGCCAACTTACTTTAATTTCTACCTCGTGCACCTCGTATTAAATAGGGTTTTCACCCGGAAATAATTTGGGCACCTCGCCTCGTCAATTCGGGAAAGCGCGTTTCATCCCTCGTCGGCCGCATGGATGCCTTTTTTCTCGACTGCCAGCCATTCTAGTCTTCTTTCTCTTCTCTGTCCTCTTTCCGCCTTTTCTTAAGCGGGCTCATCTTCTGGAAAAAGAACGGGTTATGGGTTTTTCTACCGGCTTCCAATTTTGAAGGGCCTCCGGGCTACAGTAGTATCCATTAAAAAAAACTGTTTTCCATCCGAAAAGTTTAGTTCCATGTTTTCAAATTGGAAATGCAGCAGGTGACAATCCTTTGGGAAAAAACTTTCCGAGGCCCAAAAAGTTTTCTTTACCAAGGGCTGGCTAAAGAGATCAGCCGGAGCTGCTGCAATATGTCTTGACCATGAGCACTCACAAAAACCTTCATGGCTCTCCTAGCTGACCTAAATCTGCACCTGGGACCCAAACTTCTGCGCCGGTGGCTGGATCTCCCCCAGTTTTTTCACAGATCTGAAACAAAAACTTTTCCACGTTGGAAAAGTTTCATCTGAGGTCCTGATCCTAGATATTAAAAATAAACTTTACGAGAGCCAAAAAGTTTTTTACCCAAGGACAACAGCAAAGCAGAACACACCACCTGATCGACCACGAACAAACTTTCTAGCATGGGAAAAATTGTTTTTCACTCCATTTCAGCACTTTGGAAGCACAACTTGCTTGCCTCGTTCTTGCGAATTTATTAATTCTACCTCGTTAATTTGGATACTTCACCTCGTACCTCGTCAGCCCTCGCTCTAAATTGCGCAGATATGATGAAACATAATAGCTAGGTTCAATTTCATGAGGCTTACCCCGAAATACGCCTCTTTGAAGGATTGGCATTGTAGCCTGCCATTAACTGATATCAAGCACATCCAAGTTGTGATCCTTCCATGTTGAAGATGTGACTCAGGGTGGAGCCATTCCGCAAAAAAAACAGATGTTTGAAGGATTTCTGTTGACTAATGAGTTTGATCATCTTACGACTCTGGTTTACCATGTGACTCGAGGTTCAATGGTATGGGAGTTACCCTTTGGTAAACTAACCTGGCAATGGAGAAGCCACCACTTTTATAAGAAAGCCCCTGGGAAACCATGAGAAAACCATAGGAAAAACATGTTTAAGAAGCATAAGAAACCATGAAGAGTCACTACATCGCATTGGAAAACCCTGGGAAACTAGCTATAAATAAATAGCGGATTTTCCATTACCAGGTTAGTCCAGCAGAGGGTATCAACCATGGAAGAACGGTCTCTGGTAGACCATCATCCAGTATTTCTGGAGCAATCCTTATCCAGTGCAACGGCTGGTTGATGTTTTGACAAATCCCAGCACACAACACATCCTATATTATATGTATAATTTCAAAAACCTGAACCCCAGGTATGCCTGAAACTCCTTGATCCTCCCAGTTGGTTCACGCGGCAAGCTTTCCGCACCCTGTGTGGTCCACCGTACCCTTTGCGAGGTCGCAGCAGCCCTGCTCTACTGACCCCCTATCCCACTACTGTATGCACCTCACCGGTTTATTGCTCAGCAGCCCATTTAGCACAACCATCATTGATCATCACAAACCACAAGTAAGCCATTAAGCATCATCAACCATCACTGAACATTGCCGATCAACCATCATTGAACATCACCCCATAAACCGGTAAAAGCATCATTAACCGTCATCAATCAGCACGAACCATCATTGAATCATCATATGGCTGTGGGTCAAAACCCCGTACCCCTGTTTCCCCATCCTTGACCATTGTTTTCCCTATAGTTTGTTGGTCATTATCCCCTAGTATTGGTTGATTAATATTGACCCATAGCCATATAACCACCAAAGTTCCATCATCAGCTGCCACTGCCACTGGCCCTGTCCCCACCAGCCCTCCGTCCTCAGCTTGCAACGTGACGCCCTCTTCGCAGGTCGGAGGGCTCACGCAGCGCCCCGTCAAGTCCTGCCTCAACAAGCCCATCCTGCGCGAAGCCCAGGAGGTCGTTCATCAGCTGGTGGTTGATGCTTGGATGTTGTTGGATGATGACTGGGATACAGCAATGGGTTAATATGAGGGAACCAACTAAAGGGGATAATCACCAACAATTTCATTGAGAAAACAATGGTTTATGACCAACAGTTGGTGAACCCAACAATGGTTTATGACCAGGTGAAAACCCTGGTTCCCATCAATGAAGGGGATAAGCACCAACAATTTCATGGGGAAAACAGCCTGGTTATTGATGGGGAACCAGGGGTGATCGGGTGAACTGACCCACAACCATTTTTCACGGGAAAGATGGTCATGATACTTGGATGTTCTTGGGTCATGAAATGGGATATCACCATGGGCAATCTTCAAAAAACCCTCGTGAAAACATGGTTGAGAGGCTGATTCGAATGGTGGTCGATCACGATGATAAGGATTGTTACGTAGCTGGTTGACTGACTCGAATGGTGGTTGATGATTGTTGTTGCTTATATAACTGGTTAATGATGGTTGATTGACCTCGCCAAGGGTGAGGTGATGCCACCGGTGTGGCCGCGGCGGCCCGTTACCCCGTGGCAACGGCCGGCGTCCTTGGCGTCACAGTGACCACTGCGAAGGAGGTGGTCGTGGTCGTGGAGGTGGTCTGGGTGAAGCTGGTCTGAGTCCTCAGCGGATCAGCTGATGGAGGCGGATGGTTATAAGAAGGCCATACCCTCACTTGCGCACCTCACTTGTCACTCACTTGCGCACTTCACCCACCACTGGTCACTCACTTGCGCACTTCAACGCCCAAAGCCTGCCCTGGGCACATGCAGGGCAGGACATGGGGTGGGACATGGGGTGGGACATGGGCTGGGACATGGGGTGGGACATGGGGTGGGGACATGGGGTGGGGACATGGGGTCGGAGAAGGGCTGGGCACGAGATGCATCGCCCAAAGACTTCATTGGGGACATGCAGGGCAGGACATGGGGTGGGACATGGGGTGGGACATGGAGTGGGACATGGGGTGGGACATGGAGTGGGACATGGGGTGGGACATGGGGTGGGCAGGAGATGCATCGCACAAAGACTTCACTGCGGACATGCAGGGCAGGACATGGGGGGTGGGACATGGGGTGCGACATGGGGATGGAAGATGGGGAGGAAGCTGGGAGGTCATGCGCATGTCACAAGTGTACAAGCGAGTGATACCTCAAGTGTACAAGCGAGTGACAACTCAAGTGTACAAGCGAGTGGTCGTCCGTTAATAATGGTTGAGTTGATGGTTAACCATGGTTAATAACCATGGATGGTTAACCATTATTAATGGTTAATGGTTAATAACCATGGTTAACCATTAATGACACTATTAATGGTTGAGCTGATGGATGGTTAACCATGGTTCATAGTGTTCACCATGGATGCTGGTGGTCAATGGTTAATAATGGTTAATGTTTCTCAAAATAGGGGACCCCAAAAATGGATGGTTTGTTACTAGAAATGGTTAATAAAGGATGATCTAGGGGTACCCCTATGTTGAGAAACACCCTAACGGTGGTAGTTAATGATGGCGAGGCAATAGTGTAGATTTGATAGTGTTTAATAATGATTTTTAATGGTTTATGGTTTATACATTCGTCAATGGATGGAAACAGTGGTAAGCAGGCTTTAATGATTAGTGGTTAATATTATTTTCTATAATGGTTTATTGTCGATAGTGATAGCCAATGATGGTCGATCCATTGATGGTTGATATGATTGACAAGTGGCTTGACAATGGTTGAATGACGATTCATAGTGGGTGATAGCAATGCTTAAGAATGATGGTGTACGAAGGTCAAATGCTAGTATGTTGATGATTCAATGATGGTTGATATCAGATTAAAGTGATGACTAAATGATGGTGAACTCATGTGGGTGTAAGTGGCTACTGTTGGTTACCAATCAGATACCGATCGTTACTGGTGAGTTCAACCCAAACAGAACTGCTACCCTTGCTATAATGGCCTCGACGCAAGTTGTAACTGGCACTACCACCACCATCGTTTGAACCATTCACCATCAATTGAACATCAATAGTTGACCGTTCATTCACCGTTATCTAGCTATTGTGAACCATCTTAAAGCCATTACAGACCATGAAACAATTGTTGAAACTGACTTTCCTTGCAGCGGCTTCACTGCTTCCGATCATGGGAAGAGGCGCGGGATTACATGGAGCAAGTGGCCCGAGCCGGTCGAGCTAAGGCGAGGTAACATTTCCCTCAGGATGCCTGGTTGGAATCTTGTATCTTTGCGTGGGAGTTGGAGTTGTGACTGGGATCCAACCATGGTAATTAACAGTAAGGAATGGTTCATGATGATCATCGATTATTCTCTGGGATTGATTTGAAGAGGATTGGCATGTGATGTTGTTGTTTTGTTTGTTCCGTCAGTGCTCTGCTAGAGAAATATGCCACCACTTGCGATTTTTCGGCGCATGGTAATGACAAATCACAAGATATTTGGTGGTTTCTCAAGTCATAGTGGTACCCCCAAATCATCCTTTATATGGGTCATTTATAGTAATCAACCAACCATAACTTTCGGGTACCCCTATGGCTTGAAAACTTCCAGTTGAAAAACCACAAGCTACTCATGGTAAAACTAGTGATGCTTTAGTAGTATGGATCCACCATTTGCAATGTTTTGAGTTTTGAACAGTGGTCACGAAACTATGTGGCCTTCTCGGATGTTTAGTTGGGGTTGTGGGATATATCCATGGCAAATTACCATAGAAAATGAGTTTGAACTCCTGTAGTTAGCAACCGGTTGCAGCCTAGGGTTGCTTGCTCTCGCGCCGAAATAGCTGGAGGGCTTAAACCTGACATCGGTACCCAGAAGCCTGCGGCCGTGCTCACATCGACAATCACAATCACTTGGCTATGGGTCAAAACCCTGTACCCCTGGTTCCCCCATCACAACCTTTATTTTCCCTATTGTTATTGGTGGTTATCCCCCATGAATTAGTTGATTAATATTGACCCATGGCCACTTGGAAGCTTGACAAGTCAGGGGTGTCCCAACAAATTTTCGCTACCCAACCATCCCTGTCTCCGTTGACATCTTCACCGCAGCCAAGGCACTGTGTGGTGTACGTGGTTGAGACGGTGTCACAGATCACCTTGGCGTCGGCAGCGAGCAAGTTCGACCAGTCGCTGCGGGGTGGTAGGGAAGGGCGAGAGGTGGTGGCACCATCATTCCGGGATGGGTGGTGATTTTGGGTGGCTATCGGAATTAATGGACAGTTTGAATACAGTTCACCATTTGAAGGGTTATTCGCTATATCCAGCTATACCCCAACTGGTCGTTAGCTAGTTCTTACCGCCTAGGGGTGATTACTGATCCATGAAAATCGTTCATTGAAATGGCTATTCACTATATGGTTACTATTGATCAATCCATGTTAATTATTGTCATTACTATTACTATTAATAGCTAATCATAGAAACATGATAATGACTAATAATTAGCAGTAACTAATGATTACATTTTACTAATAATTACTATTACTATTAATAGCTATATCTTCGTTGGCTAATCCTGAATCCATGACTAACTATACCCTAACGATTCAGACGAGTGAAGCTATGTGATCAATAGCCAGGTCAGCCAGGTGCCCCGAGTTTCACACTGGCTGAGCCATTGAGCTATGGTCATATCTACCACAGCTTGTAGTTACCCTGTTATAAAGCAACTTAGCTAACGTTTGTTACACCTTGTTGAGTGGCAACCCTGGAACTGGAAATGGCTACAGAATGGTTGTTGCACTGGGAAAATCTACGTTGGAAACCACGGCTTTCACTCCATCAATCGCGGTGGGGCTGTCCCTGTGACAAGGAGGGCCCCCAGCAGTTATAGAGTTGGTCAGTTCACCCAGTATGGTAGAAATCATCCCAACTGGCAATGGGTCAAAACCATGTACCCCTGGTTCCCCTATCATTAACCATTGTTTCCCTGTAGTTTTGTTGGTTATTATCCCCTATTGTTGGTTGGTCAATATTGACCCATAGCCAACTATAGCTTCTCCTTCAATCAATGCTGCTACGCTCCCCCCGGGGCCTGGCTGTGATGCTGGTCCAATCACATGTTTGAGTCAGGAACTGCCAGTGATCCCCATCTCACCAGCCTCCCCAAGTGGTGTCTCCAACTCCCAGCCGCAGATGTCCCAGGAACTCTGATGTCTTCGGAGTGGAAGCAGTTGTGCACGCCCCAGCCGCTGTTTTCACAGTACGTCAAGTGGTCTTCGTTTCCTGGCCGCCGGGAACTGGCAACCTTTGAACCGCCCCCCCCGGAACTCCACGGGCTTTGGAAGCTCCGCGCTGTTGTGGTACCACCATGTTCAGCATCATGAACCAATACTTTCAACCAGCATTAGCGGTAAAGAATGGCTGAGACTTGTAAATGATGGGGGTATGATGATTGATACCGATGAATAATCTTTAATATGATGCATAGTGAATGATCATGATATTTCATGATGGTTGATCGTGGCTCATTACCCATTTCTCAACCATTAACCATCATTAAGCATCATTAATCATCATTATTGGAGGTGCATTTCTTCATAGCCAGTGAGGTCTACCGTGCAATCATCCAACGGCTGGGCTCATCAGTTGGAGTTCCTGAAAGGTCAAAAATGGTCAATTAGTCATTGTCCAAGGTCAGCTGTGGTTAATCCACGGTTAGTCCTCGTTAATCAACGGACTCGTGATTAATCCATTTTCCAGCTGTAAGAATCAACTAACCATGTTAATTAGATAATCAACTCAGTACTGATTAATCCATGGTTAGTTAGTTGGACATACAACATACATGGTTAGTGGTGGTTTATTGCTGTGTGTTCTTGCTCTGTTCTGTTAATCCATCTTGGACTTGTCGATTGGGGTTTTCCATACCACGCAGCAGCCGCTATCAGTAGAGCGCTCAAGCTTTTGATGACCGCTGCGACTAAGTTCCGACAAGAAGGATAAATTATCATTTTAAGATTAGTATAATAGCTTTAAAGCAAATGCAGCTTGTGATAGAAACCCAACATAAAGAGATAACCATTTATCCTAAAGGACAATGAACAAATAAGCAAGAGGAAATAGTAGTCCTTGCGTCAACATGATTAAGAGAACAAGTTTTATATCAAAAGAATCGATAATTAGCAATAAAGAAGATGAAGACAGGAGAGGATTTCTCGCAGTCTAAGAATCGATGATTTCATAGGCAGAATTGCCAATTAAACATGGCTATTCTGTAGCCATCGCCGGTAATAATGTGCGTATGAATGACATTCCGTATATCAGCAGCTGGGCATCTTATGCCTGACGATTCACCCGCATTCACCAGCAACAACTGGCCCAAATGGAGCTTCAGTTCACCAGGAAGAGGGCCAGTATCATCCAACAATTAGACCAACGCTAGCAAAAGGGTGCCATCGCGAAAGCGCCAGCTATGGTCATTGCCCCACTTGCCCGCCATTGGCTAGACTCAGATTCCCCACAAAACTACTGGGCTTTCTGGTGGGTATATGATATGAACAATCCTTAAACACTATTTCAATTAACAGTTTTCTTGACAGTTGGCAGCGGATTAACGTCATAGCTATCACCAACTAGTGCCAACTGTTACAAACTATGGACCAGTATGACCTGCCTATTGCCTATCATCAACTACACGTGTTTTTTGCACGTGAAAAACAAACGATTTGATGTGGGTTGAACCACCCGTGTTGAAAGCAAACCAATCCAAAAAATCATGGAGTCACTATCCAAAAAACAATCCAAAAATCATGGAGTAACTAACTATCCAGAAAAATCTAGTAACAGCTGTAACTTCCAGGTATCAGGTTTCCCCATCGAGGTTCACTACCCATCAAAAGCTTATGAAACCCATGGTTTCCCTCTAAATTATGCCAGGTGTCCCAGGGTTTCTCCGTAAACTGTAATGATTTTCCATGGTTTCCCAGGGGTTCCCTGGTGATTTCCCTAGGGTTTCCCTATGGTTTCCCTATCGTTTCCCTTAATTTCCCTAGGGTAACCAGGGGGTTCCCTATGTTTCCCCCGGGGTTTCCCTGAAACCTCTGGTGATCCTCCAGCTCTCGGCGTGAGGTGTGGCGCCTTGACAGGTCACGTCATCCAGGAGAATCTCCTGCGTCTCAGAGCCCGCGCTACCGGCCTGGCGACGGCACAGTGGAAAGGAGGAAGGGTTGAGGGATCTGAGGCTGAGG
>VSDK01022580.1:199954-212571 GCA_009767595.1 Symbiodinium kawagutii
ACGAACAAGCAGATTGATTTGAACCGCTTCGTCCAATATGCAACAAATTGTTGGACATCTTTGGGACCTCACATGTGCAAGGTGAACATCGCGAACTTACTTTCGTCCAAGAATTGGCATGATGGCAAAGACTTCAGAGGTGATGCCACAGACGCACTCTCGGTTCTCCCTCTATGCATAGCCTTTTCATTGGAAATTATTTTTCCGGTGTATCCCAATTTACAACCAGAAATTGATTGCCTGAAACTGCTCTACGTTGTCATTCAATTCTGGCAGAAGATCAAAAGAAAGTTTGATCTCTCTGCTACGCACCAATTGGCTGGAGTTCAAAAACGACATGCAGAAGCATTCGTGTCTGTGTATGGCCCCGAAGAAGCTCGACCGAAGCTACATTTTTCGCTGCATTTGGTTCAGCAGTTTCAACAGCACCAACGGGCCATTGATGCGTTTCCATGTGAACGCAAGAACGGCATCTTCAAAAGCCAAGTTGCTTTGAAGCGCCACAGGCTGCAAGGCTTCGATTTGTCCAGCTTGCTTGAAATGCACGAGCTAGACCTCAAGATGGCGGAGAAAGACTTGTCACTGTCTACACACCTGCGTGGTGAAGTACACAGTGACATACTTTCTCGCGCTCTTGGACGCGCGAATGTGCTCCTGGCCCGTGAGATCCACCACTGTGGTGTCAGTCTCTGTGCTGGATATTTTAAAATCCTCACTGAAGAAATGACAATCCAAGTTCTAGGAGCATGCAAAGTGGACGCTTCTTTCTTTGTAGTGGGCCGTCGTTTCACTTTGATAGAATCATTCACAGATGGCTTCGCGTCTTGGAAGAGTTTCAAAGAAATCTCTTCTCTACTGCTGGTGCCGCTTGAAGCTGCGCTGCTGGCGCACACTGCCGGCTTCATGCGCATGGCGCGCAGGGACAATGATGACCACGTTTGGTTGCTGGTGGCATAAAATAGAGTCACCGCATGGCTGGCTGCTGCGTCAAGTATAAAAATCGAACATAAAAAGTTGCATTTTCAACCTTCAAACCCTTCGAAAACAAGAGAAAACATACACAAACACAAAAGTCAAAAAAAACATAGTAAAAAGTTATGAAAAGTTATAAACAAGTTACGGCAGAGTTATGCATAACTTAGTTATAACTTTTTTGTAAGATCATAAGTGCCCGGCGTCTCTAAAGTAAACATGGCCAGGAAACCGTGTAGTTACCTCCAGTGCTTGCAGCTCAGCTCGGTTGATGGATTGTTCACCTCTAACACGTCCAACACAGACAACTTGAAAGCAAGGCGGCATCTGTCCAGTTTCAATGAACGACTGCGCAAAAGTATGGCGTTGCTCCTCTGTCTCGCACAAGTCCATGACCACTGCGTATCCTGCCACTTTGGTCGTGGGGCAGGTTGGATGAGCACAACTTCCATCTGTATAGAGGTAGAGGGGAATGGCCGCATCCCTCCTCCTCCTGGCTTCTTCATAAAAAGCAGGAGCAACCAAAGGTGTGGGTTCATGAAATTGCATGAGACGATGTGCCTCGTCGTCTTCATGACACAAGACAGCTGGCAACTCCGCAAGATATGCTGCATTACACTTGCACCAGTCAACGGTGTCCCGAAAAGGTTCACGTTCTTCACAAAAGGCTGGACAGTCGAACACCCGATGTGCATGAGAATCATGCATGGAGCAAAACGGACAACTTTCAGTGGCAGCTTGATCCCATTGGCACTTCTGATGTTGGATCTGATAGCTACCGGCAATTGTGCGCACAATATGGCCTCTGTCACTTGCTGGGAGTTTGTGGAGCAAGGCTACTGTTTCACTTCTGGAAATGTCTGGAAAGTCATGAATGTGCTTACGGTCCGTCAACCTGTATGCCAAATCACGCTGCCATGCCAAGGAAAGCCACATCTTGATCCTGGCAAAGCTATCATCTAACAAATGAAGCTGCATGTAACCCCCTTGCAAATTACCATCACTATCCAGGCTCCAGTTGAGGGGCATAAGGTAGTGTGCAAGTGCAGACGCGGGTCCCTTCACCTTCATCAAGCCACCCTGGAAGTCCGATGCCAATCGATAGAAAGCTTTCCGATGTTGAAAAGTAGCATTATCCAACCAGCGACGGGCTGCCTTGATTGCTCGTAAGATAAGCTGAAATTCAGGGTCAAGAATGTGCCGTGATCCCAAGAGTAGTCCTATTGCAGGGGACATTGACTGAGACACCCCGAAGATACTGTCGGCAACTTTTGACCTGAAAGACTTCAACAAAGACTTGGAAGGGGGGAAGATTTCCGCTCCATAGAATCCCTGGGGAAGAATACTAACCAACCAAATCTTTTCCTTGATGGGCGAGTCCACAGGTAGATGCGTCAGCCTTTGAAGCCTTTGTTTAGCCTTTTCATATCGATCAAGACGATGGCCTATACGATGTGCTCCAGAGTAGCGAAGTTCGAAACCTAAGTCTTTAGCATGGTGGACCCTGCGAAGCAGATGCTCCGGGATGACCACTGACAGTGCCTGCTCAGTTTCTTCCGCCAGTTCAGTGGAAGTTGCAAAGAGCCATGTTTTCGCCCAGTCGATTTCAAGACCACATAGCTGCGTAACCAAGAGGGTCTGCTGGGCTGCCACTGTGTGCAGCTCTGGTTGCAGTGACACCCATCCCCAGTTATCTGCATATGCTGTTGGCTCCAGCGCAGGGGCCTCCTTCTTCATCAGGGTCACCCAGAAATTGGATATTGATAACATGGCCAGTACGCTATGCGAATCTCCTTCTGGGAATCCTCGATTGGTTGGCATGGGTCCAAAGGAAGATTGCATGATGTCCCAATATCTGTTCATGACGGTGATAGATCCAATCCACCGCTCAATTTCTGTCTGCGGAACCCCATAGAATTGCAGCAGCCTAGGCCCAACCGTGTGCCAGATGAGGTTGAAGCATTTACGCAAGTCTAAAGTCACCCCCCCCAGTCGGCTCTGGGAGGCGTGTGCCTGTTCCATCAAAAGTTGTGCCTGGTAAGCCGCCTCATGCGCTCCACGTGTTGGTAGCATCCCAGTTATGTTCAACGGAAAAACACGATGCCACGCTCTCATCACCTGTGAACACACTACCGAGGCATATACTCGATATAGAACTGGCAAGATAGTGATGGGACGGATCTCCGAAGCAGCTGGGGTCGCTTCAGTTTTTGGTATGGGACAGGTACGGGCTTTCATGAACCATTCAGGGAAACCCCGGGGGTATGAAAGTGAAGTTTCTACCAGCAAGTTGACAGCTTCTAGCGGCAGGGATTTCAATTCCCACCCACTAATAGCATCGAAGCCTCTGGCCGTGCCTCCTTTCAACTTGCTAATGGCCTCTGACCATGCCCACACATCCATTTGAAGCTGCATTTCTGGGATGCGCCCGGGGAGTTGGCTCAACAATTCATCAAAGTGCTCCAGTTGTTGTGGCGTCGGTTGTTCGTCACTGTACCACAAAGGGAGCCAGTAACTTGTCAGCTGGTCCGCTATGGCATTAGGATCGGTGATGATTCGGTTCTGCTGAACAGTGACTGTGTCTTCGGAACTAGTAGGTTCACCCTCAAATTGGACAGCAAGCTGGTTATCACAGGTACTAACTATCCAACCTTTCACATCATTGACAAAGAGTGGTGATTCCAAATAGACCTGGTCAGCCTCCATATCAAGCAGAACATGATGATTATCAACATCCCAGTAGGCTTGGCAGGTGTGTTCAACTGGGGTTGACAGCTCATGTAGTGGTGGTTTCACATCATGTTTAACGTATCAAAACTGCGCTTCGACCCTTGTGACTGGTCCTCCAGCTGCTGCATTTTTGTGATCTGTTTTTGAAGAAGATTATCAGCCGAGATATGTCTATCTACTTCAAACCTCACAAGTTGTATCGCTGTGTGCACCCAGGCAACCGGTGGTAGTGGAAAGGGTGGACTACCAAGCTCAGGTTGTTCTGTTAACCACTGGTGGAAAGGTACCCCAAAAGCACGGGATTGGAGAATGGTCTTCCACTCTCGCTGCAGCAGCCCTGTGGTACGGAACCATTTCTCTTGGGAGTCCTTTTCGTGCGCACGTAACTGCTGCAGCAAGGACTGCAACCGTCTCAATTGCTTCAAGCGCTTTTTCCCCCCAAAAGTAACAACCTCGGTGTCAGGTTGGTATTCACCTTCCCTGGATTTTTTCGCAGCAGTTGCTTGAAACCACCAACCAGTAGTTGTTTGACCACTAATGGCTATAAAACCAACCACCAACCAGCTCATGGGTGGATCAACTAGAAACTCACCCCAACTACAAGGGAACAACGCCATTGGTCGCCTGGGTGAAATGTACGTCTCTGTGATTTTCGCTACTAGAACTACGAGCACGGTAAAAACGTGGCAAAATGTCTCTGGCAAAAGTTGCTATTTTTCTCTTCACTTGGCCTTCTACAAGTGCTTGCCCAAGGCTTTCAACAAACCGTGTGGCTTGACATTGCGGAGACTTCGTCTCCAAACCCATTGATAAGATTTTGTTATCAAGCGGGGGTTCATTGTGCTCTGGCCCTAGTGTCTCTGCATGCCCCACCCCACCCCACCCCACCCCCTCCTTCACGTAGCATCAACTTCACGTAGCATCAACTTCATGAAACAACTTCAAGCGGATGTTAACATGCCCCACCCCACCCCACCCCATCCTTCACGTAGCATCGACTTCACGTAGCATCAACTTCACGAAGCAACTTCACGCGGATGTTAACATGCCCCATCCCACCCCACCACCCACCCCATGAGACACATAAAACGCCTGTTTGTACCAGGCGACAGACAGCGCTGTTGGCAACTACAAGCATTGGAAAAACGGGGATGCGCACGTGATTCGTAGGTGGAACATGCTCCGGAAGATTGGTGATCAGGGAGCAGCGTTCATCACTATGAATCATTGAGGGCGATTCCTCATGATACGGCAGTGGGTCAAAACCCTTAGCCCCCCTGGTTCCCCTATCATTAGCCATTCTTTTCCCTATAGAATGGTTGGTTATTATCCTCCACTATTGGTTGGTTAATATTGACCCATAGGGTTGATACTAGGGCACTATTCGGGTTGATGATGGTTCCGTTCCATTGTGAAGTAATGGATAGGCAATGGCTGAGTAACGATTAGGGAGTGGCCAATGATGGTTGACAACTAAGAGTTGAGTATAATTCATGTGAATGATGGCTCATGACAGTGCATGATGGTAAATCAGATGGCGAACTGATGGCAAATGAGTGAAGTTAGAGTGAACCCGTGGTGAACTCTATGGTTGATACATTGATAATACTTAATAGCTTTAAGTAATGGTTAAGCAAGTAAGTTCATTTCTCAATGGATATGAATGGTTAAGTAGTGCAAGCTGGCTCCCCAACCACCACCTGGCGCACAACCAGCAGCTGGCGCCCGACCTGTGATCCCCAGTTCCTGACAGACCACCATCGCTTCAGTGCTGCCGAAGCCGTCTCCGCAAACCTCGGGTTGCAGCTGTCGTGGTGAAGGGATGGGCCCAAGGGTGATATACCATCCGTAGTGGTTTAGTAATGGTAAACTTATGGTGAATTTATGGTGAATTGAGTGAATAAGTGGTTAAGTGATGGTGAATTGATTACTTAATAGTTAGTAATGATGACTATTGCTTGACCGCATAGTTGAATTTATGGTTTCATGATGGTTAATGGTTTAATGGTCAATTGATTGTGAGTGGTCGCTTATGATGGTGGATGTCTGGAAACAGCCAGATTTATCTGGTAGTTACACTCTTCGTCGTTTGTAATGGTTAAGTCTTGGTGAAGGAATGATCATTGATGACTGACAACTCATAGTTGATCATGATGAGCCAATTATAAGGCTTGATACTGGATAATTTGATGTTGAACTGATGGTTGATTGTAATGATAATCATGATTCTTCAGAGCTAACATCACCCACCAAAACGGCCCCCGGCTTACCCGCTGCTCTCAACTGGTGCCCTGGTGCCCCGAAAAGAGCCCTGCTCCGCGCAGCGGTGTCAGCTAGGCCCTGGGAAGCTTCTCGAGACTAAGTTGTGAAGTTCACGACTCACTGGAGTAAATTTAGCTGCAAAGGTGGTACTTAGCGACAGTACCTAAGTCGTAACTTACTGGAATAAATTGAAACAATTAACTACTGTACTTAGCTACTCATAAGTTCAGCAAAGGTCGCGACAATGGAAAAATCGCTACTTTTAGCTACTCCAGTACAGTCCTTTTAAGGTTTTTGCTAGGATTACTTCTAAGTTGTGAAGTTTACCGAAGCTTTCCAAGCTAAAACAACTGGATTGGAGAAGTGTTGATTAGGAAAACTGGTGGCCCCTAATAACTTTCGTGAATTTAGTGGCCCCTAAGAACCCGGAGATTCACGAAATCCAATGAGTCTTGCGTTGTTGTTTCCTTGGCTCCCCATGATCTATGTGACCACCATTCATCGACCATTCTTCTTAACCACTATGACCCATCTTTTTTCTTCCCGCTATTCATCACGAAGAAATAGCCACGATTCACCACAGACTAACCACGATCAACCATCCATCCACCATGAACTAACCATCTTTGACCCCATAAATGGACCACTAGACCATCAAGTTGACCTTGACTCAACCTTGCAATCACCGGGTCCCGTTGTCCGTCACCCTCGTGTCGCCATGCGACGGTTCCCCAGGCTCCGTTGTAGAAGACCTCCAGACGCCCAGAGATGCTATCGCCCTGAGCGGCGGATCAAGCAAATGTCGATCCGATTGAGAATGGCAGAGCTCAGCTTCCCCCGGCTGGTGGATGGTGGTTATGATAGTTAAGTAGGGTTAGATGATGGTTTGTCAAGATGATGGCCAAGTCGTGGTTGATGGTTTGGCAATGGTTTGCGATTGTGAAGCAATGGTTAGTTATGGTCAGTGGTTTATGATAGTTAAGTAGCGGTTGGAATGGGTTATGTTATGATGGTCATGAAAGAGCTAGTGAATCATGGCCAGCAATGGTCGCACGCTTGACTGTGTTTGAGCTACTACACTGGTTGACCCTCAAGCACCACGAATGTGGTTGACAAGTTCTTATCAACCGTGCGGTGGTTGACAAGTCCAAGCATCATCGATTGAGTCCATGTTTGTCGGTGACTTGGGCTCTGATGAATCATGCTCGGAAAAATCATAAGTGATGGTTATTGCAGGTTATTATCATGATCATTAGTATTATCATCATTACTAATATTACTGGTTATTATCACTAATATTACTGGTTTTTGTTGGCTTTAAGTACTGGTTTGTGGTGGGTGATGATGGTTGGTCCATGTCTAATAGTGGCGTTTAAGGAGTCAACAAAAATCACATCAACTAGTTGCCCGGGTTTACCGTGGCCCTGCGACCTTTCAGGGTTAAGAAGTTGAGCTCACCAAACATCCAACGTTCGAAGCTTAGCTTTGCTGAAGCATTGCTAAGCTTAATCCTGCGCAATCAACCATGATAAACTGATAAACACGCCTAATCAGCTGATTAACCGTCATTGAACTATTGATTAAATAGCATTTCCCACCACTAGTCATCATTAATCATCACTAATCATTATTGTTGACCATCATGAAACCATGGTTCATTCATGATTCATGTATTCAAATCAAACAAAATATGTGAGTTTCACTTGGGCAGAATCATTCACAAAATGCTTGTTGCAATGGCTTATGATAGTCAGTTGATGTTTTTTCATGGCTGAAAATGAGGCTTGATTACTGTAATGATGGACACAGATTTCTCACATTAGGTGCAGTGACCGGTGGTCATGTGTTTCTTGTTGACTAAGTTTGAGAAACCACAAGAGGAAACACCCTACTTGAAGGGCACAAATGCACCCTGCGAAACCAACATGAAACGCCGAAAATACTGGTTTCTAATCGCAAATGGCCATGGGGTCATTAGCAACCATTCCAAAAAGTTGATGCATGAACATCCCAACAGTTAGACTAGTTTGGTCATTTATAGATATTTATGGGATGTTCACAAGGGGAACAGGTATTGACTCACAGCCAAATAATCTGGAAGAGTCCTTGAAGAATATCTTCAACTTCGATGTTGCTTTTCTGTGGAGCTTTTCTTCAAAGTCACCTTGGTAGCTTCAGTTGGTCCCTTGCTAAAATCTTAAGTTTCCGTGGGTATATGGTGTTCACCCATCTAATTCCAAAAAATCAACAAACACTTAAGTCAGTGGCCGGATCTGCCAAACAGTCATCCACAGTAACCACAATCGAACTGTTCACAGGGACGTTGCCGACCCGCTGCCGAGCTCAACAGCGAGTGGCGTATGACCATGCATCTCCCATGTTGAAGATGTCACCTGCGCTGCTCACGCTCCCCAGCAGTGCCAAGTTGTAAATAGAAAATACATCCACAATAAACACTGATGATTACATCTATATATAGGTTGTCTCTATACTACTCAATTCAGCTCCATTTCAAATGTTTACCAGTCGTCCGTCATTGAACTGGTGGCATTGGTCAATGCGTGCGCTGAAAAAGATGCACCCTTGAGTTATTGATAGTGTGCGACTCAAACGATGATTACTTTTTCAGACTTCGGCTGTCCAAAGTTCCATCACTCCACAGGGAGCTTGAACCGACTGGGTTTTGGATAAAGGGTCTGCTGTTGCGCGGTGCAGCATGATGGCTCCAGTTGGTATTGATCCAAAGGGGGGAACCAAATCACGCTACTTCCCAGCAGCGATACCACTGAGAGCTGCCAAGCCGGGTCCTCAATTTTCAATGGCACCGATGGTCAGCTCAACCCTCGACAACGGCTCCCCCAGAAACTGCTTGGGCTTGTTCTTGACCACTGGTATTAGGCTTTGTCCAAAGATCGTGTACCCCCAAAACTGGCAGTTTCCCTATGAATCCGATAGTTTACCCTATAGTTGTTGGGTTTCCCTATCAGTCATGATGATTTGGGGATGATTGGGGGTACCACCATGGCTCATGGCCATGTCCCTCCCACTGGTCTGCGTTCTGCGGTGCCTGATGTTTGCACCAAACGGATGGCTGGAGGCGGCAGCGTGGTGGTGCTGCTGGTGGTGGTGGTTTGCGTCGTAGAGGTGTTAGTGATGGCCTGGTAGGCGGCTGGTGGCTGAAATTCATGGTTGGTAGTGGTTCATAGTGGTCAACCAAGGTTGGTGAATGGTAGAAAAAATGGTGGTTGATTAGTGGTGGTGCATTTAGTTGTTGATGAATGGTGGTGACTATAGTGCTTGATTAGTGGTGGTTGAGGCAGTGGTTGGTCAGTGGGTGGTCAATAAGCGTTGGTTAATGGTGGTCAATAAGTGTTGGCTAATGGTAGGTAATCATGGTTGGTTAATGCACAATAGTGGGTGACAACAGTTCACGTGTTTGTGGGTGAAGGATCCAGGATCACCGTGGTTACAAACTCACCACAGAACGCTCAACAATCCATTGTGGAGTGGTTTATCAATCAAGGGTGTACTCAGATGCTTAACACATTGATGTAAATAGACGATGATAAATGATGCCATTTGATTGGACCATTCTGTTTTACAACAATGATCGCCAATGACCATGATTGACATGTTCATCAAGGCTAGTCACATAGAATAGTAAAAGCTAAACTGTTTTCAAGAACCACTGGCGAGTGATAGACCCCAACTAGCTGGCTTGAGAATCTCGATATGGTGATAACGAGATAAACTAGTCGTTTTCCAGTAACTCCAGGGATGACACGCGTGGCGGCCCCCTTCCTTTGCTGCCTGAACGCTTGCAACTTACAAGGACCCACAAATGACTGGATATCACATAACCAGCGCATCTTTTCCACTTTGCATTAACCATCATGTACCATTCATCATCACCACTAATCACTACCCAACTAGTATATCCGTTGATTAATCGACTCATGACTCATCAACATCGGATTCACCAATCCTTAACGATTCTTGGACGATAAACAAATCCATTGCTTGATCCTTGATCTAACCACTGAATTCCTAACTAGTTAACTATCCAAGATATCGTCAACCATGGTCAATCCTTGATAGTTGACCAAAAAATTGACTAGTCCATTAGTTAATGCTTAACCTTCACTAGTCAACCATTACTTCACTAATAAATGGCTGTGGGTCAAAACCCTGTACCCCTGGTTCCCCCATCGCTAACCATTGTTTTCCCTACTATTGGTTGGTTATTATCCTCCACTATTGGTTGGTTAATATTGACCCATAGCCAAATAACGAATCAACTACTCATTGACCGTCATTCACCAATACTTCTAGGAGTCGCTCCGTGGTGCTGCATAGGTGAACATCCCAAGAGTCAGGGCTACGATCGTGGGAACCGGGGATGCGGGCTTGCGGCCCGGAGCTATGTGTTCGTGCATATTGCATGGTCAATTTGAGTATTGTTGGCAGTTGTTTTAGTATGATAACAATATAACTAAATGATCTAAATGGTTATCATTGTTAACTAGAGCTATCAATCTGCTCGATTCGTGCATATGATGACTATGACTCAGAGCTACATATGCTCAGTTTATTGATAAATGTGAGTACTAAATGGTTAAGAATGATAACGATTGAAAATGAATGACAATCGTCGATACGGTGGTTAACACATGGTATTGGATAAGGAATGATGAAAAGATATATTTAGTTCCAGGAATTGGAACAAGCTTATGGCCGCAAATGACATGATACATTCTTCTTGACGAAGAGCTATGAACATGATTGAGAATACAAGGAGGGCCCCCACTGGTTATAAGCTGGCGAGCAAGCCATTTAAGTATAATTATATCATATCTATCAAGACTGGTCGTTACCCTACTGTTAAGCCAACTTATCATCATTTTTCAAATTTGACCGTTGTTGATTGACCATTATTGTTAATTAATCATACTTAGCCATAGTTCACCTAGTTTGGTTATTTCATGTTATCTTGGATGCACCGCCTTGTAACAATCACATCCCACTGAGTTGCATTGTTTCATGGGTCAAACCCATGAAGTGCCCAGGTACTTTGAAGATGCCGCAGTTGTTGATCAAACCTCAGTCGTTAGCGGTCCATAGCTTGCAGCTCTGGATATGGTTGGTTAATGGTTGGCTAATGGTGGTTAAATTATGCTTAAATGATGGTTGAATGATGGTTAAATGATGGTTAAATGATGGTTCATAATGGTTAAGTGATGGTTTCATAATGGTTAATTGATGGTGAAATGATGCTGAAATGATGGTGAAATGATGGTTGAACTAATGGTTACTGTAAGTAATGTTCAATGGTTGGTTGGTGATTAATGATGGTTAACAACTACGGTTAATGGGTGACTAAATAACGCTTGGTTCATGCCTGCAATGATAGCTGATGCCCAGAAAACTTATCCGCACCTCTTTTTGCAGAAACCATATTCCAATCCCATTGATCCCCCAGCACAACGCAACCCTCCATAATGACCAACCAACCAACTAATCCATCCAACCAACTAATCCATCCACCCCATTCGGCATTCGTCTTGAAAGTGACAGATCGGCCCAGCTGAGACATCCCAACACCCGAGTTGCTGGGGAACATCCACATTTGAAAATACCCACGTTCTCACTGTGTCATACAATGTTTGGGAGCATTCCAAAGCCCACCGAACAGAACAAACAAACATTTACAAGTAAAAATGTTTGTCTTGCTTGGAGGACATTTTTGGAGGTTTTTGGTCACCCTTGATTAACCAGGTGGAACCATTTTTTCAAAAAAAACACCCAAACGTTTGGAGGTCACTCCTGCGAAACACCTTCTTTACCCTGGAACGACCAGTGTTGGTCAAGAAATTGCACCGCTATGTTTCTGATTCCCAAGGTTCAAATTATATGAGCCCATGAGTTCATCGGATTCCAAGATGGATGGTGACCAAAATGTCAACATTGGACCTCCCATGGTGTACTATTTTTGCCAACTGCTGGGGTGCGCTGATCGTCCATAAACATGCAATTTTCAACACTCATACGATCTCCTGGTGTCATGGGCAGTTCCCACAAAGCCTTCCTGGTGAAACGGGATGACCCTCCACTCAACTTACAAGCGCCATGTCTTCACAACGATACAAAGCCTGAAACATCATGGTCTTCAGACCAAAATAGCAAAAAAAATGGATAGTTCGGGATTATTTCTGTTTTTGGCCTAATCAACTATTTCTTTCAGGTTGACGTTGCCGGAACAGGATGGCACCCGCCGTGCCAGGGAACAATCGTCCAAGCATGTGTCTTCGACGGTTGCGTCGTCGGAACTGTCCCTCAGTAGGTGCCGAACACTACGAAAACTAACGAACCCATGGGGATTGCACATGGTAATCAGGTTGTGCGCGTGTGCCGCTACTTTATCATTTTCACACAATGGCACGCGCACAGCTACATGCAGCCAAAAATATCATGTTTCAGCGCGGCGCGTACCTGGCGTGAAGTTCACCATGGCTCGCAACCCCAAACAAACCAAAGACCAACCTCCTCCGACTACAGCCGGCAATCAAGCCCTGCACATCTATAATGGTTCAAGCGGTCCCTGAAGGACGCCGGTGAAAGCTATTCTATGGTCGCGTCTGGAAGCGCGCCCAAGT
>VSDK01022580.1:212592-230893 GCA_009767595.1 Symbiodinium kawagutii
CTCTTCCGAGCAGGGCCAAGCAGAGAGTCAAGGCAGGAACCCTGATGCGACCCCGGCGCTGAATTTTTCCAACGAACTCTGGCCTGAAAAAGCGGAAGCAACTAATCCCTGACGCGGCATCAAGCCTTCCACCCGCCCCCGCAACGAACATGTACGCATACAGGATTCCATGTTGTGAGGGGGTCTGAGGGGTCAGGGGAGCATTTCTCCTTTCAACATGTTGACGTTGGCAGAACCGCAGCCTCTTGCACGTTTTGCTCACCGGTCTCGACCCAAAGGTTTTCAGTTGCAGGCAAATGGAGATGTGCGGATCCGATCATCCCAGCAAGCCATAGATTCAGGACCCATCAGCTAATTGGGTTGGTCCAAAGCCATGGTTTTGCTCTAAAATAGTGGTGTTTTCCCTGGTCATACTGGCTATAAGACTGAATATCTCGTAGATGCATGACCATGGGCAAAGCCATCTGTTCTGGTTGGTATATCCCCAACAATTGTTGGTTTATCCTTACCTAGCATTTGGTCAGAAGCCTCCTGGTAGCTCCTGGCCTCGCTCCCCGTTCACAGGGCGGCCCACACTCCCCGCTCCTGGGTTCCCAGGGCTCCTGGCCCCCAACATCTCCCAACCACCAGCCACTCATCCCTATGTGGTCCATGCGGTACCATGGCGAACCAACGGCTGCCTTGGCTGATGATTAGAGAAACCAACCAGATAGGTTGGTTACATCATTGAACTGGACAAACCAGCTTGTTGACCCACTGCTCCACCTTGATCAAGCATCATCAATCCCTATTAATCCTTATACGGATTACTGATGGTTGACATTGATTGACACCACCATTGATCAACAGGTTTCTGAAGTCACGGACGGTAAGTTACTGATTAACTCACCCATGAGCAACTCTAATAATCATCAATCATACCCCCATGGGCTACGTAGAAGCACCTATCAACGTTCTCAACCTCCCATGGATTTGTAAAGCTCAGCTCTCACACACACACATACACACACAAAGCCTGTAGGGATACCCCACTATCATTGTTTGCTTGTAGCCAAGCATGATAGCCAATGTGATTCGTTGATTACAAAAATGATTGTCGATTATGACTCGTGACCAGCAAACAACCACTTTCCGGACCCTTGGTCGCGCGCGTGGCGCATCTGGGATTCTGTGTTTGCAGTGGTATTTACCATAGAAATTGGTCTTGCATGCTTCCAAGATATGCTTCATTTTGCGCCTTTTTTTGTTCCACGACTTCAGCCAGCTGCTGTCCCTTGAAACATCACCAAAGGCTGCAGGAGACCAGCCCAGATGCCCCATGCGCTTTGCGCGATAGAACCTCATGGCTTCCAGAACAGTTTCAAGTCCTGGTTTGTCCATCAGTCTCTGCGTGGCCGATGGATCAATATGAGACTTGGACGGTGACATGCGGCCAATTCTATTGACCCTTCTCAAAGCGCGTTTGACCACACGTAGAAGACACACGTAGAAGACATTCTGGCGACGCTGCACATCCCCACCCCACCCCACCCCAATCATCATGGTGACCATGGTGCCATGGCAACACACATGCAAGACCACACGTAGACGACATTCTGGCGACGCTGCACATCCCCACCCCACCCCACCCCAATCATCATGGTGACTTTCCGGAGGGAAACCATCCGTGGTACACCTGTTAACTAGCAGTGGGTCAGTTCACCCAGTACCCCCAGTTCCCCTTTCATTAACCATTGTTTTCCCTCATTATTAACAATCATTAACCCCTGTTTGACCATGATTGTTGCTTATTATCCTCATGATAGTTGGTGGCTTAACTGTTTCACCCAGCTCGCCAACGAAGTTCCGAGGCTGCAACCGCTCGGCGTCTAGGGCAGATTTCCAACAGGCACGGCGGCTTACGCTGACGCGGCGTTGCGGCCGTGACGAACGCGGCTCCCGCATTCGGCACGAACAATGGTGGCTTTTATGAACCATATTAGGTCATTAAGATGAACAATTTAATATGAATTTATAAACCAGGTGGCTTATAAACCATGACGATGGTATATGAACGAGTTGATTCACAATTTCGATGCTTTATTAACCATTTGGCTTTTAACGCGGTATTTGTTCAGAATGGCTGAGATTATTGACCATATATAATGAACCATTCTCACCATCATTGGCTGAATATGAACCCACCAAGCATTAACCCACACCAACCGTTCGAGACCAGCCATCTGTGGATACGGCTTCAGCTGTGCTGATGGTGACCGATAAGCTTCACAGTGTCGATGTGTCCATCATGCTACTCGTATCACCTCGTGATATCATGGTCTAGAATGATGTAGTTGATGTAGTTGATGAATGCTCGATAATGGTTTTTGATATGTTTGTAAATTATCATCCATATTGTTAACGACATTATTGACCATGATTCATCCTTAATTCACCATTGAAATCCATCATCAACCATCGCGAAGATGGATATCATCCACTGTAGGAACCGTTCAGGTCGTTGGTTGGGTACTGCGACGGCTTTCATTGGTTGTCAGATGATGGTTCTTCTCCCAGAGGTGGGCCCCCTTAATTCGCTAAGTTGGCTTATAACTAGGGTAATTACCAGTTGTGGGACTCATATAACTATAGTTAAATGACTTATTAATCAACTTATAACCAACTGGGCCCACCTTGCAGGTGTTACACTTTGCTCAAGTAACGTGCCTGTGAGGAATATCCATCATAGAAATAGCTGGTTGATAAAACACCACTATTGGAAACTAATTCATTATCCATGAAATGACAATAATCATGAACAATGATGTCAATTAACAAAGAGTGATGTCAACAATGGGTATCATTCATTACCCTCCCTTGAACTAACATGAAATCAAACCATCACTTTTTTGTGGGAAAACGACAATCACAGGTGGATTTTCAACTTCCAGCTTAATTGACCAGAGTGTGCTGTAACCATTCCATTGATAACTCAGAATGTTAGTGCCGGTATAATGGTGATGATATTGTGAGAATAACCGATGTTAATTCATGGTCACACATGCCTTTTCTAAATCACCACAAATAACTGTTGGAGATGACCGTTAGATTAGTTGATAAATCATCATTAGTTCGTAATGACTAATATCAATTGATAATGTTACCGACTATTGTTATGAACGGTTGCGCAGCTAAAGATCAGTTGATGCAAGTTCATCCCGTGATGTAATTCCGAAATAGAGTGAGATGACTGTACAAGTACATATATATATATATATATTCTAGTGATACATTTGAAACAGCTACTATCAAATCACTCTAAACCATTTATCAACCATATCAGCCAGACTATCAAACTATTTATAGCAGCAACTGATGGTTTGATATATTTGATATAGCTAAACCGATGGTCAAACCACCTCATCAACCGAACACATAGCTACCACCGCGGTCGAAAACTTACTCTTCAGCAGCTGTTCGTTGCCCCAGCGACGATGTGCTGTTGCAGAAGTCCGTGCAGTTCTGCTCGCAGACAGATTCGTCGGCAGACAGGGCCCTCACAGCGGGTGCCAGGATGTCTGGTGGTTGAAGCAGCCCTCCGAAAAACCATCAACCAACCATCCCAACCGATGCAGAAAACCAAAGAACCATCTCAAACCCTAAGGAAATCGAAAAAAAATGTCAATCCAACCACCAACCAGTGGTTGATTGGTGGTTCGTTGGTGGTCGATTGGTGGCTCCTCATGCGGTGACCCCAACAAACGGCACCGTGGCCTGCCATCGTCGTCGTAGATCTCGTCGTCCAAGTCGCTTAGGCGTCGGGACTCCTGGAGGACGAAAGCGGTGACGAGTGAAGCGATGGTGAAATGGTTAGGATTAATAAGGATAAATAGTAAGCATTAAGGATTAATGATTAGCAGGATTAATACCTTCTAGGATAAACTCCTAAGGATAAATAAGGATTAAGCAGGATTAATTATAAAATGGTTAGGTAGGGTTAATAGTAGTGACAAGGATTAATACCTTCTAGCAGGACGATAATGATTGATGGTGAAATGATCACAGGTAAGGATGTTCATCAATTATCAATCATTATCATCCTAGTAATTATCAACATCACTGAAAATAACCTGTAAGCTTACTTGTCAATACTGGTGAAGCAACGGTGACATGGTAAATAGTATTGACAAGGATTAATACCTTGTAGCAGGATGATAGTGATTGATGCTTAAATGATTAAAACTGGCTGGTAGTAGGCTAATAATGATTAATAGATAATGATTAATGAAGATTCATACTGATTAGATGGTAAATGAAGAAACGATTACATGGTTACTAATGGCTACTTGTAGTAGTAGTAGTAGTAGTAGTAGTAGTAGTAGTAGTAGTAGTAGTAGTAGTAGTAGTAGTAGTAGTAGTAGTAGTAGTAGTAGTAGGGTAACCAGGATTAATAAGCATCTAAACGGGATAAACATTTACAAGGATTAATAAGAATTAGTAAGCATTCATAAGCGTTTATAAGGATAGATTCATAAGGATTGATGAGAATCAGTAAGTATGAATAAGGATAAATAACGATTTACAAGGATTCATAAGGATTAATAAGCATTGACAAGGATTAATAAGGATTGATAAGGATTAGAAAGTATTAATAAGGATTGATAAGCATTAATAAGGATTCAAAAGGATTAATAACGATTCATAAGTATTGCTAAACATTCATATGGATTCATAAGTATAGATAACGATTAATAAGGATTAATAAGCAGCAATAAGGATTCATACGGATGAATGAAGAATGGAAAGGATTAATAAGCATTGATGAGGATTGATAACGACTAATAAGGATTAATAAGGATTCATAAAGATTAACAAGGATTGATAAGGGTTAATACGGGTTAATAAGGATTAATACGGATTAATAAGGATTAAGCAGGATTAATGATAATGGGTGGTAGTAGTAGTAGTAGTAGTAGTAGTAGTAGCAGCAGCAGTAGCAGTAGCAGTAGTAGTAGTAGTAAATGACTAGTAATGATGATATTGAGTAATCAATAATGAATAATGAGTATTACTGACCATTATTTATGTTGTGAATAATGATTGATAAGGACTGAGAAGGATTACTAACTTAGGTCATTATAACTAGGGCAACTACCAGGATAATGGTAGATACAACGTATAACTAAAATCAAATGGCTGATTAACTATGGCTAGCAATGCTATGCATCATACCAGTAAGCAATAAAGACTAATAGGCAATGATGATTAATGATGGTTCATGATTAAATGGTTCAAATGATTGCTAATGATGAATAGGGTAAGAATGGTTAGTAGTGGGAACATTCATTAGCAATATTAATGATCAGCTAGCAATGATAAGTGATTGATGATCACAGTTCTATGATTAGCAATAGCTAATGACTAGTGAAAATTATGATGAATATCGTAATCATGGCGAGTAGTAGGTGTAGTAGATGATTGGCTGGCAATACTTGCTAAGAAATCCTGATAATAATTCATGAATGGCATTACTCACGAATGGCTCAAATGGCTCAAATTAAGTGTACAAAATATTGATATCTACATACAGTATCATATTTACTCAGTAGTCATGTCATGATATGTCATGTCATGTCATACCCGCCATGAATCAGCCAGCTGTCACACAGCAACGTCGACAGGTTCAGCTGACGCTAGTGATGGTCAGGTGTCTGGCCTTCAGAAATGCGATTTGGAGATCTCATTCTGATCCTCGCCTCTTGATCTCCAACCATGATTAGCCACCCTCCCCATGAGGAGGCCGATTTTTACATCGTCCAAGGGATGGTTTAGGCAGGGTTCGTATCAACCATCGCTTTGAGTAAACAGTAGCACTTTTCACCATGGTGGCACAGCGATTGATGAAGCCGTTCTAACGATCAACCAACTGCTGGATTTGCATGAGATTGATCATATTCTCAGCTATATAACCCCCTCTTTGCATATGGTTGTGCCTATCAATGGAAGACCCTGATGTTTTTTGATGCTTTCCCCTCAACGGTAGTGGCTGGCATTTTCGGAAAGACTCGCTGGCGCTTTTCAAGGGATGGTGTGCTGATCGGTTTTTGCCCCGTCCTCCAAAGGAATGTTGGAAAACGAGGTTCTCATCAACGATCCTCGGAAACACCCCACGAACTGCGCTGCTCCATGCAACTTGCTGGACTTCCCTCCTGGTGACTAATTCAATCTCCTTCTAACGCGATGTTTCTATGAGGCGATTCGTAATGCCGTGCTAGAGCCAAGTGCTTGGCCCGGACCTTCCCAGACCCTTGCTGTTCACCACAAACCAGCTGGCTTACTCATCCACCGGGTGGTAAAAACATCAACCCACAGGTGTTAATGATAATGGCTCATTAAGAGTGGTGTTCTTATGGGTTCATGCTGATTCACCATGACTAGAAAAACCCGATTTCATGGTGCCACGGGTAAGTCTTCCCGAGACGAGGCCCGTTGAATCAACGCCCCTGGCTTCGGTCGACGCTGGAGCCAGGGCTCAGCCCAGCATAATCTTCAGGCTGACACCGGAACGCGACAGGAGGCTACCATCATCACTTGCACAAGACTTAGGTCCCTAAGTCAAGAAATACCGCGACAAGTCGCAGATTTTCAGATGGGAAGAGCAGCTGTGTCTTGCACATCGGAGATGGCCCAGATTTTCACACTCATGTTCTGGGAGATCCGTATCAATAACCCCCCCCAATTTGGGACAAATCACCGACCATTCAAGGTAAAGTGGGGTTTGTTCATGAACCAATCGATCTACCATTTTTTAGCCATCCTTAGCCATTATTGGCTGGGTATTCTCGCAATATATTGTTGACCATGATTAACCATGATTTACCGTTGTTAACCATGATTAGCCAGGGCCATGAGAAGCCACTATTAACCATGATTAACCAGTATCAACCTCTATTAACCCTTATAAAGTCCCTTATAATTCGCATATTTCGCACCATTCTACCGACCTACCCCACCATTTCTACCAGATCTACCATCACCGGATGCCCCGGTGCCCCGCCGTCGCGCTACCAGGTGACCCAGGTTGTAGTGTTTTCGCGGTGCGTGGGGATGACGCCGTCGTCCCGGTTGGGCTTTGGCGAAGGTACCTGGAGATGCTGGGATCTTCTCAGCTGGGAAATGACAGTTGTCAGCCAGGTGATCCTTGTTAAGAACAGGTTGAGCTTCACCTAGGTGAAACTGGATGACATTGATAAACTGGATGACATTGCTAAACTGGATGATCATTGATAAACTGGATGAATCAAGTCAACCAACTAATATTTGTCAATCAAACCACCAACCAGTCAAAAACATCTAGATGATGAGTGGGGTTGTTAACAATATCTAACAATAACCCCATTTTTGAGAACACTTTGGGATTGATAAACTGGATGACTGGGCTTCACCTAGATGATAATCAACTTGATCAATAAACCTCCCTTCAAAATGCTGGGTGTGCCTTCAAAATGCTGGGTTTTACCAATTTGTTTCATTTCCAAGGAATCGATATGAGAAGTTGCCGGCAGGGTTTGCACGTGTCCATTCACCGAAATTGGGGAAATGAACATCCCAACAGAAATATCTCATCTGTACATCTTGGGGCTACTCGGGTACCACAGTGAACTAACCCACAGCTCGACCAGACTCAAGCCATCAACCGGAAGCTGGTGGATGGGTTTCCATGGTCCAGCTTGCTTCCAACTTGCTGCTCCAAGTGTCACCCTTGCACACCTTGAGGATGTCATCAGGACTGCAACTCTAACTATGCCGCAAGACATTGTATTCAACATTCATGGCTTACGAGGTGACCACAAGACACGGTCAATTCTTCGCCCACATGAGCCTACCAACACATCAGCAGCATTCAACTCTTGTGTCCCCTCAACACAAAAATTCCATGATTTTTGACCCATCAGTTTCCCCTCAAAAGCCTCCCAAAAGCGACGAACTTCCGGTTTTCCTGCACTTCAAAGGCTAGCTGATCAACAAATGTTTCTCAAAAACCTCCAAAAACCAACAGCTGCTTGCTGGACAATCGCGAAAAAAACCAACAGATTTCCATTCTCCAGCAAGATTCTCTGATCAACCGATCTTTCTCCCGAAAAAAAAAAAAACTTCCGCAGATTCGCCCCGTCAGCTGAGCCATCGCCGGCGAGCCACTGACAGAGCTGCCGTAGGGATCCTCTGGGAAGAAGACTCGGGTCCTGGAGCCGAGAAGTCGATTTCAGAAGCTGGTTGGTTGACCAGCTTTAATGATGCTTGATGATGGTTAGTTGGGGAGTTGGTTGATGGTTGATGGTGGATTGTGGTTCATATTCATGGCGAATAGTGGTGGATGAAACGATTAATCATGGTTAACAACAGAGAGCTTGTTGATGGTTAGAAAGATGGCTCATGAGCTGGTTCATCACGGATAAGATTGGGTGACAACCAGCTGGTGAATGGCTACTAATGGTTGATAAGCTGGTTAATCATGGTTGAGATTGGTTGCTCAGTCTTAGTCGGTGCACCCATGGTTGAGATTGGTTGATAAGCAGCTTGTTAATGGTTGATAAGATGTGTAATCATAGCCAGTGGATGGTTAATAGTATGGTTAACATATGTTAATATGAAAGCCAATAACCAGCTGGTTAATAATGGTTAAAGTGCTAATCATGGTTAACAACAGCCAGTTGACGGTTAATAACCGTCGACAGTTTTGGGATCATAATCACTTATAGCCATGGTCAAGGATGGTTAAATTGGACAATTACAGGGTTCATAAATGGTCAACAAATGGTGAATAATAGTTAATTGATATTGATCAATGATGGTTAATAATTGGCTTTATCAAAAAGTACCTTCAGAAGTCATGGTTCATTTGTTAACCTACCATGATGGTTAATTAACGATAAAACCAATCCTTAATCATCAATAACGGTTACAGTAATCCTTCTTGGGCACCGTGAGTCACGGTCAATCATGATAGGTGTTTGATACTTGTGGATGGTCGCTGGTCGAGAAGCCCAAGCTGGTGAAGCTGATGGTTGGCGAATGAACCATCATCAACCATCGTTCTAAGGTGAACAATCATCAAAACCTTATCTAGGATATGTCCGGATAGTTGTCACATCCTCACGAAGAATGGCTATAACTACATGGTGAACAATCATCAACCATCATAAATAATCAGCTATAACCAACCATCTACGAGCTGATCGTTAAGATTTTTGGTGATCATCCATTTTGTTCCATCAAACCAACCATCCAATTAAGCCTATTTGCCATTCTGAACCATCCAAAACAAGCGCAAAGCATCCCGAAGCCACGGTGTACCCCAGAAATAGCTGATTTCCGAATAGTCATGGCTATGAACTGGGATAGTTCGCAGGTAACCGCCGCAGCCAACTGGACAAAACATCATTGGATCATTTGCCCTCGCGATTTTCGCGGTTAGCTGGGTGTTGGTTACAAATCTGGTGCGCTAAGAAGCTGCGTAATGGTTTGGAAGCGACGAGTTAATCACGAGAAATCGTGGCTAGTTAATAGTTGGACTCTGGTTCATGGTGTTGTTTCACACTGGTTGATAACCATGGTTAGTGACACTTAATGATGACGACGCATGATTCTAGATGGTCGAAAATCGGGAAAACCTATTTCCTAGGGGTCAATGTTGCTCTATGCCTGTTGTGACATCGGGCTCCGATCAAATGCAATCAGCTGATTTTCAAACCGCTGCTGCTTGATGAGCGTTCAGGAACGATGGTCAATAGGCTGGCTAATGCTTAAGGTTCAATTTTGACTGATAATGGACAAAATCGTGGACACTCATAGTTGCCCATAGTGATCATAGAGTCTAATCAACGATTATACTGGTCAATACCGTCAGCTGTTGAGGTATGTGGTACAACTCCATGCTACCAAACTGTTCATTAACAGCAAATATGATGCGTCGAAACACCTAACCAACCGAAATCTTAGTTGCACCTGGTATGCCACCTGCTATTGTTGTTGGTTGTGAAAACGCATTAGCCATCAAATCCAATGTGATTGCTGTTTCTTGATGTTTACAAATGTTTGTGGTTGCTGTCTTGGTGTTGTTTACTATCACAATTGCTGTTTCGAATGTTCCATGTGTTTTTTTCATTGTTTGTCGTTGTTTTTGAAATGTATATGGTTGCGTGTCAATGTTGTTGTTGGTGTTTTTGCTGGGGCAAATTGCTAACCATGTGCGCAGGTTTTTCAGGCACAAGAAATCGAAACGGCCAGAGTGGCGCGCATGATTCCAAAGCGATCTGCTTCTCCGATCCGGTGAAGCGGTGAGAATTCGTATGTTGGAAAGCAAGGGCAGTGTGGTCGGTTTCGCCTTGCTAAGTGATCTGGATTTCCAAGGTTTTCCCTCGAAGCGGCAAGAACCACCATCAAAATCTCAAGACCACTTGGGCAAAAGCGTGTGATCGAGACTTGAAAATGTATGTTGCGTCAACATCATGATGCACTTGGTTGATGGATAGAACTCGATTGTGACTTTGGTGGTTTGTCAAAGTCAAGACCAACCATTCCAACCACCCAATCATTCCAACCATTCCAGCCATTCCAGCCATTGCAACCATTCCAACCAATCCACCCATCGGAAAATGTACGGTTGATGAATCATGAAGAATCTGAAACGCCCTTGACACGCAACACATGTTGGCAGTTTTTCATCATCAGAGTTTGCACCTATAATGTTTAGGTTTGATCATGTCGGGGGTTTCATCGCTCCACCATTCCACAGGCAACCGCTGCCAGAAAATGGTACAGAGCCAAGGCACCAACGCATTTGGATGAATTATCATCAGACTCGCCGAGTATCCAAAAAAATGATAAGGGCCAAGCAAATCACGGACACACCCAGATCAAGGCCGTAGCAGATTTCAATCAATTTTAGTCGGGAAACGCCAGATTTGTCCCTAAGAATTGGGTTGGCAATATATCACCAAGTAGCATGAATGGTAGTTTTTGATTTGTTGCGCCTGAGGTTAAATTAAAGTCTTGATGCATAGTTCAGTGGGACAATCACCCAACTGTTTCTCCACATCAAGGTGCCAGTGGAACCCATGCTACCAAACATTAAAACCTACTCAAAATGATAGACCACTACTGGTCCTTGTTTTTCCGAGCCGTGACTACCAGCCAGCTGTCACCTTTGGAATTTCACCATGTTTTTCAACCATGTTTTTCAACCATGTTTTTGCCACCATTAATTCAACCACAACAACCAACGAAGTAACACATGCGATGCACAAAATTCTCCAACACTGGCAGCCAAGCTTTGAAATCTGAGTGATGAAATTTCTGCCCATGATAGCCGGCAAATGGCGAATTTTCATTCATCATTGTCACCTATCAAAAGAAAACCGTAGGAGACTGAAAACACCCAAACTCCCTCTGATTGTAAGATCCTCTTCGGCCAACATGGCAGCCATCGCTCCACATCCCCCGACATGTTTCTTAGCTACTTCTGTGCTCGGACGCGCGCCCTCCCTGCTGGCTGGGCATGTTTCAAGTGGAAACCCTCAGCCATCACAGTTTTCGTAAAACGCCCAGTTCAACCTACCGTGGCGTGGCGAACAGAACATATCTACAACGCGTCTATGGACAACGACAGCAGCCACAACAACTGTGACAACTACCATGGCAACAAAAAGATGGGGATCAAAACACCCCCACTGTCAACACCACGGCCATGCGGGCAATCGAACAAAGATAGACATTGGTGCGTCGCCACCAACATCAGCTGTAATTGGCAAGATGACGTCGTCAAAGATCAACAGGAAACACCCTCCAAAACGCGAAATCCAAAACCATCTTTGCCCCCACCCCATCATTCAATCACAAATTCAACCACTGGGGGAAGGGTCGTCGACAAAAGCCTCTGCGCGATTTTTTGGGCAACGAGCCTCGTCTGCAGGCTTGAGACATCGAGCCGTATTCACGCACAGGCCTCCGTTTCGCAGCCGCTGGCCTCTGCCCGCCTAGACTCCTGAACTTCATGAAGGCGACGCAGCAGCAGCTGCGGCTGCAAACCTCTTCCCGCTACATCAACCATTTCTTTGCCAAAGCGCATTTTGGGGCGATGATTTGGATGATTTGGTTGCACCGGGTAGTTTCCTCTTTTTCCGAGAGGACAAGCCTTCGTAGCTTCCATTTCTCGAAGTAGCCATGGGCGAAGCAATCCGGTACTTGAGCGGAGAAATAGTCCAGACTCGGGGCGCCTCCTAGACTTCAAGCTTTGTGTCTGGTCGCACGGTGGTTGTAAATCAATTTCTGGGAGCACAAGGGTGCTGATATGTTTGCAGCTTTTTTGTTAGAGTTTATTCGCCGTGATCCATCCTTATCACCTGATAAAATCCGCCATCCCTTATTGCTGTTGCTCATTGTTGTTTGTCATCCGTCTTGTCAACGATGACCCACCGTCCCTGGCCACGATTGACCATTGTTAACCACGACAGAACCGTGCTCATTTGCCACAAACAACAATGGCCATTCCCTATGAATGATTCATTTCCTATAAATCATTCTATTATCGTCCTCAGTGCTGCTGATGAGGAATACAGCCCTTAAAAACCCTCCATATTGATGGTTTCTCAAAATAGAGGTACCCCGAAATCATCTGTTTTTGACCACTTGTAGTAATAAACCATCCATTTTGGGGGTTCCCTAGTTTAAGAAACCAGCATTTATAGCGGCAACTGAAGGCACATCACCATCCGCGCACAGCCGGTGGTTGGCTGGTTATAACAGTTCCATGCTGGATTCCATGGCAACGAACCACTTTAACTTACTCTCTGGCATACTAAGCTGGAAGAGGAAAATCCATAATTTATGCTGATTTCATCTATAAAAATGATGATGTTTAGCTTTCCAGGTTAGTTTGCCAGAGGGTATTCAAAACCATCATGAATGAGTACCAGGCATCGTTGATCATTCACCAGGATTCCCTATCCCCGATCATAATTCATACAACCATCACTGGTTGGTGGTTTCAACCCCTATGAAAAATATTAGTCAACCAACCAATTGTTAATGATTCTTAGTGAAAATGAAAAATATCAATCAAACCACCAACCAGGTAGCTGTTTAACCATCATTGTTGGTCACTATTCCCTATTATTAACCATTATTAGTGAAAATGAAAAAATGTGAATGAAAACACCAAGCAGTAGTTGTTTCACAATGATTAGTTGGTTATTATCCCCTAGTATCAACCATCATTAACCATGGTTTCCCTATGGTTTCCCTATGAAAGCACCAAGCAGATCAACGAGATTTCACCTCTGCTGATGCGCCGTTTCCCGCGGCGTGAGAACGCTGTTCCCGCTCGAAGCTGTCCGGCTGCCAGCCACACCGGGCAGCCAATGACAAGTCGATCCCCACAAGGTGGTGCCCCACCTTTATGGCGATCCGTTGGGTTAGTTCACTAGGCTGGTGGTTTTTTCAAGCCATAGGCGGACCCTAAAAGTGGTGAGTTACTCTTGTGAATGACTTATATGGGATGATTTGGGGGTATCCCGATTTTGAGAAACACCGACGTTAGGCTATGTTAGCTTGACGGGCAATTGATGGTGATACCGACCGCTCAGTCAGAAAGTCAATAGTGTTCACTATCACTGTTGGTTGCTATCCCCAGTCATTCATTACCATTAAACCCAACCCACCAAAATCAACTATTGAAGCATGATCAACCAACCACCACCCTCAAATTTTCAACAACACCACGACCATATTCACCAACATGTACATCATTCAAAGTGGTACCCCTTAGCTTTAGGCTGGCGAATCTATAAGCCAACTTGGTTATCTTGCGGGCACCACCTTAATCCCCATCAATTGCCAAGCAAATCCCAGTCAAATCACCATCAAATCACCATCATCCAGCATCAAATCACCATCAAATCACCACCATCCCCCATCAATTCACCATCAATTCGCCACCAAATCACCATCATCCAACCATCATCCAACCATTGATTCTCCATCCACTCCCTTGCGCAATCACACCGCGTTGCGCTGACAGTCCTGTCATCTTCAGACCACTCCCACGGCTCCTGGCACCTGGCGACCCTTTTGGAGGGCTGGAAATCCACTTAGCACAACGTGTCGGAAAATCCACCTGCGAAACCCCTATCATTGGTGGTCCAAACAAGGGTTTCCTGGAGATGTTCCGATCAGCGAACCCAACCATACTGGTTGCAGTGGCGCCATGATATCACAGACATGTAACCAAGGGTCGCAATGTTGGCATTGACGTGGGATCATAGTTGTGAATGGTAGGATATTGACAGATATACTGTAGCAGTCAACAGTCATAGGCAGGATAAGCTGGTGAGCTCAGTGCAAGAAAAAATATTTTCGAACGCGATTCACCACGACATTTATGTGTCATTATCACGTAGAATGACAAGTAGTAATTAACCATTTCTTAAACCAACCACTACTATTTAGCAGTCATGTGTCCTATTTTTGGTTGGGAGTCAGGAGTTTGGTTGAACAATGGCATTACAAATTGACATGAAGAGCTATTACAAACTGCTATCAACCATAGTTGGCCATTGCTATGGATGAATCAAAACAAAATGGTTATGTCTATCATTCTCAATCATTATTGAATCATCATGAACCACAATTGACCACCATTGACCATTGTCAACTCCCCTTACTAATCCTTTCTGCCCATTGCGAACTATTGACCATCGTTAACAATCAACAATTAGCTATGGACACTATTAATTCATCATGAAGCATGAACGATGGTTAGCAATTAATGTTCACCAATAGATAGGAACAATATTTTACAATGGTTTGACCATCTTGATCCAACTGTCAGCCATCGTGAAAAAGTCCGCCCGTGGTATCCATTCATCATCGTCATCATCATCATCATCATCATCATCGTCGTCATCATCGTCATCATCATCATCGTCGTCGTCGTCGTCATCATTGTCGTCATCATCGTCATCATCATCGTCATCATTGTCACCATCATCATCATCATCATCATCATCATCATCATCAGCAGCAGCAGCAGCATCATTGTCATCCTCCTCCTCCTCGTCGTCGTCATCATCATCATCATTGTCATCATCATTGTCGTCGTCGTCGTCATCATCATCATCATCATCATCATCATTGTCGTCGTCGTCGTCGTCATCGTGGTCATCATCGTCATCATCATCGTCGTCGTCATCGTCATCGTCATCGTCATCATCATCATCATCATCATCATCATCATCATCATCATCATCATCATCATCATCATCATTGTCGTCATCGTCATCATCATCATCATCATCATCATCATCATCATCATCATCATCATCATCATCATCATCGCCATCATCACCATAAGAATCCTCGTCGACAGCACAGCACAGGAACCTAGCCTTGCACTGGAAACGGGGCTCTTGTAGAAGGTCCACTGGGCATCGTCGCCATCCCAGATCTCGGCGGATTGAAGGTGATGCTGCTTTTTTTGATCACATGAATGGTTGGTGGATGATAAGCAACTATATGAAAAATGGCTGATTCATGGTTAGTAATTAGTGGATATACCAGCTATATCAAAAATGGCTGATGAATAAACCAGCTATATCAAAAATGGCTGATGAATAATTAATGGTTAACCTGGTTTACCGATTCAAAATGGCTGATTACTAGTCAATAATAGGTGGATCTACCAAGCAGGTTCATGGTCAACAGGGGGCAATGGTTGATAATGACCGACTATAGTGGGATAACAGGCTAATGATAGGGAATAATCGATAATAGGATAGGGGATATACCAACAAAGAGGCTTAACACTAGGGGACAATAAAAGAGGGGGGTTACCGACAAATGTGTTAATCATACGGGATCATGGTTGCTTTGATCTCAAACATAGGAAAATGATAGGGGATGATAACCAACAACAGCAGGGGATACACCAACTGTTTGATCCATCTATGGTGGTTTCTTGAGCCATGGTTCCTCAGAATGGATGGTTTGTCAATAAAAATGGTTAATGTGGTGGATGATTTGGGGGTACCCCTGCTTTGGGAAACACATCCATACGGTTTATGCTTATATAGTGGTTAGTTTAGAATGGTGGAAAGCTACCAGTGATCTCTTTCGGATAAATCGACTGCAAACATTATAAACAACCAATTGTAGCTCCTAATCATACAAGTATATCATAAAGAAATCTATGAACAACACAATTTGCTTCACTAAACAACTAAAGGGCACACTATAAACAACCAATTGTGGACCAATCTTTTACTGTACTAAGTTCATAGCCACTATGAATGGTGAAACCACCAGTGACTTGGGGTACAGCATTTATGGACAAACCCATGATTCACTAACAATGGTTAAATGTTTACACGATGGTCAACTGATGGCAGCTATACTATATGATGACTAAATTGCGGTTAAATGGTAGATCGATGGTCTAATGGTCAAATGACATTAGACTAAACTCGCGGCTGGTGAAACCGGAACACAATTTCTTGAGAACAACCAGCTAAAAATGCTGCATTTCTTAAGCAAAAATTGCAATGAAATGGTGATATACAGTAACCGGTCCAAAATCATATTCAGAGATTGGGGTCAATTGGTAAATTGCCAGCTATAGAACAACTATATTGCTGGCGTATGCTAGTTTAGTAGATTTGGTTACTATGGATTTCATATTGCCAAGCATGGATGTGAGATTACCTTAGCGGCACCAGTAAGCAAATGGTTGGTAGTCTTCCGTGGCGAATGATGAATCACGGCCCTGCCAAGGTCGGTGGGCTTGAAGTCGGGGTAAGCCTGCCGCCATATCAGCCAGTACTTCAAAGAATTGCTGAACAAGAAGGGCCTGTTCATTAAGGGGTTCATGCCTATTAAGGGGTTCAATTAAGGGGTTCAGGCCTATTGAGGGGTTCATAGTCATTCATAACCAATTTGTTACAGTAAAGGGCTCATGCCTATTAAGGGGTTCATTTAAGGGGTTCAGGCCTATTGAAGGGTTCATAATCATTCATAACCAATTAATTAAGTAAAGGGCTCATGCCTATTAAGGGGTTCAATTAAGGGGTTCAGGCCTACTGAGGGGTTCATAATCATTCAGAACCAATTAATTACAGTAGAGGGCTCATGCCTATTGAGGGGTTCAATTGAGGGGTTCACGCCGGTTCAATTGAGGGGTTCACGCCTATCGAGGGGAATCAACTTCCGGAGGGTCACCTACCGTCCCCATGAAACAACCAACCAAGTCCGTTGCGCTGTTCCCCAGCAGCAGAAACATCTGCTCGACCCAACAGCGGTCAGAGATGTCGGTACTGCCCCCATTTGGAATCAGAAAGCCCATGCTACACCATCTGGAGGCACATCCCGCAGATCACCGGCCAAAAATGTGGTACCCCAACTTGGTTGATGCTTTTCCTATCATGAGTCATGAGGTCGGACCAATGAGTGGAGGGTAGGAGGGTCCTTGCTTTCTGGATACCCCAGGTGTTATAGCCCCATTGTTGTGCAGCGTGGCCACAACCTGGGGATTCCTCAACGGCCATCCAATGGAAGGTTGGGCACGGCGACAACAGTAGCGAGAACGGTTGGGTCCGCTACAATGCACCGTTTAGAATGGTGGATAAGGCTTGCTAGACGATGGCTAGACGATGGTTAGATGAGGGTTAATGAAATGATTCGTCACGTCAGAACGACCCATTCGACAAATCCTAATTGATGATGTAATCTGATAAACCACCAGCAACTGACGGGTGGTAATCATAATGCTCATGGTTATGATGCTGGTAATGTCATGATGGTGGTTCACCCAACCTGGTGGTTCATTAACCTCATGGATCGTAATCATAAACATGCTGATGCTTGGTGGTTTACAACGACTGCTTCATCGTGGTCGATCTTCACCTCCCGTTCGACCTCAGCCTGGCTACAGACTCAACCTGGCAATGGAACATCTGCCGAGTGTAGCACGGGGAAACCCAGGTTTTCCCATCAAAAATGGTGATTATCCATGGCTTCTTATGGTTTTCCTATGGGTTTTCCTGTGGTTTTCCTTTGGTTTTCCTATGGTTGTTGTCCTATGGTTTTCGTATGGGTTTTCCTGTGCTTTTCCTTTGCTTTTCCTATGGTCGTCCTATGCTTTTCCTATGGTCGTCGTCTTATGATTTTCCTATGGTCGTCCTATGCTTTTCCTATGGTTTCCCAGAGGTTAGTTCACTAGTTTGGGTAACCTTTCTGCATCTCACAGCGGGTCAGCACCCAGGGACGTCCCCTC
>VSDK01022580.1:241196-260328 GCA_009767595.1 Symbiodinium kawagutii
TCTTTCCCTGTGAAAAATGCCGAACTGAAAAACTGGATGGTTGGCAGCTACCACCACGGCATGTTTGTGCTCGAGCCAATCACCATGAACCGTCATTAAGCATCATTAGTCATCATGGAACAGGCCTTGACCCCTGTTTAAGCATCGTTAAACGGCATCAACCAACCAAAGTATTACCGCAACCAAGCATCATAAGCAACTATCATCATGCGTATCATTGAACTATCACTTAACCTTAGCATTTAACATCCTTGTGCGTATACTCACCTTCCGATGATATTGGACATACCCAACGAAAACCTACTTGCAGGGCAGAGATGAGCCACCAGCATGCTTAGCCAGTATCAACCATAGGAAATGACTGATTTCGGAGCCAATATCAACTACCATCTGGTATATTAGCTGGTATAGCCGGTATAGCTGGTATATCCCCTACTATTGTTGGTTATTATCCTTATTATCCCCAATTATTAACTATTAACCAGCTAGTTAACCACCCTTGGATCAACCATTGATTATCTACCATCTGGTTTCACCACTCCCTGTAGCTCTTTAGCTAGCTCCCCCTTTAAAGGGATTTAGGGATACCCCTGGCGACCCACATCGCTCCCTGAGAATCACCAGCCAGTCAAGGATTATTCACCTTCAGCAACCACCGTCGACAATGATTCACTGCGAGGAAGCAACCCTGGTCATTCATTTCTGAACTCTATCGACAACCATTTGGCATCATTAGCCAAACCATTCCAGCTGCTGGCTAGCGACTTGTGATTATTCATTGTTGACGATGACCCTCATCAGACCTTCTCAATCATCATTGACCATTCATCAGTAATCACTAGTCACTAACCAACCTTCATCATCATTGCTCAGGAAGGGACCTTCATCGGGTTTTGATGCTAGCCACCATCACCTTGACCAAAGAAAACTCCATCCATACTCATTGCCTCATATGGCTATGGGTCAAAACCCTTAGTCCCCCTGCTTCCCCCATCATTAACCATTGTTGTTCTCTATTATTGGTGGCTATTATTCACCATATATAAAATAGTTGGTTGGTTTATTAATATTGACCCATAGCCACATTGACTCCCTTTCTACCTTCTGCAATCATCAGGAAACGGCCATCATCACTGGTACAACCTTTCAACAACCATTTGTGCTTCGACCAACCACCACGCCCTTCGAAAAATTCCCTAAATCCCCCGAATCCTGGTGACTGCATCATTTAAAATAAAAATGTACTGCTGGCACGGAAAATCCGGAAAATTCAAGGTATGTTGAATACATGAATGACCATCCTTGATCTTAAAAAAACATGTTTTCAGATAAACAATTCCGGGTATAAAATCAAAACATGTCAATAATTACTATGTTTTGGGCCAATGTCGGCATCGGGGCTCGTAAGTATGCACATATATGTACGTATATGAAGGAAAAATTGAAAAACTACTTGAACCAGCGCAAGCAACAAATAGCGCGGTCTCACAACAAAGTGGCTACCCTCCAGTCATCAAAGCAAATGAGCATGTCTTAAAGGCAAACAATCCACAAAAAGGATATGTGTAATCTATCCGGAAATCATATGTCAGTATCCATAAATAGCGGTAATCTCGAATTGATCATGGTGGTTTTGAAAAGCTAGTATATCTCTGCTATCTGTGGTTGCTCTTGGGAGGTATCCTCGATCATCAGCTGATACATCCCTACAATTCTTGGCAAAGGGATCTTGCCATATCACAGCCTTTCTAAATCTTCTTGTCGGTTGCTATTGGATAGGTATGTCCCCATTATTCTTGGCTGTTAGTGGGATTTATCCTGGACTGTCAATTTCTTATATAACCATCATTATACTTGGTTTTCATACTGGTTGAAAATCTATCTTACCAGTTTCTTAAGGACTGCTGTATCAGTTTCTTAACCATTCATTTACAGTGCTTGGTGATCATGTTTGGTATCCTGGATGATTGTTGGTTGGTTGTTGGATACCAATGGTCCCTGCGGCCCAGCCGCATAGAGCTCAACGCTGTCGAGGACATTGGCAGTTGAAGCTCCTGGCTCCCCAGAAGGTGGGCTATAACCGTTCTACCCTCTGGTAAAGTACCTGGCCAGCTGGATTTTCATCATATTGGGCTATGGGTCAATATTAACAAACCAATAATGGGGGATAATGACCAACAATAATAAGGGAAACAATGGTTAATGATAGGGGAACCAGGGGTACGGGGTTTTGACCCACAGCCATTTCACGTGAAACCTTAGGAAACCACTAAGAACTCGTGGATGTTCCAGTGCCAGGTTAGGGACTGCCAGAGGGTAACCCTTCGCAACCAAGTATGGGCATGATTCGGACTTCACGTGCCACCCCTTTGGCCATGAACTCTACCGGATGTTCTACGGGGCGAATGAAAGGATGGCAACTGCCCCAGATTAATAGTTTTGAAAGGCCAATTGATGGGAAACTATCAGATGATTCCTGATCCGATCAAAGTGGATTGATTCATAGTGCGGCCCTTGACATGATGATCGAACCCCATCAAAGACGACCTCTTTTCGGTTCCTGGGTAGCAACATGGACAACACCACATTGCACATGGTTTATCTGTGTCCACTGCTGAAGGATAGCCCTGGTCGGCATGGTCACCACTTGACATTGATCCATGCGGCAAACGCATGCCTTTGTACACCAAATCAAATCAACACACAGCCTGAAAAATTGGATCCTCTTACAGCATTTGCTTGGATAACGTGATTCAATATGACCGTTGCTTCAACAACCATGACGCAATATCCATAATCTCAAAACGAAATTCCATGAAAATTAATGTGAATAAATGTTAATGACCATAACTTCATATCCAGTTACGATAAGTCTTGTCAAGTGGTACCATCATAGTTCATGGCAGTTGCACTCCGGCAGTCGTTCACCTGGAAATCAAAAATCAGCAGTTTTTCTGCGATGTTCCACTGATAGACCAGGTTAAACTAGCTACTAATGGCTGGTTAAACAAGCTGACACAACTAATCAGCAGTTTTACCAGCCAATAAGAGCTAGTTTAACCGGCCATCAATAGCTAGTTCAACCTGGTTTATCCACAGTTTTACCCGGTAAACCAGCTATTCCAATGGTGGATTCCCACCTTCAGTGGCCACCAGGACCGGGTCTATCAAGCAGCGTCCCACCTGTGGTGGGACTTGAGAATTCGCAGCCGAAGGCATCCGAACAGCTCCTCAGCGGTGATGGGATCTGATCTTTGGGAGTCAATGATTTGGTTCTTAGTTGGTTATTATCACCCAAATGCGATTTTTGGGATGTGATTTTTGTTCAACGGAATTCATCCATTTATAAGATGTTTGATCAGATTAGATGTGTGTTTTTAAGATGATTTGATCCATTTTTGGGAATGATCCATGTGTGTTTTTAAGATGTTTGATCAGTTTGGGGACACTGATGATTACAGGGAAGGTTTAGGGGCACACCATTTGTGGATATCCCGCAACAATCTAGCATCAGCCGAAGAACAATATATACTACTCTTGCGAGATGGTGCATCATACGCGTCGTCATTTCCTGATAATAGCCGGTCATTAACCATCATTAAGCTGCTCGTCAACCAACTCTTGAACCACTACTAGCCAGCCCGTTAGCGCTATTACCCCATTGCTGCACTAGTACAAAGTGCTAGTACTGTACCATTATTCTACCACCGCTATTCTTGCACACCGATAGCATATATCATTGTAGTCGCCTTTAATAACATAAATACACCATTGCTTCACCCGGTCCATACCAGTAGCATGCATTATTCATTTGCACAAAAAAATGTGCGTATTTGTATATTGCAGTTGTTCACAGATTCAAAAAAAGTGATGCCAATGTTTGCACATAACAATGTAACATATACGTATATAGTATATACAATACATATGTCTATACGCCAGGCAACCACTGGCTATTGTTTCGTTCCTAGTTGGTTGTAAAGTATCGTTGTCAAACGCATATGACAATATATGACTGATGTTATATATCAATCAATAGATATATATATATATATGCAGTATGGTATTGTAGTGAAACAATACTGTGCCCATTCTGTATCAAAAACAACAAGAAGTTGTTGTTCCCCACTGAGTTTTCTAGTTCAACTATGTATATGGCTGTGGGTCAAAACCCCATGCCCCTAGTTCCCTCATCATTAACCATTGTTTTCCGTATAGTTTCGTAGGATATTATCCCCCATCATTGCTGCTTAATATTGACCCATAGCCATAAAGTTGGTACATATCCACTATAATTGTTAGTCATCATCCCATGTTATTAACCAATAACCAGTTGTTTATCCATGGTTGTTGGTTGTATATAACTATATTGTTATAGTCTTCTTGTTATGACTGTTGTATGCTCATAGAACCTGTATACACCACCGTCCCTGCGTCCACCTCAGCACCTCAGCATCTGCCACCAGGTGGCGAAGCGCTGAAGTCTCCCGAAACGCATGGGAACGGGATCTCCATGTCCTGGTGCTGGAGGCGTTGTGCGCACTTCACCGAGGCATCTGCACATGATGGGTAGTCATTGATCACCGGAGTGCATCATAGGGGTCACTGGTGATGATTGATGATGGATATATCTGATGAACAGTGAGCTAGTTGATGATGATGGATGATGGATGATGGATATATCTGATGATAATGGTGATAGATCCATAGTCAAGGCTAAAAGTTGGTGATACTGCTTAATACTGGCTGGTAATGTGGTACTTACAGCTGAACAGTGGGTGAATAAGAGTGTCACTTTTGGCTAATGATAATTGTTTATGGTTCGTAATTGATCACCATAGCAACAATGGTCAATGGCCAACAATACTAGCTACTTCAGTAGTTGCTAATGAAGCGTCAAGTTAGATCATCATATGCTCTTTACTAAACGTGATGATCCATGAGTCAGCATGATATTGACATGCACATGCACTTTCCAAGTTCACAACCATGATGAATCGAGGGTGAAAATACACTTACACAAGCTCTTTACCATGGACCTATGGGGTTGTCCATAGCTGCATGCTGGGATGGGGGCCTCAAGGCTGGAACCTGGCAAGTGGTTCCACCAGGATCAACAACAGTAGGCATCAAGTAGCCAGTGATGATATGGCTTCCCTAGAAATGGCTAATAAAAGGGCATAACCAACAAGAGTGGTTAAACATCACTCATAATATAGGTTGATAATACAGGATAACAACATATTATGATAGCCAACAAAGTTCTGGGCAAACAACTACTGAAATCAAGGACGGCTTCCAAATGAATGTGATAACATCCTGGTAACCTAGTGGGATAACAGATAATGTGGTAACCCGGTTACACCTGATGATGCTTAGTCACCAAGGCGGCATCAACTCATGAATGAGCGCCATGACGAGGCAAACTCTGTCAGATACATAGCCCCTGAGCCCCTGAAACTGCAATGCTACGCCCATACTGTGACTGGTTGGTGGTTGTAACCCCTTCGAAATACTAGTGAAGCAACCAACCATCCCAAAGTCATTGGGGAAAATCAAAAATAGTTAAAACTACCAACCACATCAGTGGCAAGAGCCCATCAACAACTCTTGGCCACTGATACTGCTATTTGCTCGTTGCATTTCCAAACGGTTGGAAGGAATCCAGCTATGAACCAGGTCACCACACTGGGGATAACCTCATCAATAAGGGACATTGTAATCTCATCGACCAGATTGATGTGGGGGTTTCTCAAAACAGAGGAAATCCAAAAATGGCTGATTTATTTGTCACTATAAATGGTGAATAAACTGGATGATTGGCCTGGGGGGGGTCCCTTATGAATTGAGAAACGACCATATCCCTGGTGAAGAAACAGCAATAATCAACCAGTATCAACTATCATCACTGGTGACCTGATGAATCCAACTCCTACCTGATAGTTTCCAGGGTTTCTCTATGGTGATTGTCCAGCCAGCGAACTGTGAACAATCGCCGGACTACCACCAGCTACAACCAACCACTGGGTCACTCCCGCGCTTGCGCCCTCCTCATCTGCGGTCTCATTGGTGAAGTTCTCATCCACTGCCACCCAAGTGCTGTGCACAGCCTCATGGCAGCCCTTCAAGGGTCTAGAAATGGAATGGTTCATGGCTGGTAGTGGTTGGTAGTGGTTGGATCATGGTTGAGAATGGTTATTGAAAGAGAGGTTAATCAGTGGTTGCTGGTTGACTGATGATGCTTGATGATGCTTGACTAATGATGTTTGATGATGGTTGACTCATGATGGTTGTAATAGTTAGTATGGGTTGGTAATGGTTGGTAGTGGCTTATCATTGACAATTGCCACTGGTTTTGTTGTCGATGATTGATAGTGGTTGGCAATGGTTGGTTAATGCTGGTTGGTAATGGTTTAATGATTAATGGTTCAGAATGGTTGTTTATTGCTGATTGATCCACATAAATCACCATTAGAGATCATTGACCGAATCCCAAGTGATTACGAGTAGCACCCATGCTTAGGCTTTGCATCTCCCATGATGCGGTACGTGTTGTTCACTCTGCTTCTAAACAGCATCAACAATGGTCAACCATGCCGCACATGAACCATTCTATCACCACCGGTCATGCCTTAAGCGTTATCAACCATCATTCACAATATCTCATCATTTCACCACTTCAATATCTCATCGCTGGCAATGATGATCAATTGACATAGCAGAGTTGAACTATCATTAGCTAAGCATGAATCCATGATTGCTTGAACATTCTCATCAGTGCCAATTATGTGTGTTGGTCATCAAAATCAAACATCACAATTATCGTACCAATGATTCCATTCATTCATAAATAATCACTGTGTTCCACTACCATCATCACCATCATAACAGTCCTGTATTGGTCATTCGATATCCCAATCTGTTTAGCTCACAACTACCAGTCATCGACCACCAACCAACCATCAACCAACCAACCAACGAACCATCATCATCAGCCATAAAGATGGGTAAGTCAACCAAACCATTTCATGTAGTAAACATCCACCTTGCCAACTACATGCCGGAGAATTGATTGAAACGACTACATTTTATTGTAAATAATAGCGAAATAACTAACTTACTAGAATCGATTTTTTGATAGTTTGTGGATTCTCCTAGAAACCCTAGGGTTTCCTATGAAAATCCCGCGGATGAATCGTCCAAGCACGCAGGTTTTCGCCGGCCCAAGTTGCTGTGACACCGGTCACGGCCAGTTGCACCGAGGGTTCCAAGACTGGCACCTGGACAGGCGACGGATGGAGGCGAATCGTTGGTGGCTAATTGTCAGTAATAGTGGTTGATTATAGTGGTTGATTGTGGTGATTTGATACTTGTGATTTAAGACTAGTAATAACTAGTAATTATCAGTCGTTTACAATAATAACTAGTATGATTTTTAAAAACTAGTGGTTTAACAGTGGTAAATACCAGTAATACTGAGCCACAATACTAGTGTGATTTACAAGAGTGGCTATTTCAACCTGGAGCTTCAACAGTGGCTTCGATAGTGGTGAATACTAGTGATTTACAATAGTGGTTGATGATAGTGATTGATAACAGTGGCTGATAATCGTGGGTGATAACAGTGCTTGATAACGGACAAATGATACTGGCTAATGTTCATCCTCACTAGTGCTTGAGAATGGCTAGACCTTGGTGAATCCTTCATGACCATTCAGTGAACCCTTCACCAGTGGCACTGGTGGCTCCCAAGGGTCTCCCTGCCACATGTGCCATGCGCACCTCAAACAGAGATGCAGAGAGAGGCCACACGAACAAGTCGTTGGGGTTGCCGTTGGAAGCCACGACGATCTGGCGCTGATGCCCGACCCAGGGAGGTTGATAGGGGGCCTGGTGGTGTCTTAAGCCATTGGGGGCCCCAACCAATGGATGGTTTGGTATTATGAACGGTAAACTGGGGGGGTTACTATGAATGGTTAATAAACTGCATGATAACTGGGGTGGGGAGGTACTATGAATGGTTATAAACTGGATGATAACTGGGGGTACCCCTATGAATTGAGAAACACCCCTACTATAACTAGGGCAATAAGTCCCAGTTGGAACCGGTACTAGCATGGTGAATGTCACCAGTTACGAAGTCAGGACTGACATCCACGGATGGATGATGGTTTCAATGGTCAAGTGATGGTTGCATCATAGCAAAGTCATGCCTAATACTGGTTTCAAATGGTGGTTAATGCTAAATATGTTGGGTAAATGATGGTCAAATATGATGGTTGTATGATCGTTGGATGATGGTTGGATGATGCTTTCCTGATGGCGACTGTTCATCTGTCACGGTTAGTGATGGTGAACACTGGTGCAACGTTGAAACCCCGTGGTAGTAGCATCACAGTGTTTGTTGGTCCATGGATACAAGGGACCTGGGCCCCCAAACATAAGCTAATCCGGTGAACATAACTAGGGTAAGGTACCACTTACGGTAGATACGACCATATATCAACGGTTGATTTGCCAGCTTATATCTGGAAGGCCCACGGGGACAAAGGATCATGCCACTGCTTCAGGTTTCCACCTTTCAGCCATGAAAGCCACCTCCCCAACCTATGTGCGGTGCACCTGTGGTTGGTTCGGCCCCTGGTTGGGTCCCGGCCTCCACCCTGCTGCGCATCAAGTCGTACTCAATCAGCAGCGGCGGCAGGTTGCCCAAGGGCCGCCACATGGTCACCATGAACTCCGTGACTTGTTCCAGCTCGTTGTCCGGGTTGGCTGAGCGGCGGAGCTGCTGGCCCTGCCCTTGAAGGGTGGAGGGGGCATAGATTCGCTGGGTTACCAACTCAAATAAGTAGGCAGAACATCCCATCAGCCAACTGGTTTGGTCAAGATGGGATGTGGACAGTTGGGGGATATGGACACGGCAAAGAACAAGAAAGAATGTGCTTGCCCCAAGTCCAAGTCCAGAATTTTCATGAACCCTCTCCAACGAAACCGTTGGAACTTTGGAACCCAGATATGCATCATGGCGGAACCATCCCCAATTTTACCAACACACCCCTTGCGGCGAGTCGCACGGGAGGCCGGGACCAGCAATCGCGTCCCCAAGTTTACCGTAAATAGCTGGTGATTTAACTAAAATATGACTGCCGAAACGGATCTCCCATTCTATACTCAGGGCTACTCCGCTGCCAAATACAGAGCAAGCTCTGTGGGACTACGAGGCCACTGTTACACCCATGGATGCAGGTTTGTAGTCGAAAATGCAGCTCTGCATTCAACAGTCATCATCCAGCTGATTCACCATGAACCATCCATGACTTGGAGGGTTCTCAACCTGGCTAGGTCGAAACCACCACTTCTTCACAAGCCAACCATCGTTTCGACTCTCCACAGGCCCTGCTGGACGACCCGCAACGATCCGAGGCGCTGTAGGAGTTCATGTTCCACGCCTCACAGACCACTTGGATTCCGCTGGGCATCACCACCTCGTTCAGGGCGTTCATGACCTGTGGGGAGCCGCGTTCGGATGGAGCTTGGAGTGATGCTGGGCGGGGTCAAGCATCTGGGATCGACCATGGTTGATAGGAATGAGAATTAGATGATGGGATAATGATGGTAAATGATGGTAAATGATGGTAAATGATGGTAGATGATGGGAAATGATTTATCTACAACTGGTGGTTTCCCTATTATATGAAGACACTCTTCATAGGAATGCTAAATGATGGTCCATGGGCTGGTTAGTTGATGGTTGATGGTGGTTAATGATAGCAAATGTGATGGTAGATGATGGGAAATGATTTATCTACAACTGGTGGTTTCCCTATTATATCAAGACACTCTTCATGTTAGTGCTAAATGATGGTCAATGGGTTGGTTAGTTGATGGTTGATGGTGGTTAATGATAGCAAATGTGATGGTAGATGATGGGAAATGATTTATCTACAACTGGTGGTTTCCCTATTATATGAAGACACTCTTCGTAGGAATGCTAAATGATGGTCAATGGGCTGGTTAGTTGATGGTTGATGGTGGTTAATGATAGTAAATGATGGTTGCAGCTAAGCTTGGGTCAATTTGTGATTGATGGTTGACGATGGTCCGCGAGTGTTCACTGTTGTTGATGTTTGAGGTTAGGGATGGTTCAGTTGGTGGTTTCTCAAAATAGGGGACCCCCTGAATCATCCAATAGTAGTCATTATTCGTAATAAACCATCTTGGGGGTCCTCCATGGCTTGAGAAACAACCAGTTGTATTGTCGCGACTTTTTTTTAGCTGTCTCGCTACCGGATCTTTCTGCGTGAAACTTGGGCTAGTTCTGGAAAGGGCAACGACGAGAAGCTCTTGGTTGACAAGCCCGGATGTTCTCAGGAAGCCGTAACTGGTGGTGGTTTCTCAAGCCATGGAGAACCCCAGCTAGATAGCTGGTTCCCTGGTGGGTTTGGTCTATAACTGGTGGGTTTAATCTAATTGTTATATTCTTCATCAGAGTATGGACGTGTCTATAATAACTGGGCTAAAAACCACCAGGTATGGAAAGTTACATCAAGACTTGAAAAATCCATCATCACCATAGTGTTCTTTTCATCAAGTTTTGTTTTTCCCTATTACATCCAGAAACTCTTCAGGGTGGTTGGGGCGACCATGATGCGATATCACCGCGGGGCCATTACGCGAGCGTCATGGGACAACTGCTCAACACCAGCGCAAGCAGAAATTGTGTCACCGGAAGCGACTGTTGGTTGGTTACTTGCAGCAGTTCAACCGGATACAACAACAACAACAACAACAACAACAACAACAACAACAACAACGACAACAACGACAACAACAACAACAACAACAACAACAACAACAACAACGACAACAACGACAACAACGACAACAACAACAACAACAACAACAACAACAACAACAACAACAACGGCAATTTCTACTCCTGAAACTCCTCGGTCAAGTGCTCGTGATATTTAGTGATACTGAATGATACCCTCAGGTAAACTAACACGGGAATGGAGAATCCACCATTTATATGTGGCTTCCTAGGGTTTCCCTGTAAAATTTCGGGTGATTTTCCATTGCCAGGTTGGGCTAAACAGGTGAGGGTACCGACTATCGGTGTTGGTAAGACACGGCACGGACTTGGCACCGCTCCAGCGCAAAGCTGGGAATTGCGGGGGTTACCAAGTACGCAACTGGTGATGGAACAGTTGCCGGTTGCTGATAAATCTATGGTTTTCTGTTAGGGTTCCACCAACTGTTTAAATAGTGGTTCTTTAGAATGATAAGTATCCCTGGGTTGCACCAACAGCTGCACCAGTTCATAGAGGTAAAGAAAAATGATGGTGCAACCCAGGGATCCTCTATGAAGTATGGTGTTTCTCCATGGTTTTCCCATGATGTTCCTATGGTTTCCCGATGGTTTTCCAGGAATTCTCTATGAAGAATGGTCATTTTCCAACCATCAAACTCTGAGATCACCGTTGAGTCTATCCCACCAGTTGACACCCCTGGATCGTTGGTGTTGCGAGTGCGAACAGCTGCCACCTGCTTCTGGCAGCTTTCAAACCCAGGCTACCAGCAATTGACCATCTTTAACTTGAGGTTTCCAGCTGCTTATAGTCCCATCCACCATGGCTTCACTTCGGGACTACATCCAGGCGCATCGGTCCATCCCTGGCCCAAGCCAGGCCCTGCCACTGCTGCAACCAGGCGGCACTCCACTCGTTGAAGTTCCATGTGATCCAGTTGCTCCAGGTGGGTTCGTCCTCAGCGTTCTCACGCAAACCCACGCGCCACTGGCCATCGGTTTTCTCAATGATCTTCTTGAAGATGAGGATCCTCAGAGCTCCAAGAATGCCCCAGAGGCCAGCGAAGTCCATGTGTATGCGGCTGCATGTATGTGGTGATTTTTCCCTGATACGGATATACAGCTATGGGTCAATATTCACCAGCAACAATGGTGGATAAGTTCACCAACCATCTTGTAGGGACAACAGAGGGAACCAGGGGGACGAGCCGGGTGAACTGACCCACTGCCAGCTGGGACATCACCAAGTCTCCTAGAAAAACATGGCTGAACTCCAACGATGATCAGTTCGCCATCCAAGGATGAACCAAGGGGTTGAAGGGAGATTATTCATGAGAGCTTATTGATGCTTCTGGTGCAGCTGCCACCCTGATTAAAAATGGTTGACTACGAGTTGATGGATGGTTAATTCATGGCTAAACTGAATCAGTAATTGTTAGCAATGCTTTCGCGACAGCTGATTGATGATTTCATTTCATGGTGAATGCGGTAGTGATTAAGGTAGGTGACGGGATAGCAGTCAACACTCCCCAGCAGCAACCACCGTTCTTGACTTTCACCATCCCGCTTCATTGTTGGCGACTTCAATGTCTAGGACGATGCCGATGATCTGCAGTGAGATTGGATAAAACAGTGGTGGTAGCTAGTTCCTGCGTAGATTGTTGATCAGCTACAAGCAGAGCATGAAACTGACCCCAGACGAACTGGGGTGATGAAAGGTCCATCTAAGCAAGACCATCAAGCATTCATACTGGTATATCGGTCTATTTACCTTTTTATCTTGACATACATATTATCATATGCATAAATGCTACGCATATGCTAACTATGATCCTTGATTGCGAATCTTCATGAACTGGAGTTCATCCATAACGAAAAGTAGACAAACCGCCATGTCTTCAATAGTTTATTGTTGCTTGATGATCAACAACTAGTGGTCCATTTTTTCATAGCCTGCCAGGGCCTACCAGGGCCTACCATGGCCTACCATCAACAGCTGGTGAGCATGTGAGGGTGTCGTATGGCAGTTCCCCCTGCACCAGCCGGACGACCAAGAGCTTGGCAACTGATCAACAGCGCTGTTACACTGGCGAAGCAACATGGAACCCGGGTTGACTGTTCCCCAGTTGGCAATGGGTCAATATTAACCCGCCAATAATGGGGGAAACAATGGTTAATGGTGGGGAACCAGGGGTACAGGGTTTTGACCCACTGCCAGTTTGATGATTAGTGAGGTGTTCAATTAATTGCATTCGAGCTTCTGATGCATTGGATAATGTGGCATATCCCAAGTCCTAAAAACTAACGATTTTTTCATGCTGAACTACCGACTACTTGTGGTGAACTTGAATGTTATGAGCAAATCATACGAATTGATCTTTTGCGAAGTACAAAGAGTTATGAGTTGCCGTAGTTTGGATATCACCGTTCCATCTTTTTCCGTTTAATCAACTGGATGCACTGCGAAGGCCCAAGCGGCTCTGGCCAGCTCTTGCGTTCGCTCAAAAGAGCCTTGGCCGCTCTCGTCCCCTGGTATACCTCTTCGTCCCAACATGAAGAAATTCACATGAGTCACTGCTTCATGCGAGTGCTCATAAGTTGGTTGGTTCACGGTTCACTGGCGCCAAGTGCTTCGTGGATATCCAACAGTTGAGAAACCAGCTTGCGCGCCTAGATTCAGCCCATTGCATGCCGTTGAATCCGCTCAGCTTTCCCGTTTCCCAAACTGGGCTCTGAGATTGTCAACTTGTGATTTCTACAGTCACTACCAGTTATGGTACACAAAACCCCTGTTGAATAAACTGAGAACCGATGACTGAATTAGACGACTAAGTTGTAACATAGGTTATGAGAGCTCTGACTCATGCGCAAGTTTTACCAGCAGTTAAACATACCTAGGATGGCGAATCTGGACCGACTTATGACCATCGCCTGCCCAACATCTGGTACAAGTCCCAAGTCAAAGAGGGCATATCATCCCTGATCTGCGTGAAGTGGAATATCACAAGCATATCGGTATAAACATATAGATGTGAACATGAGTGTTTCTCAAAATAGGGGTACTCCAAATCCTCCCATATCAATCACTGTCTATTCGTCACCAACCATTGTTGGGGTCCCCTCTTGTGGAAAACCACCATATAACCCAGTGAAGTAACCTAACTTAGCTATAAACATGTACGCTCCAACCCCAACGTTGCTCCACACTCCAAAGGGGCCATTAGACACCTGCTCTCACAAACTATAGGTTTCGTGAAGAACTTCATAGGGAAGGTACCAGCAGACCCGATCCTATTAGATGCCCACAGTACTCAAATGTCCCAGCCCCACAAAACTGTAGGTCTGATGATGAAGTTGATGAGGGAAGCACCAGGATACACGCTTCTATTGGATGATCAAGGTAATCAAATGTCCCAGCCCCGCAAAACTAAAATTTTGGATGAAGTTCATAGGGGAAGTACCAGGAGACCCGAATCAGGGTAATCAAATGTCCCAGCCCCACAAAACTATATGTCTGATGATCGAGGCATTTATGCCAGGACATGACCATACATATATGTATGTATGTATATATGGAGACATATATTTGTTTATGCATACATATACACATACTTTGCTGGCCTTGTATCCGAGACGTTGCAATCGCGGATCAACGTTCAGGTTGCTGCGATGGAGATATAAACACATGCATATATATATATATATATATACACTATATAATATATATATATAGACACACACATGATTACATACCATCCAGGATAATGACCAGTAATAATAGGGAAAACCATGGTTAATAATGGGGGAACCAGGGGTACGGGGTGAACCGACCCACTAAACTATAAACATGTATACATAGATCATATTGGTGGTTTCTCAAAACGGGGGAACCCCAAAAATGCTTGGCTTACTACTATAACATAGTTAATATAAAGGATGGTTCCTTGAGGGTCCCCTATGCCTTGAGAAACCCCTATATATACTTATCATCCCTATTATTAACCACTACGAACCATCAATATGAATCATTGTTTGTTACTATCCCCAGCTGTTTTGAGAAACCACCATATGTGTGCACCCAAATCTTCTCAAAACAGCTGGGGATAGCAATATAACCAATATATAGAGAGAGAGAGAGAGTGACAATTCAAGAAAACGGTGTATGTGAGTACATACATATGGGGATAGTATTTATATGTCTCATATGTGCACCCAAGTCTTCTAGTTCATCGCTGTCCATTTCCCTCCTCCCGTCATCGGTTACATCGACGAAAACTGCCGCCGGCGATGTGGATGATCTCCCTACGTGGTGGTGGGGCATGGAAAGTCCAGCATTTGTGGCTGGTTTACCTATCAGAAATGGTGATTTTTAGCTTCGAGGATATAGTTGACCAAAGGGTTCCATGCGAAGCTAAACCATGTGCCCGTGACAGGAAATCCGTTTTCATATTCATTGCATGCCCCTGCAACAATCCCCGCTGGTGCTGAATAGACGTAGGGTGGCTGGGGAATAAGATGATGATTCATTGTCAGTACGGGTCAGTCCCATCCATTCCCTACAATTTCCACTGAGAACCAAGCCTTTTCTTCTTCTGTTTTTCAGAGTTGCTGTCCATTCCTATCCATTCCCATCATACACGATCATATTCCCATCATTCACCATCATCTTCCCTATATTCCCATCATTCACCATCATCTTCCCTATCAAGCCTTGGTTATCATCTTCCCTATCACGCATTGGTTATTATCTTCCATAAGTTGGTGCAAATATGGACCCAGTGTGCGCCACCCACGACACCGACCCAACGACTCGCCTGCTGTTCTTCCGTCTTCTCAGATAGGTCTGGCTGATGGATCCGCAATCCAGTGAATTGTCGAGCACGGCCTCAGGAACCGCAACGAACCGATGAGTTGGAAAACGCGGATTCCGGGCTCAATGATGGTTGATAATGGGTAGATAATACATACTTAAAGATGGTTGCTGATTAAGATGGGGAAATACACAAATACACAGTTAATGTGATGGTTGATAATGCTTGCAAACCGTTGATGACGGAGAAATGATGGTCAACACGGGGTCACCATGGTTAGTAGTTGATAGTTAATGGGTTATGATGGCTGGAAATGGTCAATTACCATAGTCAATGATGGTTGATGCTGGTTCATAGTGGTCAACCACGATAGCTCATTATGGTGAATCATAGTTGACAAGGGATCATCTTGTCGCGAACGATGGTCAATCACAGTGGCACCCAAGCATTCACGGTTTGCTTCTCAGCTGATCTACTGATCTCAGCAGTGTTTTGTGGATGGCCAGTCGCTGTTCCACGGCATTTCTTGGCGGGTACTGACCCGAGGCGCCATACGGCTGTTGCGGAAGGTGGTGATCCCCGATTGTTTGAACAGCACCCAGCACTCAGCATCATTACCAGCTGTAGAGTTGATTCTCTAATATCATGATTCATTTAAATTGTTGGTGGTCCATATTCACAAATCATTCCGGAGTTTTACCTGAATAACCTCCAAGCATCGGTCGTTTGGTCACTGGATCTGCCCTGATCCTGAATTATTGCTGGTATATTGGGCTTTTGTTGCTCTTTTTTGTTGTACAATTATTCATCGGTACCGTCCCTTGTTCTAACCTTTCACCTCTAACTAACCTCAAACTCACCTTTTGACTAATCCTTACTTAATCAACCACTGGTTAAACTGCCAGCCGTTACTACTAAACTTAACTTTGACCAAACCTCGACTAAAAAACCATTAGTTAAACTGTCGACCGTTACTAGTCAACTAACCTGTAACTAAGCATCAAGTAACCAGTAACTAACCTTGAACTGACCATGAAGTAACCATTAGTAACCTTTGACCATGAACGAACATTCACATGAACTGACCTTCGCCTAACCATCAAAGGCACCTTTAACTCACCTTTAACTCACCTTTAACTCACCTTTAACTCACCTTTGACTCACCTTTGACTCATCTTTAACTCACCCTTAGCTATCGTCACAACCATACCAGGCCCCTCAGCGCCCGACGCCGTCGCCGACTCTCGCTGTACTGTGCTGGACGGTGATGCTCCGCCAACGTGGCACGTTTCACGAAGAAGCGCCGCTCGCCTCACCATGATGCTCGGCTCCAGGGAGGTCCGCTGCCGGGGATGCAATGGGGAGTGTCTCACGGTGACGAGTGGCGAACCATGAGCAGTACTGTAACCATAGTTGACACCATTAGTGAACTAATGGTGGTATTGAACCATTAGTTGAAACCATTAGTGAACCATAGTTGACACCATTAGTATATCATGGTGGTAGTTGACTAATAGTGAACCACTCGTGGTGAACCACAACCGTGGTCAGTGACCAATTGACGAGTGGTGACAACCGTGGCCAACTGGTGAAGGGCTGGCGGCCAAGTCATGGTGACCCAGTGGTGACCACGGCCTGGCCAGGCCTTGACCAGCTGTGGTAGCTCATGTGTTGGCTGACGAATTGTGAACGAATGGTGAGTAATAGTAACCAACCATAGTAACCAACCATAGTAATCATCAGTAGAAAATCAACAACCAAGTGAGTAATCACCATCACTAGTAGAAAACTAGAAATAAAACCAGCAACCGTTAGTAGTGGTTGAGTAGTAAACATGAACCATAGTTTGAATATTGACTAGTGAGTAATAATAGAAACTATTGGAAACTCATGGTATCATCATTGACAAGTGAGTAGTTCATCATTAGAAATACCGACCAGCAACCATTAGTAGTGGTTGAGGAGTAGTAAACATGAACCATAGTAATGGTCAACCATGGTGAGTCATTACCTCGTGCTGAATGAGTAGTATTAATGGTTGGAAACTGGTAAGGCTTTGAAATTTCCCTGATAAAAATGTTCACTTCAGTGTGGTTGAGGGCACTACCATCTGTGGATACGCCAGCACTACCATTTTTTGCTGTAGTACCTTGCCCATGCTGAAAAAGCCTAGGAGAAATGAGCGATTCGTGGTTCCGGCCATCGCTAACTACCGGGTACCAGAGACCAATTACAAAAGCTATCAGGTTGTGCCATGGGAAGTTGTCTTTGTTTGGTGAAGAGACTAAACAAATGAAGCCATTGAAAAGCAATTGAAAGTGATCCTTGCATGAGGTGTAGAGCAGAGGTAGGTTCTCGGGGGGTGATTTGTAAATCGCAAATAGATATATTCATAAGAAATATACTTGCATCTATACATAAATAGAAAATCATTCTTCAAATAACATAACAGTAATAACAATAGTAATAATAAATCAATGAAATCATTTTAAAAAAACAAACAAACAAATAAACCAACAAGTATAAAAATTGAAAAAAAAACTCACGCCCTTCAATCCTAAAGGTTCCAATCATTACAGTGGCATAGGCCTCGATGCAATTCGCTGGCAGATCTCCCACCAGCCCTCGCCTTTCTCAAGGTACATGGTCTCCTCGGTCGGAGTTCGATAGCCCATGTCCACTCCAGAGAAGCCATGCCACCTGGAGCGTGCCGAAAATCTGCCACTCGGGGGCTGTTCGGAGTACGCGTCGTTGATGGCGGTAGGAGACAGCAGCATCATAGCTAACCATCAGATTGAAAAATTGTGAATTGAGTAAGCATCATTGATGATTAGTTCATAGTTGAGGGATTGTTCATTGATGGTGTATTAAAGCTCAAATCAATTACATATGAATGATTCAGCAGTTGATGAGAATGGTTGATCAACTGCCAATGGACAAATGTCTGGTAAATCAACTTCATATTAAATCACCTAAATGGCAAATCGATTGATGGCTCATGAATGCTGAATTGAAGTTCACCGTTTGCCAGGACCATTGTGGGGTGGATGTTGTCCAGTGAAAGCCATAGTGCAATCCCTTAAAAATAGCAAGTATTCTCCTACTAGTGGACGTAAACTGCAAACCAAAGGGATTTATAGGGAAACACTTGCCATGGATGTTAATTCTCTATGGTTTGGTCCCTTTAACCCTAATTCACCATTCACTACTTACTCAAAATGCCTCTAAACAGCTGGGGAGGCACCACCATGGCGACAAGGAAAACCCATTACTGGGTGTAGTTCTGCAGAACACCCGACATGGTCCACGTTGAATGACCTCCCTTTTGGAACAACATAGCCACTCACATGCCGCACTGCACGGAATATGCCTTGTCAGGTTTGTTCCTTGATGTGCCTGGCGGATGATGTGCATGAGGATGAGGATGACCGATGATGATGATGATGATGATGATGATGATGATGATGATGATGATGATGATGATGATGATGATGATGATGATGATGCTGAT
>VSDK01022580.1:279469-309688 GCA_009767595.1 Symbiodinium kawagutii
ATGATGATGATGATGATGATGATGATGATGATGATGATGATGGCTAGCGGCGAGTGGCTAGTGGCTAGTGGCTAGTGGCTCGTGGCTCGTGGCTAGTGGCTGGTGGCTAGTGTCGAGTGGCTAATGGCTAGTGGCTCATGATGATCTAATGCTAGATACTGACATGGTGAATGATGATTCACAATGGTGAATCATTGGTGGCAAGCCACTTTGCCCAACAAACCTCGGATTGCGTTTTTGACCTTCGCAGCTTGTGACGAATGTGAATCTGTGGAGGACTCAGCAGAGTCCGTTGACTTATTACAAACACAACTGGATCAACCAGCGGTAGAAAGTGGTCACTCCAGAGATAAGTTTTCAACTTCAGGTAGCAAGTGGTACCTGTCTTGAGACAAGTACCAACTGGTTTTCACTGATAGCTTCAACTTGTCCCAAGAAGATTTCAGGTGGTTTCACCAAAGTTCCTACGGACCGGTGCCGCAATTATCCCAAGCAGCAGCCGCGGCAACAGCTGCAACATGGCTGCATATCGTCCCCTACGATTAACCATCGTTAAGCGTGAGTGCCACCAACCACATTCAACCAGTGGCCGCCATCAGCCGCCATTGCTGACCGGCAATTACTATATAACGAATTCACACAGCCATTACTACAGTAGGCAACCGTACCCAGCTCAGTTTCTTCACCCACAAAGGATCATTAATCATTACTGTACTGGTCGGTGGTTCTCCACCACCCTGACATGAAAAATATTCGCAAGTCAACCAACCAACTGAAAATGAAAAATGTTTGAACCCACCAGCCAGATTATAAACCAGTCTCATTGATCATCGTTAACTATTCTTCACCGTCCCTTTCTGGTTATCATCAGCCCCTGCTTCTCAACTGGTTATCTCAAACATTAGATGCATTAGCCACAAACTTGCTATCAATAATCGTTCCTCTTTTAACTGATTATTGCTAAGTTGAATGCATGGTTAGCTGTAACGCCAATAGTTGGTAATGCTAATCATCCCTTTATCAACTGATGGATGGTTGGGCTTACCACTAATCATTCCTCATCACGAGTCATATTTAATATCACTCATCATCCCTTTATCAACTGATGGATGATTGGGCTAACCTCTAATCATCTCACTAATCATATTTTGATATCGCTTATCATCCCTTGTTATCACCAAACATCGCTTATCAACTTATTAGATTACATCATACTGGTTGGATCACTGAAACTGGTTGATCAGTAGCACTTAATCAATTGATGATTCTTATCACTAATCATCCCCTATCACTAGTCATCCCTTGCTATCTGATGATTCTTGACCAATCATCCCTGAACCATCCCTCAACCCTGGCTTAACCCTCCATCAACCAACCCTTTACCAACCCTTAACCCTCCCTTAACCAACCCTTCACCATCCCTTAACCCTCCCTTAACCATCCCTTAACCAACCTTTACCCATCCCTGAACCCTTCACCGGGACCGCCTGGCATCGGTGCACCCCACGTTGAACGCATTTCCCTTGGGACACAAGTTCCAGACCTCGGCCGCGTCAGCGAAGCAGTTCACCAACCAACCTGGCTGGTGAAGCCTAGCTGGTGATTGGGATGATTGGGATGGTTGATGGTTAATCACCAGCTAGGCTTCACCAGCTGGTTGATGGTTGATAATTGGGGATATGAACCAACTATTAACCAGCTAGTAGGGGTTTTTCCAACTATATGATCACCAACTAGCTGGTTGATGGTTAATGATAGGGGATGATAAGGAAGAATCATAGGGGATATGCTTAATGGTTGATAATACAAGATGGGCCCCTAGCAGTGATAAGTTGGGTTAGTTCACCCCTATAACTGGTAGAAATCACCCTAGTGAGATTAGTTATAAACCAACTTAGTTCAGTGGTTGGGGGCCCACCTTGTAGGGGATGATAAGGAAGAATCATAGGGGATATATATCAACTATATGGCGAACTGGGTCAGTATGAACCAACTAGTAATGGGGATAATGACCAACAATAACAGGGTGATATGTATTGATATGTACCAACTTTATGGCGAACTGGGTCAAGCAGTTGACCAACCAACTCATGGAGGATTTACCAACAAAAAGAAGGGAAAACTTGCTGGTTAATGATAGGGGAACCAGGGGGACTAAGCGTGAACTGACCCACTGCCATATGCGTTCATAATGGTTGGTGATGGTGAACAATGGGGTTAATACTGGTTTGAACCATTATTTACCATCATTAAGCATGGGTCAAAACAGGGTAACAATGGGGTTAATACTGGTGAATAATGGTTCATAATTGTTCATGATGGTTAATCATAGGGGAGAATCACCACAAAGAAATGATCATTTTACTTGGAAACCATTGGTTTGGGGGGTACCCCTATTGTAAGACGAAACACCGATGTGGCCATGGGTCAACCAACTCATAGGAGATAATAACCAACAATCATATGAGAATGGAATGGTTCGTGATGGGGGAACCGGCGGTACTGGGTTTGGACCCATAGCCATATGACCAGTAAGATTGGTCTTCAAAAGTTGGTTGAGTCCAGGATATGGTTAAGAACAAGTTTTGGATTCATATGGCAATGGAAAATCCCCCATAGAAGTAGCTGGTTTCCCAAGCTCCCGTCGAAAACATGGTGACGTTCCATGGTTTTCCTACGGTTTTCCCAGAGGGTTTTCCCTCTTTTCCTATGAGTTTCCTGTGGTTTCCCCTGGTTTTCCAGTGGTTTTCCCATGGTTTCCCCACGGTTTCCCTAGAGACTTCCACACGGCAACCCTTGAATTCAGCCCCGCCATCGACACCAAGGAACTCGCACCAAAGCACCGCGACCTACCAAGGCTGCGCCAGCGGGGTTCACAGTTGGGTTGACCATGGTTACCCGAATTTTTTTAATGAATGGTTACACCATTTATCAACAATTTTGAATGGCGAATGAATGGCTAATAAATGGTGTACTGATGGTCGATAAATGGTCAAATGGTGAATTGGTTACCCAAAATGAAATATGATGCATCACGATTGATGGTGGATGAATGATTGATGAATGATGGATGCATGGAATCATGATAGTTCATCACGGTAAACTACTGATCATGGTTACCCAAAATGGTTGATTGATAAATGATACAGTAAATGGTCGGTTTATGGTTACTGTACTTCATGGTCTATTAGTTGGTTGATTAGTTGGTTGATTCATGGTTGATTCATGGTTAACAAAATAATGATGGTCCGTCATGGAAAAACTACTTATCATGATAATGGTTTTAGATGATGGTTAATTATCTGGAAAATACTGCTTCCCAAGGTGAATAATGGCGAATCAAGTCAAATGTATTTTGGCATCATCATTATACCTACAGTACTATTGTCCATCACCGCCAAAATGAGTCATCATCTAATATCATTTCACCATCGTTTCCTCATCATTTCACCTCTATTCACCAGTACATTTCCCCATCACCTCATCATTTTTTCCACAAAGTTCCGCATGATTTCACCACCATCAACGGATACATCGACCTTTCTTAGCTGGTTGGTGGTTGAACCACCCCTATGAAGCCAACCATTTGTCAACAATAGGCAAAATAGAAACGGTCAATCAAACCACCAACTAGTATTTGTTCAACCACTGTTGTTGCTTATGATACCCTACTATTAACCATCATTAGTGGTTACAAGCATCAACCAGCCATCAAGCCACCAACCAGCTAGCCCTTGCTGGCTCACCAGCGGCCCCACGGGGCCTCCCGGGTAGATGCCACTGGGTGGAGGTGCCATGGGCGTCTCACGCGTCAGCTCGTAGATGCTCCAGTAGTGGTCCAGCCGGTTGTCCTCCTGGGGGGGTCAACTGGCTGGAGAGTGGCCAAGAACCGATGGTTAAGTCGGGATGATTAATAGGATAATAAGGTTCACATTAGAAGTTAATGATGGTTGATTATATGGGTAAATGATGGCCAACAACAGGGGTTAATGATGGTCAATGATATGGATGAATAAGATAGGTGAATAAGGTGAAAAATGGGGATTAATCATTTGGCAATGATATGGGTGAATGATGGTTGATAGTAGGGATTAATGATGGTTAATGATGGCCAATAACCAATGGTTGATCATGGTCGATGACCGTTTTGAACCTTGTTAGCTGGTGGAATCAACTACCCGGGTGATTAGCAGGTTGATAGGTGAAGTTTGTGATGGTGGATGGTTCCCAATAGGGGTTCATGATGGTTAATGAGGTTTAGGAGAATAGGGTTAATGATGGTTGCTGGATTCATCATAGGGGTTAATGAGAATGGCCAACATAACAAGCTGGTTGATCGTCAACGATGGCACTAGGTACCAACCATGGTTTGAAAACCAATGGTTCACGATAGTTAGTAGTGGTTGATTCATAATCATGGCCAATAACCAACTGCTAATTAGCTGGTGAATGGTGGATAACAAGCAACCAGACAGGGGATACATCAATGATTGTATACTTTTTTACCACTTATGAAAAGTGGCGAAAACCAGCTGGTTCCACTTTGGCAATGATGGTTCACCAAGGTTATCAACGATCCAAAGTCTCCCCGCAATGTTCAGTGATGCCTCCATTGGATCATGGCGAAGGGCAATTCAGAGGAGATCCAGCTATGTAATTATTGTTGACAATGATCAAGAATGTTCGTTGAATTGTGAGGTAGAGGTTGATGAATGATTAATGATGGTTGACAATGGCTGAGAATGTTTGATGAATTGTGAATCAGAGGTTGATGATGGCTAATTCATGGTTGAGAATGGCCAGAGAAAAGTGGAGAATAACGAACAAAATAATAGCTGATGATTTCAGTATCGAAACAGCTGATCAACCTATCGGCGCTTGTGAATCACCAGCCATCGTTGTTGGGATTCAAATGAGGGGGGCGAGTACTGATATGGATCTACACCGTATTTCTTGAGGGCGGGATGCCATGATTTCGGAAAAGTACAGGTGAATCATGTCAGATTCTCGACTTTCTAGGGGATATCCATAAAAATCCATGGTGGCAAAGGACTTCCTAGAAAAGATGCACAGAAATCCATATTGGATTTTCATCACTGCTACCAAGCCTGGTGACTTGCTAACCCTGGAACTACCATCTGGTACCACTGGTAGCTCCAAGCTCCTGCCCCTTTAAAGGGCCAGTTACCCCTGGCCTCGCTCCCCACGCAGCCAAACCTTACGCCTAGGGTGTGCAGACTTGACTCATCAATGATTAGACTTAGCCCTAGGTGAAATCCCCAGGCTGGACTTGAGTTGAGTTAAGTCTAGGGTCGACCGTGTTGCTGATCCTCGACTTAACCCTTGTGACATCTGCAGTTCTGACCATGCCTTTCCCAGCTATGGCTGACCCGTGGCGCCTCGGGAGTGCCTCGGATCATGCCACATCGATGATCACATTGTGGTTTCTCAAGCCATAGGGGGTACCCAAATGAATGGTCGGTTTATCAGAATATTAATCTATTAATAGATGATTTAGGGTGTCCCTATGTTGAAAAATACCCAAATAATGGATGATGATGAAACGACGATTGGATGATGGTTGGATGATGGCAAATTGATCGTTGGATGGTGCTTAGATGATGGCCAGTTGATGCTTAGACAATGGCCAATTGATTCTTAATCGATGGTTGGTTGATGATTAACCGATGATTAGTTACTGGCTTGAATCTTGGGAACCACTATGAACCACTCTTTGTCACTACTGATCATTTTTTCCTGAATAGCCACTATGAGGCACGATTGATAATTGTTCTTGGTCACCACTCTTAACCACTGTCGATCACTGCGGTCAGTGATCACTACCGTCATCAAACCATGAATATTCATGACTATCAGCCACTCACCACAAGATCCTCAAAGGACCATGTTTCTTAACAATAGCAATAGCTATCCACCAATGGTAGCTCGTAGCTATCATTGAGAACCGTCATAACCACTGTAAACATCAAGCAGCCAGTTCTAAACATCAACTTACCATTACCAAACATGAAATATTGCTATCAACTCATGGTAGCTGTCACTACCATCATTCACCACACGTTGACCATCAATCCACCACTACGGAACATGAACCATTGCTACCACTACTATTAACCACTATTCTCAACCACTGTTATCAATTGTAGCGATCATTCACTACCACTGATCATTCGTTGAATGATTCCCACTGACAGGCAATGCTTACCACGAACATCAACCAGCCATTCACCACCAGCCTACCCTGGTTCCGGCCTCCCCCCTGGCCGGTTCCACCACAACAGGTGGCGGCCCTTGGACGCCAGGTGAAGCCCGATGGCCAAGGTGCAACCCGACCATCCGGAGGGCGCTTCTTCGGGCTGCGTCAGGCCGATCTTGGGGTGAAAGAGCGCCTCGGCACGGCAATGGATGGCGCCCTTTTCATGATGACTACGTTATGGTTGACGGTTAAATGAATAGCAAAGAAGCATAGCTAATGGGTTTAGAAGTATGATTTTGCCATCCATGACTCATGAGTAGCTAAGAGGAATGGTAAAATGACTAATGAGTGGCTAATGGCAATGGTTGACGGTGAAATGAATAGCTAAGAAGGATAGTTCATGATTTATATGTACGGTTAATGATTTATGAGTATGGTTGATTTGTATGGTCGATGAGTGCGGTTAGTAAGTATGGTCAGCAAGTATGGTTAAGGAGAATGCTAAATAAGTATGCTGGATAAGTATTGTTAAAAAGCATGGTTAATAAGTATGGTTGGTGTTTCTGTTGAATGGTAGTGAAATGATTGGTCGAATGATGATTGAATGATGGTTAACTAGTGGTAATTTGAGGCTTAGAAGATAGTTGCTTGATGGTCAAATAAGGGTTGATGGTTCAATAATGGTCATACAATGGTGAAATGGTGGTGAAATAATGATCAACAAGCTGCGCAATCGATGACCAAAAAACTGATTGAGAAGCGAGTAATGACTGGGTAGTGATGGTTACCATTGCTTCCATGATGGTTTAATGGCTGCCTGGGTAATCGCAATCAATACGTGGTGGTTGATAGCGGTGAAAAAGGATCAATAGTGGCTATGGTGAAATGATGGTCAAGTGATGGTTGAATGATGGCAAAATGGCAACTTGATGGTTACTTGATGCTTAAACAAGGGTTTGGAGTGTTTCCCGACTTGTGTTTGATGGTTAGATGCAAAGTCGCCGGCGACAAAACGCTGGAGAATGATGTCTACACATGGTTGCTTGACCTTCGTGGAGAAGAATTTCCAACAGCAGCTGGCAAATGGTCCACTAATTGTTTGTCATAGGGAGTGATGGTTGACTATGGCTGAAACATCATTGCAAGCAGTTTAGAACACTGGAGGTCGTCAGTACCCAAGTAGTATACTCATTTCATGCTTACTCTTCGTGCTGCTAATGGTAACAGTAGCCATGGAGAAGAGCAATTCACACCCCAGTTCACATGGGAACTGGTGGTAATTCATGAATGATTCTGGTTGATAAGCGGTGTAATCATTGATAGTAGGGACAGCAGGTACTGTTTGAATATATATGCTGAGTTGATGATGTATGACAATTTCACATCTCTACATCATATGATATATGATCAAAATAGCTGAATCTTTTTTACAGTATATCACATGTCTATCAGACTATTATATGTACATAATTAACGTACATATGTGTATCAAACAATTCGATGAATACGCATAAATACTTGGTTGACAATCATTAAACATCCGTAAATAATATCAAACGAATGGAGGTTTCTCAAAATCCATCCCCCCAAATCATCCAATAGTAGTCATATGAGTAAACCAACTAATATTTGCTGTTCCCTTTTTGAGAAACCCCCAGAATCATCCAAAAATTCCCGAATTCGATCCTCATGATTCCAACGGATCATCACCAACCAGGGCCATCCCGCGCAGCCGGCGCGGCAGCGCTGCCCTGCCAAGTGGCACAACGAGCGTTTCGCCCCGAGTGCCGATGGTGAAGGATGCCGAAGTAGGTGCAGTTGCCACCACCCGTAGCTGAGCCGCGGCCCAGGTGCAGGGTTACAACAACCGGCGGCCACGTGGCGAACAACGAGAGTTGCGTTTCGCACGGGTGGTGTAGCTGATATGGTGCTAAGTATGACCTGACGCATCTGAGTGAACTGTTAGAAGTTGCACCTAGTGAAGTAGGTGACCACAACTAAGTGAACTGTAGTGTTTTGTATGATGCCATGGCCATAACTCAGTGGAGTCAATCAACACAAAAACCCACAAGATCTGGGCAGTCAAGGGACGTTTATTTCGTGGGCTTCGATCTGGAAACGCCAGCTCATGGGCCAAGATGTTTACGCACATGTTGCGTTACTGTCATGATGGTTGTGATATACCCTCCGGTAAACCAACCTGGAAGCTAAGAATCACTTTATTCCGTAGGTAAACCAGCCATAAATAGTGGACTTTCAACTTCTGCTTAGTTTACCGGAGTGTAATGGGATTACTAGTCCAAAACTATCATTACCAGTTCAATACTATCATTACAACATGATATAATAAGATAAATGGCATTGCTGTCAGTACTGGTAGATACTACTAGTTCAATAAGATCTAAGATCGGCAATAGAAATATGATTTAAATAGATAGATAGATAGTACTGTAGAAACTACTAGTTCCTCCAATTTTCTAGCCATGAGAAATATGACTATCGTTACTATCATTCCTTGCTCGTTTTTAGTTCTACCACTATTCTCTCGAAACGTACATCATGAAGTGCTATCGTTAGTATCACAATCGTTTCTAAATCTTAGCTGCCTTGGTGTCACTACAATAGTATCCGGTCGTTATTACAACTATCACAATCGTCATTCAATGACAAGAACAAATGACAACGATCATGTCATTTTCAGATATGGTGGTTTCTCAAAATACGGGACCCCCAAATCATCCACTATTCACCATTTATAGTAATAAACCAGCCATTTTTGGGTCTCCCCATCTTGAGAAACCCTCATATTATCGTTGTCAGTTGCTCTTGTCAACAAAGATACCCTAGTTCACTATATAGATCCAGCTCTGCACAAACCCACCCAGAGTTGATGGTAGATCACCAGCAAAATTGGTCAAGCTGTCAGTGGCTTTTAATGGCTACGCGTCAGTTCACCCTGTACCCTTGGTTCCCCCAGCATTAACCATTATCTTCCCCATGAAACTGTTGGTGATTATCCCCCATGAAAGTTGGTTGATTCATATTGACCCATAGCCAGTTGCTTATACTCACAGTTCTCAAAATACCGGTGCCCCTCAAATCATCCAGCTTATTGTATAGCCATTCATAGTAGTAAAACCATCCATTTTTGGGCTTTCCCAAACTGGCTAGGTCGAAACCACCACATGGATACTACCAGAATCCATCATTTGGTGGTTTCTCAAGTCATAGGGGTACACCCAAATCATCCAACAGTAACCATTATCAGTAACAAACCAGCCATTTTTGTGGGTCCCTTATTTGAAGAAACCACCATTGCAATAAACATCCTTTCATGAGTCGGCTGCGTGCCATGGTGGTACCTACAAGATGCATCCGTTCGGGCCATTCGCCGAGCGGGAAAACGACTGGCCAGTCACTTGGGGGTACCTTCCACCTGGGGATTCAGCTGGTCACTCCCAGCCATGTAGTGTGATGGTCACCAGCGTAGATCCACTCTCTATGCCAACAAACTGATGCAGGTTTATCATGGTTTATCTATGGCAAGTTTAACATGCAACAAGTGTATCTGAAGATGCATCTATGTTTAAACTTGGTTCATCAAATAAATTGATTGTTCATCATGGTTGATCTGTGGATCACAAGTCATGTCAACAATCGATTTGAATCATCTATATGTACCATCTATGTCAAGTGTCCATGTCAACCATGTTTTACTCATCTATCAGTCACCTTTCCACGATCATTCATTGACCATCTGCTGACCGCAACAAACCACTATTAACCATTATCAATCACCCTTATAGGTAAGCATTATCACAGACCATGAATTGTCAGTAATTGATCAGATCAATTCACCATTAAATGAGCATGAACCACTGATGTCAATTCACCATATCAACCATTCATTAACCATCCGAATTCACCATTAACTATCATCAACCATGAATTGTCAGCAATCAACCATATCAATTCAGGAATTAACCATTGACTATATCAACTAACCACTATGAACCACCATTAACCACTATGAACCATATCAATTTTCACCCTTAACTAAGCACTTGACCCATCCGCTTTCCATCCACATGACCCACGTGACCAAGTCACAGGAGTCGGCGGTGGAACACCAATCGGCGCACTGCTGGGCGAAACCTGGGGGCACCGCCAATGACCACAGTGCCCGGAGATGAGCCAGTTGGCCAAGCAACAAGCTGCACAAAAAGTTGGGTTGGCTAATTAGTGATTGACCGACTAATAGGGGATTTCCACCAACAAAACAAGGGAAAACAAAGGTAAATGGTGGGGAACCAGGGGTTAATGTTGGTTTCTGATTAGTGTAACCCCCCCTAAAGTAATGAAAATAGGCATGAAAGCAACAGGTAGATACGATCATCAGAAACCAACATTACCATGAACCATCTTAATAGGGGATGGTTGATAGGGGTGGGTATCTTAATGGTAGTTAACTAACCCCTATTGACAGCTCATATGGGGTTGGTTAATTATCATTGCTGGTTTGATTTTCATGGCTGCTAATGAGCCCCTTAACCAATTGTTTAATTAAGATGACATGCCCCAAAGATGGCTACCAAAGATTGACATGCCCCAAAGATAATGATGGTTGATCTTTCTGGATTGGGGTGGGCTGCAAATGGCCCGCAAAGTGCGGGGAAGGAGTCAACAAATATAGATGAAGCACGGACGTTTGTACCTCACTCCTCAACTTGAACCTTCAGTGATCACTGTGCTGCTGTGAAAATGACCCCACTCCGCTGGCTCGTTCACGGGATTGACCACACCCAGAGTTGGGGGAAGCAGTGCGAATTCGCACACTGCAAGCGACCAACGTTGCGGTCATCTTAAAGCTTGACCAGGGCCAATAATGGTTGAGAATGGTTGATGATGAATTATGTCTGCAATGATGGTCGATCTGACTGATAAAAATCATTCAGAATGGTTCATGATATCTAATAGAAGAAGTTTGAGATGATTAAGAATGCTTTAAAATGGTTAATGATAGCGGCCATTGATCGTTCAATGATGCTTACTAATAGGGCTTATAAGCTACCTGGTAGGGTTGATAACCATGGTTAGTGATGGTTCATGTTTAAATGATGGTGAAACGCATGGTATTTCTGCAGCTGTTACGTTGCTGGGCTGCCCCACCTCCAAGTCGATAAGACATGATCTGATTCTGACCCCAGGTGATGTCTCCTGAGCGGTGCGAGCTGGCGACGAGTCGACGAGGAGTTGTGCCCACTCCGCTTGAGGGAGGTTGGTCATGTGCCGTTGATGTATCTATCTGTCTCTGTCTGGATATGTATTATATTTTATTTAAAGTAAAATTCCAATGCTGTACATATAATGTAAATATATATGTATATATATATATATATATGTATGTTTACTTATATTTACATTTATACATATATCAAATTACATACCTATTTTCTCTATTGCCCACAAACATACGTGGATATGTTGCATACGTATATACCATACACACGCAGGCAATATAGGTATGTAACTATCAATATATACATGTATACATATAGAGATCATGTAGATGCCTAGAGGATAGGGGTTCCCCTTGGGTTGCGGTAGGGTGAGGGGTGATCATTAACGTTCACTTGAACTTCCCAAGCACTTGTGTGCTATGTTGCCTGGGTTCGACGAGGTGGGGAGGGTAAGCCCCTGGTTCAAGACACAAGTAAGCTACCTTTGTACTGTGCCGAATGTAAGCAAAACCACAATAACCCATCATGTCCTTTCTTCCTAATCCCAGTTGGTACATTCTAGAAAACCTCGGCAAATAGTGTTAACCTGCCGCTAATCTAAAAACAGCTGACACTCAATGCTTCGCACCTTTACTACGATGCACGTTCAGTGCATTTTTGGTACACAAAAATTGCAAACTCATTTGGGCGTTTTTGAAACATTGCTTCACGTTCTCATCTTTGAGCAGAAAAGAAAAACTGCAACTATCCCCGGACTATCCCCTAAAACGACACTTCCTCAGGATGACTAGAGCAAAGATATTGGAAACAGCCCTTACATGACCGACAAAAAGTGATCCATTCAACGTCCATTTCATTGATTCATGGAACATGGTTGAACATGTGCCAATTGCCACAATACTAGCTCGTTTTTCACACTCTCCAATGATGAAGACCACCCATAGCCATATCCAAATGACCAATTGCCTGAAACAACCATCAACATGGCCTCTTGATACTCACTTCACAATTCGAGGTTGCGTCACCTTGAAAAACTGTTCAAGTACAGTTCACCACCTTAAGCCACGCCAGTATGGAACAATTCGTACTTAAATCAGCTGGATATGCGAGCATACGAATGATACAGTTTGTTTACCAATCGAAGGCCATGGCAACTCGTGCAAAATCATGTTTAAGAACCATCTGTTGGGAGTTGGGTTCATGATGCTTGACAATTGAGATAGAAACATTGACCATGACATGATGGTTTCTCAAAATAGGGGTACCCCCAAAGCATCCATTATCAACCATTTATACTAATAATCCAACCACTTTTGGGGGTTCCCAAACTGGCTTGAGAAACCCCCATATTGTCCTCCAGCCATTGAGACACACCAGGAAAACCATCACCTGCCGGCTTCCACGACCCACCAGCTACCAGAAGCTAGCACCACCAAGAAGCCAGCACAGCGAATATTGCCCACAGCGGAAAGCAATTTCCAGTTGGGTCCTTCACAACGGGGCACTGCAGCGCATGTTCTGCCCCGAATTTCATTTTGTCGCCTATACATAGGAATCTGTGAACGTCATAGGAAGGAAAAAAGAACTTCTTCCTCAACCATAGAGTCGAGGAATGTCTTGTAACGGTGGGGGAAAAGCCAAAAAAAATGTCTGGTCTGCCAATTGAAACTCATGTTTTGTGGCAAAAATGGCTACAGCACCCGAAAATGACCCAACAAAAACACAACCTAGAGATGCATGTGCTAGCAAGCCATGATCTCCCTATCAAAAATGATGGTAGAAGTGGATCCCTTGGAGTTTCATCACCAACCATCATTGACCATTATTTAGCACCAGGCATCACTTGCGTTCACGATCATTGACCATCACGAATTATCAAGCATCATTCAACCAATCATAAACCAATCATAAACCGTTATATATTACACTCCGGCAAACTGACCTGGAAGTAGAAATCAATCACTTGTGAGCTTTTTACCTATAAAAACGGGAACTTTCAGCTTCCATGCGAGTTTACCAAAGGGGAGCAATCAATCATTGACCGTTGTGAAATGTTGTGAACCACGGCTGCCGACTTCAACTCGGGACACCCCCCATCGATGCACAAGCATGGTGTCCAAACTCGTGGAGCCAGCAGCAAATGTCACGAAGTCACTCAGCTGAATCCACGGTGGGATTTCCCGCGCAGCCGTGTAGCTTGGGGTCAGCATCCCATGGTAGGTATCATCTAGCTGTATGAAACCTGGTAGCATGGCAAATCGCACCGTAGGGAGGGTGAACTAACCCGAAGAATGCTGGTGGCTGTCACCAGTTACGAGCCGTGTGCAAATGCAAGTTGCACATGACTGAAAATCTGCTACATGACTATATAACCATGATGGATCATTGAGTCGAGCGCGCCTAGCCATTACTCACCAGTATCAACCGTTGCCTTAGCCTTTCTAAGCCCTTCCCCTCTGGTGATCTAACATAGCTGGCTGGAAAATCTACTAATTGCTGATCGTTTCCCAGGGTTTCTCTGGAAAATATGGTGATTTCAGCTGGTATGTGACATCGCTTGAGGACATTCATCACAATGAACTACTCAAAACCCCTTTGCCACGTCCTTCTCGAGCATACTCGGTGAGGTATTTCTCCATCCACAGGTTCAGCTTGTAAACTCCTGCTGCTGGCCCCCAGACAAGCCCAGTGAACCATCCATTTGAGCCATGAGGACCGGCCATGGATTTGTTTCACACGGATAACTATATTCTTTTACATTCATGATTTTTTGTACATTGACTTTTTTTTAATGATCTTTTTGGTAATCTCTAGATGACAATTCTGTAAAAAAAACTGCTACGCTACCCAACTTGGGTTTGCAGCATTTTGGCCACAACACATTGCTAGCGCTACGGCAGATCCCAGCAAGTGCAAAACTATGATTGTTTCTTTAGAAATTGTCATTGTAATCTCTAATTCCTTGAGCTATCTCATTACAATTATATACAATTTCACAATTCTTTGCTATGATATAGCTATTGCTACTGTCAATAGTAATTCTCATTATGAATAGCAATCTCCAATAGCTATTCATTGTCATCTCCTAATGCCTGTGGGTCAAAACCCTGTACCCCTGGTTCCCCTACTATTAACCATTGTTTTCTCTATAGTTTTGTTGGTCAATATCCCCCATTAGTTGGTTGGTTAATATTGACCCATGGCCTAATGAGTTTGTTGGAAAGCGTCACGGAGGTTGAGCCTTGGGGAGGTTTTTTTCGATTCGCCTCCGCTTTCCAACAGGCAGCTGGTGGCTATGGCCGGCCTCGTGTGACCAGCCAAACCATCCCGAAGACTTGTCCAGTGTGGTTGGTAATAAATGGTCGTGGTTGCAAAAAGAAGATGAATGATTGATGATGATAATAGTTCCGAATCAGGTCGTGGCCTTACAAAATATTGATGCTGATCACCCATGGTACTCGAACGAGGATTAACGATTGCTGGATACACAAGAGCAATGATCTTTATGAAAATCATGGATATAAGTAAGTTATTGCCGGTTCTGATTGCCACTGCGTTGAAAACTGCTATTGCTACACTGGTATTGTAGCAAGAATCATCCATCCACTGCCATAGCAACTGTGTCAATAGCAGCTACTTCTGCCATTGAGAACTACCATATCATCATCATTACTACATTGTCACTGGTTAGTTGCCGGTGGTGAGTTTCTCGTTTTTGCAAATGGTGATGAGAACCACCAGCAGCAGCAGCAGCAGCAGCAGCAACAACAACAACAACAACAACAACAACAACAACAACGACAACGACAACGACAACGACAACAACAACAACAACAACAACAACAACAACAACAACAACAACAACAACAACAAAGACACATTGATAGCATTACCAGCCCACCAACGAAGGCTTTCGACGTGTCTTCTCGGAGGAAGACAACCATGGCTACCCAGTGAATGAGAGCAGTTGCTATTGCTGAACCTTTACTACGTCGAGCCCATTCTTACCTTGTAGTTTCACTTGTTGACCCTAGCACTCATCCTTGGAATGTTCAGATCTTAACCCCTGTGGAACCAGTTCGTATCCCCAAATTTGATGCTAGCACAAGCTCACCCTTAACAATTTTCACCATGATCAATGGTTCAAAATTGCTAAAGCCAAATCCCAATGACTCACCAGAAGCAAGTTTGGTTCTAGCAATTTTGGTTGTCATGGCAGATCCCAATACTATCAGCAAGCCGACCCTGACCTCGCCCCAACAGGTGGCCCAGGTTGTTCCCAGGTCGCTCGGCAGGTCGCTTTCCCCATGGCTCCTCCAATGGTGTCAGGATGCCAAGTTCCCCATGCCTTCGTGGTCATCCTCAGCATCTGCTGGTGCTGGTGCTGCTACTCGTGGCTTCATGGTGGCGGTTGTGGTGGTCCATGGTGGTAAGTGGATGTTGATAGGGATTAGTTAATGATGATTGGTTAATGATGGTAAATAATGGTTAGTAGAATCTAGTAGATGTTAGTAGTGGTTAGTAGATGTCAATAGTGGTGAATAGTGGTTGATTGGTGGTGAATTGCTGGTTGATTAGAGATTAATAGTGGTTATTAGATCTTGATAGTGGCTTATACTGGTTAACGGTGGTCAAAAGTGGTTGATAGTGGTTCATCGTTGACAATAGCGGTTCGTACTGGTCCATGCTGGGTTGATACTGGTGTTCAACAATGGCTGCTGATGGGTTGATGATACCCTGTGGCAAACTAATCTGGAAGCTGAAAATCACTATTTCTATAGGTAAAACTATTATAAATAGATATAAATAGTGGGTTTTCTACTTGAAAACCAGCTACAGGGAAAATGGTTCCATAACTGGCTGTGCTCTGTATCTTGGGTCTACGTCGCGTAGAAACGTCAGTCTTCCGACAGCGCGGACTTACAACCTACTCTCATAATCATCGGTGGAGCCCAACCTTGCAAACACCATGGAGCACCATTGACCACTATTAATCACTACTATCCACTATCAACCACTATCAACCATCTGGTGTGCATCCAGTCTACAACAGAACTCTCTACCATTGATTTAACTTATTCAATTGGTGAATCAACCACTAGCTGGTTGACTCAGTTGACGAACCGCTGTTTTGCCACTCCAGGCACTCAGATCTCCCAACACAAGCCGCCAGGTGAACATCAGAGACCATCCAAAAAAGGAGGGTAGTAGCAGGCTCATGGCGAACTGGGATGGTTGTGAAACGGATACGCCACCCCACAGCCTGCCAGGAATTCCGCAGCCTGCCAGACTTCTGCTGGCTTAGCACCGCAAAACATCAGCCATTCCCTGACCGCATTCATTGCAACTATCAATTCTCCTTAGCCGTTACTGCAACCAGTATCAGCCACTATTAGCCATGCGTCTTACCATCTTCAAGCATCAGTAAGCATTAATTAAACCAGAATCCATCAACCCTCTTTCAGTCACAAATTAAGCCCAACACAAATCAACCATTGTTAACCCTTGTTAACCATCATTACTTGACCCTTGTTCAGTGACCCTTATAATTGGTTCATAACCCTTATTACTTAACCCTTGCTAACCCTCATTCAACCCTGGTCATCTCGCCCTTCAACCAGGCCACGAGCCATCATCGTTGATGCTGCTGCACCAATGGCACCAGCGATCATCACGCCGGAACTCGAAGTAGCGACAGTTCATCCAAAAACAGTTGTCTGCACACTCCTGGCGCAATGCGAATGGTCCTGGTTGCTGCTTCTGGTTGGTTAGACATGGTTGGTTACGGCTGGTTGCGGTTGGTCACGGTTGCTTAAGGTTGCTTAAGGTTGCTTAAGATTGGTTAAGATTGGTTAAGATTGGTTAAGATTAGTTAAGGTGCGTTTCTGGTTAATCACGGTTGTCATTGGCACCAAGCAGGTACTAAACATGAACATTATTTACCAGTATTCATCACGATCAAAAAAACCATTGGCAATCCTAAGCAACCAAAAGCCACCAAGCAGAATTGAAATTTCTGCGATTGGAGCCACAGGCCTCCCTGGGTAGAAGTTCGAGTGGTGATGGGGATGCTGAACTTCATCTGCCATGGGAAAGCTTCTGTTGGAAAGCAGCTCATGGACAATCCAGCGAAAATCCATGTGTTCATAAACCATCACCAGTTTAGCCACAGCTGATGATGAACCATCAAATCTAGGTGTTTCTTAAAATGGGGGCACCCCCAAATCATCCAAGTCATTACTCATTTATAGTAATAAACAAACCAGTTTGGGGGTTACATACTTTATTGACCATCAAATCTAGGAGGTTATTGGCATGGACCTACCATTGCTAACAACATAGCAGCATCCCCATTGACTCGCTGGCTGCCAATGGTGGCTACTGAGGATGGCACCATTGAAAAACCAATGAAGGGCCGGTATCGACACGTCGTTGGGAATATGATGGTTTCTTAAGCCATCGGGAACCCCTAAATGGATGGTTGATTACTATAAATGGTTAGCCTGAAGGTCTATCTGGGGGTCCCCAATTTTGAGACACCCGTATCATGAGATAGTTGCTAACTAACAAGCGCAGATCTCTGCTCAATGACTGCTTAAATTAAGTCCGCGGAAGTCCAATGATCATGCAGCCAAGATATATCTGATGATGAAAGGGTCAAAACCCTGTACCCCTGGTTCCCCCATCATTCACCATGGTTTTCCCTTTTATGAGTAGGTTTTGATCCCCCATTATCCAACTCCCGGTGATTCCGCGGATTTTCTTGGGACCACCAGTGGTGATGGGTGAACTAATTAGTGATGCTTCACTACGGATAGCTAATGTCTGGCAAACTAATCTGGAAGCTGAAAATCACCATTTTTAGAGGTAGAACGGTAAAACCATTCAAAAATGGTGGATGTCTACTTCCAGATTAGTCTGCCAGTGTGTAAATAGTTTTGATTCCCCATGATTCCCTGTTCCAATGGTTGGCGAAGTTAGTGGTCCACATCGGGGAATCATCACTAACGACACTGCTTCATGATCATCCATGGGAGATTGTTCAAAAATCGGCTCTTTGATGCCCTCAATCGCAAGCTATTGGAGTGGTTAAACGGGTGATGGTTTTGGGTTGGCTGAGCTGCGAATTCGAGTGGTTAATAGTGGTTATTTGATGCTCAATCAACCACCGTGGCCAAACTGTTAGTTTATGAATCCATGTAATCTCTCGTTACGATTTTTGCTTACACCGATGATGACTCAAATCTAACGATGGTGATAGCCAACATGAAATTGACCATTGCTGGATATGAATCAATCACTATCAACTCAACCATTCTTGACCATCATCATTCCATGCTAACCCACACTCATGGTCATATCATCATCCACTACAACCACTGCAACCATCACGAACAACGCAGCCATTGCTGCTCTCCCAGCAGCTCGGCTTCGCCTCCAAACTGCTGGTCGAGCTCAGCCAAACTCTCGATCCATCACAGATTTCACCGGACGAAACCAACCTGAGAACGACCCGTTGTGGCGGCCGGGAGTCCGCCGCATCCACCGGCACACGGTTTCAACCAACCAATGGTTGTTGCTGATGCCCCTGGTGGGTTATAGGATACAACGCAGTAGAGGATAGCAAGAATGAGTTGGTAAAGCATATGAGCTGCAAAGTTCTTTTGAGATCGCTAGCTTGATTGAATCAGAGTTGGTCTTCAATCAATCCTCAATACAAGGTATATCCTTCCCAAATCAAGCAACTAAAACACGAAGGGATTTCAAACTACTAAGAGTGATTCTCAAAATCGTGGACCCCCAAATCATCCATATAAATGATAAACACCTATTTTGGGGTTCCCCTATTTTGAGAAACACCCAAAACACCAAGGGATCTCCAACCAACATTGATGATCTCCCAAGCCTTCAACAGTTCCAAGGGATCCGTTGCACGCTGCCCGTGGAGGATCAACCTGGTTGTACCATGGCAGTACCGGCTATACCATTGATATAGTATGGTTGTTACGATGGTTGTACTGGGGCTACACCGTGATTATGCCGTGGTTGAAGAATAAATATACTGTGGTTCCACTACTATGGTTGCACTATGGTTAGACTTTGCGTATACTATGGTTATGCTACTACTGTTTCAAAGAAATGGTTGCGCCATGGTCATACTAGCAACATTGATAAGTAAGCTTCATTGGCATCTTGGTTGGTACCCCACAATTATACAACAAGCGTCAGTCACCGGGATGATCAGGCATACAAACATCATACATGCAACTAGGCTGTTTCGGGTGTCAATAACCTCGACGAACCAGCTACGCCTCGCATAGGAACCACTGCCAGCAGTTCTGGTGGCAGCCAGTGCCAAGCTGCTCCATGTGGTCCGTGATCTTAAAGGATCGCTTCAACGTGCCATCCACCGCACCATGGGGGTGCGTCCTGGGGACCGGGGAACGGCAGCGCGCTGCCGGCCGAGTTGCAATGGCTGATGGGGGGGCACGGGTGAATCCTGAAGGGTCGACCATGGTTGGCCACGGATTCGCATGGCCATGGACCTCCCATGAATCCAATAGCCTGAAGCCATGGTGCACTTCGAAGATCTGGGGACCATCAGATTCACCCCACAGTTGGAGCACAAGTCATGGTGGTTTCTCGAGTCATAGGGTACCCCAAAATCTAGTTGATCAACCATTTATAACAATGAACCAACCGGAACTTTGGGGGTTCCCAGTCACTGGCTTGAGAAACCACCTATAGAGTTGGTCATATCCCCTGCTATGGTTGGTTATTATCCCCAATGATTAACTATGTTTGAGATCAAACCAAGCATGATCCCCTATTCACCTATCTATTATCCACTATCATTAACCTATCATCCTACTATACTGGGTCATTATCAACCGTTATCTCAATATACTCCGTCATTATCCCCTGTTATCAACCATTCATCAACCATTTTGAGCCGCTGATCCCTGACGTCTCCCCCTGGCAACGGCGCAGGTTCCATCGGTGCACCACCCCACCCCAGCCGCAGCGCTGGCCGCCCCACCCTGGGAATGGACCCAGTCGTTCTGCAGCTTCCCAGGCCTCAGATGCCGTTGGTGGCTCCCGTGGTTCATGGGCGGCTGGTGCGGCTGTTGCGGGTTGCGAACCGTTGTGGTTGTCGTCATCGTCGTTGCTGTTGTTGGTGGTGGTGATGGTGGTTTTTGTTGCTAATTCGTGGTGGGTTGATGAGTTTTTTCACGCGTATGATCCCGGCTGCTTACCAAAAAAGTAATCGCACTGATCAAAGAAAACATCGCATGGCTGAAGGCTCCGAGGGCTACGGTACTAACATGAGCCCGAACTAATGGGTTCATCCTAGGGTTATGCCAACCAGATTAGGATTGCTTCTACCACTCCTGGTAGCGGCCTCGCTCCTCAAGGGTAGAGCGGGATGCTCCTGGCCTCGCTCCCTCCTGCCCAACAGCCAGTAAAGGAAACCCAATTGTTGGGAAAGTAGTAGAGGTGAAACCAAATTTTTTGAATTACCAACCCACCAAATGCTCGCAAGAACTTACTCATCCCTAAATTCATAGTTTAAAACCAACGCCTTGCTTCCTATTTGAAAACCTGAGCCAGAACAAAGCCGTCACCTATCAAGCAACAATCAATCATCAACCATCAAAAATTATCGACCCATCACTATCCACCCAACCATCATAATTTTCATGGCAGGTTGGTTCAACCCACCAAGATCTTCAACCAATCGCCAACCAACCTGCCCTGGTTTGCTGCCGAAAAGCCTTCTGCCGATCGATGGCGATGCCATCAAGCATCACCACCCACCAGAAATGAACCGACCTGTGACCAACAAACCAACCATTAAATCATTAAACCATTGAATTGGCTGATTAACCAATGGTAAACCATTGATTAAACCATGATCAATGGTTAACAAACCTACCACAAAACCCATCTTAGCTGAGAAACCATCGAGCATTGCCATCATCAACCATCAACATCGTTACGTTAATGGTAAGGCCCTCATCCGCGCACACAAAAAAAACTCATCCGCGTACACAAGAAAACACTCATCCGCGCACACCAAAACACACTCATCCGCGCACACCAACAAACACAAGTCCTCATCCATTCACCATTTAGGGTTAACATTGGGGACAAGGGACATGGGGACATGGGGTTTAGGGGGGATGGGGGCATGGGGACAGGGGACATGGGGACATGGGGTTTAGGGGGGGACATGGGGACTAGGGGGGGATGGGGGCATGGGGACATAGGTGTTTGCGCATGGAAATCCGCACATGTCCTTATCCAGTCACCATTTAGGCTTTGGGGGGGGCATGGGGACATGGGGTTTAGGAGCCGTCAACATTGCGGACAGCACACGCAAGACGACTACATGCAATCAAAGTACCACGCCTGCTACACAAAGTCACACTTGCGAGACGTCTGACAATCAGCTGATGTTCCGTTTACAGCGCTGAAAGCATGTGGAAGACAGGCGCATGCATCTAAAGTACCACGCCTGCTACACGAAGTCACACTTGCAGGACATCGGACAAGCAGGCGATGTTCCATTTACAGTGCCGAATGCACATGCAGGACGACTGCATGCACTCAAAGTACCACGCCTGCCACACAAAGTCACACTTGCGAGACGTCTGACAATCAGCTGATGTTCCGTTTACAGCGCTGAAAGCATGTGGAAGACAGGCGCATGTATCTAAAGTACCACGCCTGCTACACGAAGTCACGCTTGCAGGACATCGGACAAGCAGGTGATGTTCCATTTACACTGCCGAAAGCACATGCAGGACGACTACATGCACTCAAAGTACCACGCCTGCCACAACCAAAGCCCGCGTGCACAAACGAGGGGATTTCCGCGTGCACAGACGAGTGGTTTTCCGCGTGCACAGACGAGCCCCTTTCCACGTTAATCATCAAACTATTCATTAATAATGATGAATTGACGTCATTTATCATCCATGATCAACCAGCACCATTCATCAGCCATGAAGCAGCCATGTAACCAGCCATATAATCAGTCATTAATCAATCACTAATCAACCATTTATGAGCTCATAGACGCCATTAATCATCATGAACCATTCACTACAGATCACCTACCAGTTCCTATCCATCATCAACCATCACGAACCAACATTACCCTCTGGCGAATCATTGAACCATTGATTCACCAGGAATTAACCATCAATTAACCATTGATTTAGTATCATCAACTATCAGAGCCCTGGTTTCTTAACCATCAGTAAATCACCATTCAGCCATCATTGTTAAGCATCATTTAGCCATCATTCATTTCGTTGTGGGTCCCCTGTACCCCTAGGTACCCCTAGGTACCCCTAGGTACCCTTTAAGTGTAACCATCGAGTTTTCCAACTATGAAATTGTTGGGGAACTGATCCCCCTTGAAAAATTGATGGCTAATGTTGACCCACAACCATTTTATTTCTACAGCTATCATTAACCATCATTCAACCATTTATAGCCATCATTGACCATCATTTAACCATACTTAACCATCATTCATTTTGTGGTTTCTCAAAATAGGAAACCCCCAGTCACCATCCATCTTGATTATTGAGCATTTTGTGTAATAAACCAACCATTGCTGTGGTTCCCCAGCAACTGGTTCGGAAAACCCCCATTTACAACCATCATTAACCATCATTTCACCTAAACCGTCATCAAACCATCAAATAATCATCATATACCCATGTAACCAGCGTGTAATCTGCCATATCTACCATGACTGATATTTCAGCCATCATTTAGCCATATACGCATCATATAACCATCATTTCACAGTCACTGAACCATCATCAAACCATTAGTTCAGCATCATTCAATCATCATTTAACCACCACTAAAGCGTCAAATAATCATCATTTAACCACCATTAAACCATCAAATAATCCTCATACAGCCATCATTTTGCCATCATTAAACCATCGAATAATCCTTATATAACCATCATTTAGCCATTATTCAACCGTCATTCCACCATCACTTAATCACTATTAACCATCAATTAACCATTGATTTGCCATAGTTCCACCAGCTTCATCTTCCACTTCCATTGGCTACGCCCCATCTTGGCCTCCGCACTGCGGCCCAACTGCCAACCTCGAGGCGCTTAGGCCAATGGGTTGACCGCGAACCTGTCGCGCCGGGTGTGCACCGCAGAACCTGGCGACGCCGCAGGGTGGGTGCTCGAAACGCAGGAAATTTCGAGATCTATGATGGTTGATGGTTGGTTCAGAGGTGGTGCTGGTTGGTGATGGTTTCTGAGTGGTGAATCAAGATTGATTGTTGGTTAATGATGGTTGATGACTGGTGCTGATTGCTAGTTCGGGTCCCATTGGGCTGATTTGGCTGCCGTGGTTTACCCCAACAAAGCAGGCGGACCTGTCCAAGGTGGGTACCACTTTTTCACCATGGTTACCAAGCAGTTACTTAGCCGATTACTAAGCAAAGATGCACTGGTCATAAGGGTTACTGTATAAGGGCAGGCTGATTAGTTAAACACCCATCAAAATAGTTGGCAATCATCAAAAAGATCCACTATAAACCATGGACGAAGCAACCAGTAATGCTGGAGAACCAACCATGATAAACCCCGAATTGCCGGAAAACCACCAACAATAGCCAAGCAGGAACTGAAGTTTATGATCGAAATCGATGGACGGCCGCCCACATGAAGCCCGTAAAAAATATCGAAATGTTCGTCATCCTCCGGTCCTCGAGTTTCCAATCCGTCATCATGATGCAAATCATCCCCGACGCCATCAATTATCGATCAAAAAACATGACAAACGAATCATTAAGTTTCACTAAGTATCTACCATCTACTAATCATGAAGTATCAACCATCTACTACTCACTAACTATCAACCATCTACTAATCATTAACTATCAACCATAAAACATCATAAATCATGCGTTTCTAGTCACACTACTCTTTATCATGGCTCATCCTGGCTGATGAGAGTTCCCGGCACGTGCGTGCCTCCGCGGCTAGACCCATTCCAAAGAAAAGTGCCCCCAGTAAGTATGGCTCTATATCTGCCAGCTCTATCTACCATAACTGCTATAGTTACCTAATTTGAAAGGTCAGTACTGACCTTAGAGGTACTCCACTCTGTACCAACTTCGCCTTTCAGCGCGAACGAGTTTCTACAAACCAGGCCGTAGGGTGCCACACATCCACCACGGCTCGCCTGCGTATTTCCCAGGTTCTCGATTTCCTGGAGATGGCAACATAGCAATGCTACACCGAGCCGTTGGACTGTTCACTGTTGGGTTCACTGTTGGGCAACCAGGTTTCTACATGATAACTACTGTTGAATGGCGTATCTCAAATAACTTACAACTGGGGCGGCCCGCCTCGTAACGATACGAAGGAATAGTGATATGGCGGGCGGTGTCGTGCAGTGACTGGGAGTTGGTCAACCTGCTCTGCATCCATTCAAGTGGCTTCAGCACCGTAGGTCCATGGTGCCCCCTAATTAAGGGCCCCAAAGACTTCCATTTTTTTCTGCGACTTCTGTACCCATGTCCCAAAAAAGCCGGCAAAAAAATCCACATCCAATCTACAAGTCCATGGTTTTTTCCAATTTTTCAGGTACATCAGCTGCCCCGGAAAGCCACCCTGCCAGCTCGGCACCCCCAACGCGTCTCGCACCTCAACCATGCATGGAACTCCATCCAGGACAATCTGCGGCCGGGGCGCTGGGTCGGTTGGATCCCTGGGCCCCCCCACAATGAAGCCATGGTGGCCGCCCCCTTTGGGTGAAGTCTCTGCTACAAGTGATGGTTAATATTTGATAGATAGTGGTTAATAATGGTTAATAATGGTTAAGAATGGTTTATAATGGTTTGTGGTCAATAGTGATAATGTGAGTAACAAGTGGTTAATAATAGTTGACAATGGTCAATAGGGAAGAATCACCAACAATAATGGCTAAACACCTACTATATGGTGGTTTCGACCAAGCCAGTTTGGGGAACCCAAAAAATGCTTGGTTTACTTCTACGAATGGTTAAGATTGGATGATTTGGGGTACCCCTATCTTGAGAAACGGCCAAACAGGGGCATGCTGATCTTTCACTAAAAATCTGTAGGGTTCTCCACTTGCAAACGTCTTCCTACAGGTGTTTCACTGTCGCTCAGGGATTCCGGGTGAAATCTGGTTCACAAGCTGCCAAAATGAACCACCTAGCCATAACCAGCAGCAGAGCTTGGTACCTCCAAACGGCCGTTGGGGGTGCCACGCTCAGTGTCCCGCCTGGTGTCGTTCAGCGAAGTCGGCTTTGCCCACGAAGATGCCATCGGCCTCCACGTACACGGGGGAGCCACCCATACGGCCGACCTGCGCACAGTTGATGGACCTGGGGGTGAGGTTGTGGTTGGGTGCCCAAGTGGGTTGGGTGGTTGGTTGGTGAATGGTGGGTCAACGGTTGGTGAGTGGTGGGTTGATGGTTTGTGAATGGTTGGTCAATGGCTGATGAATGGTTGGTTGATGGTTGGTGAATGGTGGGTGAATGGTTGGTGAATTGTTGTTTGATGGTTGGTGAATGGTTGGTTGATAAGCGTCAATAAGCAACCATGATAGGCATATACCAACTACAACTGCTTGGCTGGTGAATTGGTCCAGATTCTCGATGCTCGACAATGGCGAGGATGCTTTATGGAGAACAGACAGAAATGGTGAACTCTTAAGGGGAGGGCAACCTATTTGGCTGTAAACCTTACTTTTACGATTAATCATCGGATGACTTGGTCGGTTTATTGCTACGATTACAAAAATCCTCCAATGTCAATCGCTTTTAGCCATAAACCAACCATTTTCGCATTTCCCTATTTTGAGAAACACCCATATCAAGGAGTAACCAAAACTAAGACAGGCAACAACCCCTTGAATATGGCTCCGTCTGCTCTCGACGCAATGGGAACCTCCACAGCATTCACACTTGGGATCAGTAGACTGGGACCATAGGAAACCCGTGAGAGACTTGGGGCCACCAATCATTGATTAGAACCCCTGGCTCATGGATACCAGATCCGCAAATTGTGGAGATCCGTCTGTGTCATGTGTGACCCATCTGTCCAAAACTAGACGGCACCAAAGACTTGAGGAGGTCCCTCACCTCCGCGGTTGATCAGCATGTTGGAGGAACCCTATGATTCGTAGACAGTCAGGAAGTCATTTGACCAAATGCTCAAGCTGCATGAATACTCTCACCATTGCTGATCCTCATATTTCCAAGCCACGTCATTTCTACGGGTATGTGCCAAAATATATAATGGCACCCCCAAAACCAATGGTTTCCTACTAAAATGATCATTGTTTGGTGGGTTGTTGGCTACCCTATTCTGGCACATACCCATATCTAAAAGCATTTCCAAACCAGTTGTGAAGTAAAATCAGTTGGATGGGTCCTACCAGTCTGCCCCAAGTCAGGACAGTGGAGAGATCAGGGTTTCACCGATCCTGGTTCCTTTACGCTGGCTACAACTGGTTTGGGTTCTCCAAGGTGCTTGTGTGAACCCATTGGCTTACACCGAGTGGTACTAGTCTGGTTGTTAGTTGGTTTATAACCCACCTTAGTATAGTTATATCTTCCTTAACTAGTACTAACTTCTAACCCAGGTTCTAAGCCAAGTTAACTAACTGGGGGATTCCACTCTCCAATGAATCAGTCCATCCACATCACCACTTCAGCGGTGGTCGGTCACCCGCCGGCGATAGTAATGCCCATCCAAAACTGCTTGGTGGTTTATAAGCCATCCCAAGAACATGAGTTAGTCAACCAACCAACTGGAAAATATCATGCTGAACCAATCAATCTTCCATGGACCCAAAGGTTTGGAAGCATTCCAACCACTGTCTCCCTCAAGCCGCACCTGCTTCGTCCTCAAGGAGTGGATTGTTGGATACACCTGGCCAACTAATCGGAACCCAGCTGGCTGTGCTACCCACTACCCCCCGTTACTTGGTGAAGCTTCAAAGGTGTCACATGAGAAAACAGCATGGGGGTTGGACTACAGCATGGGGGGGGGTCCTCAGAAGCCCAAAATATTACAGCAGGTGGATTAGTACAATTACTATTACGAATAACTATTCATATTGGATGATTTGAGGCTCCCCGATTTTGACAAACACCAGGGTATGGGGGTTCAGGTAACCCAACTGTGTCAAGCTAATCAGACCTGTCTGGCCTTTGGGATGCCAACAACGGAATTCCAACAGTAAGAACAGCAATTCGACATTATCAGCTTGTTGCTATAAAAGTACTGCTGGAGTTGTTGAAACAGTATCACTTGAAGCTCCTTGTAACAACATCTTCAGCTTCAACTTCCAGCCATATCTATGCCGAGCAGGGGAAGACCGGCACCAACTGCTGATAGCTTCTAATCACTTACAGGAGCCCGAAGTTGAGAAATTGACCGCTGCTCCGCCCGTTTTTGTGGCTTGGTTCACAGGTATTTCTCTGGAATGGTTCGACTAAACGCGGATACAAACCAACGGACGAACCAACCAGAATAGACTAATATGGATGTTGGGTTGACCATTCACAAATGATGATCATTGATTATGATTGAATATTATTGAATATTTCTGATCGTCATTGATCATCATAGCTCATCATTGATCATCATCAGCGCGTTCAGTATCCCGGCCCCTTCACAAGCGAGCCCAAGGGCTGCTACTCCTTCAAACATATCTTGCCACCCATGAATTGGTCACCCCAAGTGGTAGACTCGCTTGTGCAGAAATGGGGTCATACCCTCTGGTAAATAGACATGGCAATCGAAAATCTACCTCTTTTTTGTGGTTCCCTAGGGTTTCCCTGTAAAATATGGTGATTTTCCATTGCCATGTTAGTTTACCAGGAGGTAATTGGGATATAACTATGGCAACCTTCTACGGTCCCCTATACCCATGGGGACTGTGACCGCCAGCCGTGGGGGTGCACATCCAAGCACGGACCCGGTTCTTCGGAAGCTTGTTATGGCCCGGATGCTGGCCCAGCGGATTCAACCATTTCTCAATCAACTGCTCTAAGTGTAGGCAAACCACAGATGTATTTTGAGTTATGTAAACTGATTTTGGTTGAGATACCTACACTCAAATGGTAGGTCAAAAGGTGCGCAGGGATGAGATTCCTGCGAGTTGCTGCAGTCTTACTGCTAGGCCAACGGGAGCATCCAACCAACCACCTTCATCTGAGCCCCAAAAAGTTCTCCACCAGCGACCCCTGGAACAACTGCAGCGACTTTCTCCAGCTTAAAAGTCTCACTACGGTGCGCAACTGCCTCCAGCGTAAGACTTCACGTATCACAGGAGTGTTCTTACGTAACCCTAGAAGGTGGGTGATCTAACCCTTAAAAACCACGGTAAATGTACCCAGTGACTTGCACAGCGGGGATCCAAACCACAGCGCTGTACCCTGGAGCTTCGACCAAAGCCGTCCGACTGTGGGGGGTCCCAACCGCGGTTCTACACCCTTTGGGTGCTTGGATTCGAGAAGTCGTTTAACACAAAGGTCAGTGACTTACAACGGTTTCGAATGGTTGAAAAATATTGATAATGGCCAACAGTGGTGAACAAAGGTTCGTGATGAATAATTGTGAATGATGATAAATCGTGGTTGATAGTGAGTATTGGTTTATGATCCATGGCTAGTAACATTTCACAATTCCCAATAACGGCCAACTCATAGTGCTTGAGAACGGTCAAAAGTGACTACTGGTGACTAGCGGTCAATGGTTGCAGATGGCTCATCATGACCAACAATTGTTGGTAATGGCTAACAATGATTGAATACTGCTCAAGATGTAGTGATCACTAGTGGATAATACTGGCTGGTCAACAATTCTTGCTTACTAGTGGTCAATAATGATCAATCATGGGAGTTGGCCAACAATTCTTAAGAATAGGGGCTGACCACCAGTCACACAATACATAACACCAAACTTTGCCACGCAGAGTTTCCTGGCATGCCAAAAATAACCACAAGTTTCAGGTTAGCTGCGCGGGCTCAAAGTGAACAATGGACGACCCGCATGTTCGATCACCTAAGCCATGGATTTACCAGGGTTTGTATCATTTTTTACATTGCTCACCTAGAAAGAGTGAAGTTGATCATTCTGGCAGTAGCAGCCGTGTGAGACCACAACAAAGTGGGCCGACCTACCTACAAATTGGATGAGACACCCTGCTTCTTGTGCTTCTGCAGGGCGTGGTAGTGAAACGCCAACGAATTCCAATGCAGCATGCAGCGGAAGACAAGAGATTGATAGCCAAGGACAAGCGCCACACCGAGCCAGCATAGCTATGCTGGCAGGCGGGACTTCTACTTGGGAAAGGAATTGCCTGCTATGAGATGTCTGTCACCATTTGATCATTGAGTAAACATCTTGCAAACAGAAATAGGTCTAGGTGCACATCCTTCAACCACCACCACTGAACCCCTAAGATCCCCAACCACCAAGATCACCACTTACCACCCTTCGATCGATCGATCCCAAACCATCAACTTCACCAACTTCACAAAAATTCACCACTCAACTTTTCACCGATCCTCATCTCCACCATCACTCAACTTTTCACCACCCTAAGCATCCCCATCCTTCATCCCCCTTCGGCCGTGTGCTCATCCCCCGGCAGCTCGTTGGGCATATGCGTCCGGTGCGGCGGCCGCAGCAGGCGGTTTTGCGGCTCCTCGGCCGCCAGCACC
>VSDK01022580.1:309720-373974 GCA_009767595.1 Symbiodinium kawagutii
CGCCCTGGGAGCCTTGGGGGGGCGGAAGCTGCACCTGGAGCCATGGTGACGACATGGGAGGAGCCATGGGGGGTGACATGAACTCTGGGCTGGTTGCTGGTGAAGGATGCCTAACATGTGAAAAAACCTCGGTTTTTTCACATGTTAAGGTTTTTTCACATGTTAAGACTTGATGACCAAACTTGCCAGTGCTCAGAAGAGCGAGTTCTGGAGATGGTATTGAACCGAAAAGGAACTGACAGGGGCTGTGAGCGAAGTTTTTTGCAGGGGTGGTTCCACAGATAGAATGGGATTGCCAACCCAAAAAATGGCAATTGGCTGAAGCAGTGAGTATAGAAGGAGCGCGTGTGATCAACAAGCAGTGGCTCGCAGCGGGCCGTCAACAAGGAACAGGAGGAAAATGGTCACCAAGCCATTGACTCAGCGAATTTACCCAGGTTTGCGTACTCAAAGATGGTGATGACTCAAACTTGCAGGGGATCGCAACTCCCAGCTGCCGTAGTTCGTCCTGGATCAGCATCCAAGGCCCTTCGTTGAACTGATTCGCAAGTCGCAACCAGCGCACCAGACCAGGGTGATCCTACCAACCCGCTGCCTTCCCACAGCCTTCCCACGGCCAAACCATGATCCCTCCCTCGAGTCATCTGGGCTTCCGAACTTCCAACGGCTTGGCGTCCCGATACTCGTTCTCCAGAAGCCTCGGGGAGTGCGCAGCCACCCAGGCCAGGGACGATTCACAGCCGCGTGGGTGAACAGCCGATTCCAGTGCTACTGGTGATCCAAGTGCTGATTGAGGTGGGGATGGTTCATGGTGGTAATCATAATGGTTTAAGGTGAGGGTAGAGGACCTGGCATTTTCATTGCTGTTGACCATCATCCTACTGTGGTTGGTTCGCTTGGAGGTGAGAGAACCAAGACCCACAGCATTCTCCGAGCAAGCTACCAACAAACCATTGTCAACTATCTCCATTCTTGCTGATGATTGTTGGCGGTTATCCATGTTCTTGATCAGCCACTAGTACATCGACGGTTTGTTAACGTTCACCAGAAACCATCATGAACGATATCCTGCTACTAGCTGCTCCTGCTCCATCATCATACACCATCGTTTAGAAACATTGATCATCAAATCTTGCTAGCCATCACTAACCACTGTCGACCATCGAAAATAATCATCAAGCATTATCAACTATCGTTGATAGTATTGTCATTCGTCATAATCGACCATTTGTTACCATCATGGTGCCACTATTATTGCTGGGTATACCACTCCATGATCAACATCTTCAACCATCATTCAACCACGATGAACCCATCGGTTTCATCATTAATCATCGTGAAATACCATCAGTTTAACCACTGATTAGGCATCAATGAACCATCATCTAAGATCTACCACTATTTCTGCTGGATCTTGATGCTTCCCTTTCCGCAGGATGCAGAGTTTTCCCTTCGCTGAAATACAAGGCTTCACCATGAAAACAGAATGTTTATAATTTAAGCGATTGCTTGAGTATACTATGATAATCTATACTACTTGCAACTATTACTTGGGTATACTTTTTTCATACTTGGGTAATCCGCTTAAAAATACAATGAAAATACAAGAGTTACAATACTTGGGCAGCCAAAATTACCCTACAACTCTACCGTTTGCGGTTGCCATTCTGCTGTTTGCAGCTGTTCCTTGGCTCGAACATCCAGAAAGACTGTGCCCAGAAGGTGCAAGTCACTTGCCGGGAGGCAACTGTTTTCACAACTCTTTGACGTCGATTTGATGTGTCCAGGCGAGGAAAAACCCACACGTTTCAACGTGTGGGAAAAAAAACCTCGCCTAAGGGATGAAGGACCTCTGAGAGTTAGCGGGAAAACCCATCTGAATATAATGGCTACCCAGGATTAACTAGGGGGGTTCCCATTTTAATGGAAAACCTAGGGTTTATTAATCCTGGGTAGCCATTAATTAATCATTAATATCTCAATAGTTCAACAAACTAATAATCATATTAGTTAAAAGCTTCTTATATTGATAGTTCAACTGGCAATTGTGTTCTGAATAAAAATGGTCCTTGGGTTTTGTATTGCCAGGTTACTCCACCAAATGGTCACGCTAATCTAAGAATCCAAGCACTGTGCTTGGGTGAAACGCAGATGCTTCCAGGTGTACCTGTTGCTCTCCAGACTTGGCCTTGGAGAACTACAACAAGCACGACAGCAACAAGCTGGCGACTGCTGGGAAAGGGACTCCTGCTGATCCTGAAGGATCATGGTCTCCATCTCCATAGCCATGGCCATCTCCATATACAGTGCAATTGGGGCAGAGCGTCTCTTCATAGGATTCATTGGCCCGAGGGTTCCACCAGAGCAGATCTTCTGAATATGCGTATTTCAACCTGCCATATTCATACCAAGCGGTAAAGCCCCCGTACAGCAGCATCCCCGTGGCCCCAGAGTCGACACCATCCATCCACACAACGCTGTGCCCGGCTCGCTTCTTTGACGGCTCCATTGCCGGCCAGAATGCAGTGATCGGTTGCCACTGGTTGGCCTCAGGGTCATAGAAGCGAAAACCGCCCATCTCACCACACTTGAGGCCCCCGGATTCCTTCCAGCACTCGAAGCCTCCATAGACGAGCATCCCTTTGAGCGCGTCGACCCACAGGGCGCTATGGGACCGTCGTGGGCTTGGAATCCACTGGTTGCTGATTGGCTTCAGCTCCTGCCACTCGTTGGTGTCCGGCAAATACACGTGCCTTGGTGGCTCAACGGGAAGATCCCTTGAATTTCAAACCCAATGCATCTGGTTAATCATTTTACTAGATGCATAATTAATTCAAGATCCAAAAATCTAAGTTCGTGGCTGTATGCCACCCAGATGCATATCATTGAATTGATCAAAGTCGTTGTCGCCACCAAAGATCACCATGCCATTGAGCACCTCAATCCACACAGCACTGTGGTGGCTTCGGGCTTGGGGCACTGTGCCGTTGGGGCTCAACTCTCGCCACTCGTTGGTCTCCGAAAGGTATAAGTACAGATCATCGTGTTGCCAAATGTCTGTTGAATTGGAGGTCCAGCCACCAAAGATGAGCATCCCCTTGAGCCGCTCAACCCATACTCCACTGTGGCTTTTCCGCTTGACAGGCACCGAGCCTGTGGGCTTCAGCTTTTGCCATGCGTTGGTCCCGGGAAGGTATAGGTGTAGATGGTTGTTCGAGTCGCAATACTCAGGGCAGCCGTAGCCTCCAAAGACTAACATCCCGCGGAGCCTCTCAACCCACATGGCACTGTGACCCGAGACTCTCTCGGGTCCCGAACCTGTAGGGCTCAGCTTATGCCACAAGTTGGTGTCTGGATGATACAAACGCAGATCATCGTAGTAGTCACGCGACCAAACCCCTCCAAAAAACAGCATCCCTTTGAGACTATCAACCCATACGATTCCATGGCGGCAATGACGCTGGGTCTGAGTATCCCGCCAGTTCTTTCCATGCTCCTTCTAGAGAATAGGCAGGGATGAGAAGCACGGCCCAAACAGGCAGCATGGTCCAGTCCTTGCTGGCTGTGGTACAGCTCTGAGCCAGGCAAAGCTGTGGGAGCTGGTGATGCCACGGAATCGTTCCAGAACTCCATCCTGAAATCCAGCCCAGTGGCTCAAGGAGTCATTGAACAAGCTGGTGATATCTTCCATTTGCCTAGTAGTTACTCTACTTAACCCTACTTATGTTCACCAACTTATCTAAGTAGGGGCTCCCTCCTTGAAGCTCATCATTGCAGCTGGCAACTCGTTGGTGGTCTCAACGATCTTCGTGGGGTCCATCGTGGCCTCCTGGGATGCAACGGTGAACGAGTCCTGGTGCTGGTGCTGAATAATCAGGGTGAATGATGGTGAATGGTGGTTGGTTGGTGGTGGTTAATGGTGGTTAATAGTGGTTCATATTGGTTGAGAATCATGGTGAATGATGGTGACTGGTCGTTCATGGTGGTTAATGGTGCCTGATGGCGGTTAATGGTGGTGAATGGCGACGAATGATGGTTCATCATTGTTGATTAATGATGGCTCATGAATCGTCGAGGATGGTTGACAAGCTGATTCACTATCCGGGATTACGAGAAACAATAGGGGATACTCGTAGTTGATGGCTTATGACGATCAATTGATGGTTAATAGTGGTTCACAGCGGAAATGGTCATCATAAGCCATCAACTATTAACCATCACTACTGCTGTGAATCAATAATTATCAACCATATTAACCATCAACTAATGTAACTGTTAACCATTAATAGTTGATAATGGCTTATCATAAATGGTCAACTGCCGAGAGTCGCGACTGGTGGTTGGTTCTACTGGTGCACCAGTGTTTCATCGTAAGGCAGTTGGTAGTTTCTCAAAATTGGGGACCCACAAAATCAGGTGGTAATAAACTTACTGGTTGGTGGTTGAACCACCCCTATGAAAAATATGCTTGTCAACGAACCAATCATTTGTAAATACTAGGGAAAATAATCAAAATGTGAATGAAACCACCAAACAGCTTAGCATTTTGGGGTCTCCCTATGGCTTGAGAAACCACGACCATCCTATGATCAGCGAAACCTCCCTGCCATACCTTTCTTCATTCGAGCGCTTCGCAGGGCTCGTTCGCTGCGAGAACCAGGCGGATGAGAAGGGTTCAGGATGATGGGTCAGAACCATTTGGCCATGGGTCAAGCAGTTAACCAACCAATAGTGGTGGTTAAGAACCAACAAACTATAGGGAAGCTAATGGTTAATGATAGGGGAACCAGGGGTACAGGGTTTTGACCCACAGCTATTTATCCACCATGTGCCAACTGCCATGGGTTCATGATACTGGTTGATTCATGGATAACGGTTAACAAATTTGATGATGATTCATGATGATGGTTCACACTGGCGAACCCATCCACGAGAATGGTTCGCAAATTTTGATAAATGGTTCATAGTGGCTGATGATGAATCATTATCAACCATGAATGATGGTAAGAATAATGATTCATGATGGCTGATGATGGTTCACTTATGACGGTTCACTTATGATAGCAAAGAAACACGATTACCCATTCTTCAACCATTTAACCACTATCAACCATTACTCATCATGAATCACTGTGATTAACAATGTGGATAGAGGGCGATAAACGACAATAAGTTCTTTAGCAGCAGTTTAACCATCAGCTTTATCATCCTTGACCTTTGTAGGTGACCATGAAACATCTATTTACCCACCAGACTGACCATCATCAACTACCATCATCAACCATTACTGTTAATGGTTGATAATGGTGAATCATCAGTTTTCCCATTATCAGTAACTCAACAAATGATTGTAACCCCTCAAATAAATCATTTCACCATTCATCTAGCCTTTATTAACCACAATCATCAACCATTTAGCCCAACTATCCACCATTTAGCCCAACTATCCACCATTAACCCAACTATCAACCCTTAACCCCCAAAAAAATCCACCACTCTCAAGCCTTGACCATCCAACCATTCGTCCCTTGCCATCCGACCCGACTCGACGCCGCTCGTGGGTCGTCCTTCTCCTCCCCTCCAGCGTCTTCCATGGTGGGCACACGCCGGGGGCTCTGACGCATGCGCTCACCTAACCACAAGGGGAGAGCACATTCTGGAGACTTCAAAAGGCTTCAGAAAATCAGGGAAGCAATGATTGGGTTGATGATTAGGGTTAATGATCGGGGTTAATGATTGGAAGCAACTTCAGAAGGCTTCAAAAGCAATGATTAGGGGTCAATGATTGGAATGATTGGGTGAATGATCGGGTGATTGAGTTTAATGATGGGGTGTCAATGACTGCAGTAGCTCATGACTAGAGAATTGACGAGAACGTTCACAATGAGGGGGATCATGATGGGGGGGTGCTTAGGGTAAATGATTGGTTAACTAACGGATAAGTAATCGGTAATCAATGATCAATGACTGACAGTGAATCATGATGTTGATGATCATTGTGTGGTATATGACCAATGATTCAGAATGAGGGGCTTTGGAGTGGAGACTGATGGTTAAAGAGTAAGTGGTTGACTGACGGTTCATACTGGGAGTCACTGATGGTTGACTCAATGAATGACCACGGGTTCAGAATGATGGTAAATGATCGTTTAATACTGGTGAATAGCTGGTTCATGATTGGTCAATAGAGGTGAGTAGTTGGTTTGTGGCCTGGGTTGACCAGGAATGGTAAATCTTTGTTGATTTAAGGTGATAGTGTCAAATTATCAGGGTGTTGGTCAATGATAAATCATGGCTTTCAAAGTTGATGAAATGTTTAATGAATGTCTAAGTCTAATGAAAATTAAGGCTTGATGATGGTTGATGATAGTGCTTGGTGGTGGCCTGTAGAGGTTCATAATAGTTAATCCTAGTCAATCCGATGATAAACTGACGTTTATGGGTGATCATGTACAGGTGCATGAATATATGATTATGTGTGTAGGTTTAAAATGCTGAGCTGAATCATCATTGGTTCACCATTACTGTTAGCCGTTTGTCAACCGCTCCTTTTTACTATTGTTGCTAACAATCATTGCTACTGACCAATTCTTCTCAACCATTCTGGTCGTTCACAATGGTAAAATAGCAACGGCAATGTCAATTATCCAAAGCATTTTGTGACTAAACAGTATTGACCATGCGGCCATGCACGATATGGTTAAGAATGGTTGATAACTAACCTTATTAACCATGTTTTTCATCATCAATTCCTTGTCTTTTCATTCGTGCCAATCGGTCACTAGCCCTGGAATTCTAGAGAAATGGGCTGATGCTTAGGCCTGCAGGGTCTATCCTTAGGTGAAGTGGTTGAGCGTGGTTGGTTCTTGCATGTGCAGCTGGGGTTCTAACTGGGATATTACTATGATTATAAACCCCATAAGGTAGCTTGTAGCCCCTACAATATGGTTGGTACTGGTTGATTGATGTCTGGGAACGGTTGACAGCGGCTGATTACTTGTTGGTACTAGCTGACAGGTTGGCGATGATGAACGGCTGGATGACAATGGGTCCAATGATGATAGTGAATGAGCTCGTTTAGCTGGTGACTTGCAGGAATAAATCACCAACAATAACCAACAACAGCGTCACTTGCTCCCCGAAACCTGGTACCCCACATGATTGCTGGTTCAGCTACAGGAAACGACGGATTTTGCATGGTAGTCATCCACAACTCCAACTGGTCGGAAGAATCTGTGTGGTTGACTAAGCTCAAGTGATGATTGAGCAGTTCAGTTATCTGCTTGGTGGTTTCAACCCCTAACCCCTATGAAAAATAGTAGTCAACCGACCGTTTTTTGAAAGTAGGGAAAATTTACAATGTTTAAAACCACCAACCAGCTATGATTAACAAATTTGTTGAATATAATCATCAGCCAGTAGTCTTGTGGTGCTTTCCCAGGACAAATAATCAATGTAATGCGATCCCGGTGGGAACCTTCTACCGCTCCTGTTCACATCCGGGATATGAACAGAGTAGCTACCTTTCGTTGGATGTACCTTCAGATCTTTATGTTGGTTGACAATGGGTATCGATCCATGACCAGAATTGTTGATTCTTGTTAGATGACGACTGGACGATGGTGAATAGTACTTCCAAACATGGCTTTATGATGCTTAATAGTCACACTCAACCATAGCGAACCACAATTGGCCATTACTCACCATGATTGGCTAGTAATGGTGTGATATTGATGGTTAATAACTGCAAACAGATTCTCGTCTCCTATAATTGGGGATGACCTGAATCACCACGGGAATATACTCAATCGCTGCCTGTCGCGAAGTTGTGGTAGTACTTCACCTGAAATTTTGCTGAGCAACGATCAAAGCCACTAACCTCCCTGAAGTCGGCTGGGATTTTATCATTGTAATGAAGCAAGTCCATATCCATCCAAGCCACGACTTTATGAAGAAAAGAAAGGTGTGGCTATTGATTTCATCAACATCATTGACCATCTTCATTCATAATTCAGCGACAATTGACCATTCTCGACAATTGACCATTCTCGACAATTGTCAACTATCGATCAGCTTTTGCCGTGTTCAGTTTCATCAATGCCTAGTATTGCCCCTCGATTCACTACCCAACACTCTCGATGGTTGCCAACCATCATTGGCCACCATCAATATTACTCCAATCATCAATGCCCAGCATTGCACATGAACCGGTAGCGATTCTCGACCTCTGCCAGCGATTCTCAACCTTTGCGAGCCATCATTATCAACAATCGCCAAGCATCATAGGATCTTCCCAATTTTCACCGATATTGAGCAAAAGTAGGTGTTGATTGATCCTTGATACTCAGGTAGGTCAGAGGTAGGTGCCAGCATCAAGCCATGTCCAACGGCAGCTTCATTACCCCAGCAGTTCATCACTGGTGTTGTGTCTTTGCTGCTGGTGGCTACGTCCAACTGATTTGTTGGTTGATCCCAAAGAACACTATCAATCAAGTGGATGTACTCTTACTATATGATCACTGCTTAGATGTGGGTCTTTTGATCTTGGCAAGCTGTGGATACTACCCTGATCCAAGCCATGCTTATAACCTTTGTCAAGTGGATTGACAGCGCTAGTTACAGCCCTATTGTCGTGGACGGAGGCAGTGGTGACAATTCCCAACATCAGGCTCGTGCGTACCTCACAACATCATAATGTCAACTCAAAAAAAACAGAACCACCGCTACAGGCTACCACCACCAACAGAAGCAACTAGCAGCAACTGAGTGACACAAACGCGGACTGCTCAGACTTGGGGAGTCCTTATCAGCAACGCACAGAGAACAACAAACCAAACAACCAACAAGAGCAACAACAACCACAACCGCCACAACAACAACCACAGCAACCAACAACAAGCAACAGTTCGGTGGTTGGCCATGTGGAGCACCCACCGTTTCCCCCAACGTTGCGCAGCACGGGACCCCTGGGCTTCCGCACCCCTCGGGCATCGTAGAAGGGATGCCAGTCGGTACTGAGCACCGACTCGTAGGCTGCGTCATCCAACACGGGAATGTCCTGGGGCCTCGGTGATGCACCCGGTAGCCCTTGTAGCAACGGTTGGGGCCGGTGAAGCTGTGGATATCATGGCGTACTACTAACAAACCATTATTGACCATCATCATGATGGTTTCTGGTTTCTGGCACAGTTCTTGTTCCTGTGGGTTTTTTGCGATGCTTGTTGCTGGTTTGTTCTTGTTGCTCGCTGTTGGTTGTTGTTGTGGCTAACGCCAGTTGCTGATTGCTGACATGCAATCAACAAAACTCACCAGAAAAATGGAGAAAATCAACCAACCCAAGCTTTGAGAGAGCCATTCACAGCCAGGGACGATCAATCTCCATCATATTGGGAAGCTTGGCAAAGCCCCTTGAATCTCACCATAGTCAGCCAACACTTCAGGTGGATAGAAAGCTCTCATGGTGCATCAGCCCTACATCAGCTCACGTCTGCCGCTCAGCTAAGTGGCAGCTCATGGGTTGGGGTGCAACCAATCGATTACCCTCCGGTAAACTAACATGGCAATGGGAAATCCACCATAATCGGTTGATTTCCCAGGGTTTTCCTACCAAAATAATGGATTAGTTTACCAGAGGGTATTATCCCTAGCATTTTTCGGAAACCAAAACTTGTAGCTAGAGCAACAAGGCCCACGTGATGGCTCAGGAAGCAACACTGCCTGGTTCACAGGAAGTCCTCGAATGGGTCACCAAGCAACCCCCCTGACCAATGTTTGCGAAGCCCTGTTTTACGAGGCAGGTGATGCAGGGGTACGGGCAAATTGCTACCCAGTGGAAGGATTTAACCGGTCATCGTGTCAGTGTTGGATACGAAACATCACGTCATTCATCACCATTACAAGCAGGATATAACCGTTATCAACTAACGTTATACCATCATTGGCAAACACTATACCATCAATAGCAAACATCAACAACCATTCGACCATCACTAGCACTCATATCATCATTCGCAAACATCAAAAACAAGCCAACTTGCCATCATTAACTACCGTTATACCATGTTATACCATCATTGGCAATCATCATATCATCATTCGTAAAAACCGAATCAGCCAACGTGCTGATCATTCGCACCTTGCCCAGCATTGACCTGCTAAATCTTCGCCATCGCCAAGTGGCTGCACCGCAATCTTCTTGACTCGGGCCTTGGCAAACTCTGCGTAGCGATTGTACCTTGGCAGCACCGGGTCACGTCGGACCTGTGCTCCCTAAGGTGACCTTGAGCTAAGCGGGTAACTGTTGGTTGCCTTTATCGATGGTTCACAAGCCTTGGACATCCATGAACCGTTCGTCATCCATGAATCATCTAGCAACAAAATCAATGGTTAATAAACCATTGCACCCATTGACCATTGCCCTAAATATCACTCTCGCGAGCCCATTCATGAGTCATAAGCCCAATCCACTAGGAATTCGTAGGATCTACCATCACGGTACTGGGACACCAGCGGCAACGGAGGGCCTGTCGCAAGTTGCCGCTTACTGCTGGACACTTGTTCATGGTTAACTAGTCCTATGTACTACATATCTTTAACCATCAATAGTAACCATCAATAACACCTTGTGGTAACTACGACTAATGTTCCTGCAAGGTGCTATTGATGGCTATATATATATATATCTATAAGGTATATGGTAAGTGGCTCATCAGCATCAACGACACCTCGTCGCACTGAACACTTCGGACCAGCGGCTGTTCCACGTAGTTGATTCTGCGCGGCTGGTTTTCTTTGCCATCCAACGGCAGCATCTTGATGTGACCTTTGCCCGCATGGCAACCAAGACCGGGACGTGGTCGGCTGCGAGAAGGATACAAAGTAGGATCTGATTTGAGATATCTATGGTGTTTTTGAATGTTTACGTATTTTCGAAAAGGGCGTGTACGACAAGGGTGAATCGGTGCATCAAGTAGATATCTACTTGCACATTGATGTACCGATTCACCCTTGTCAAATCAAGTTTTTATCTACCTAAATCAAGTAGTTATCATCAAACGGTAGGCAAACACTTCGTTGATGGTCAATGTATGAACACCTCCTGCTGCAACTGGCTGTGCAGAGGTGACTGGTGCAACTGTGTTCATAAGCTCATGACGGGGTCCTTCCTCAGGTGACCGCCGTGAACGCTAAGGCATGGGTATGACATCCACACATATCGGGAGTCAATAGAGAAACAAGAATGGCTCATCTCAGCCAGGAAAATGACCATCCTGGGAACGGCCAGATTTTAGGAAGCACCAAAACAGAAGTAAAATATCCAACTCCAAGCAGCTTCGCTGCAATCAATGGGATGGTAACACAGGAACATTCGCCAATCCTTGGCTCATACTCTACAACCTGTGCCATGCGAATCAGCCATGGAAACACAGGGCAAACAGTTTCATCCCGTGTCCATCCTGCCATGCCTATATGTTCGGAGCTGAGTTCCGCCACGGCTCTGGACTATTCCGATTGACAAGGAAACCAACCAGCTACAGGGCGTACACCACGGCCGACCCCACACGTTTCAACCGTCGATCGAGATCTGAGCCTTGCTGCAAATCCTGTAACCAATGTCCTCACGACCCCACCCTTTCGGTTGCATGTTGACCACCACTAATACATCGTTAATTACCAACCATGAGATCCATGAGTGACTAGTGTGTTCACTGCCCGTTCCCTGAAATCTGATGTGAAAATTGAAAAACAAATAGACTCTAAATCAGACTCTCATGAGTATGCCTGAAATCCATTGAGTCAGTCTTCATACTCAGTACACTCTGCGAGAATTCGGCAATCGTGTCCCCCTTGTATCAGCACTGCCGAGTCCCACCACCACCACGGAGCAAGCTATAGATACGGCGGTCAAAAGTCCACACAGTGTCTGTATATATATATATATGTATATATATATATATCAATATATAAATGCTCATTCACATATAACCCCGCAAATTATGATAGTCACGGATTGCTGCTCATGAATAAGCCCCATGGTTTTTGATATCATTATTCCTCATCAAACCCCATGACTTCTTCATCCGGGGTCAACCACTGGTTGAAAGCCACCTGTGTCTGCCCTACCCTCGCTGTACCGTCGGCCAGGCAGCTCATCGCGTAGCACTTGTGGCACAAGGACTTGTCGGTGAAGGTGCAATGGATCCTGGGCCGATGCTTCGATGTGCAGTTGAGGTTCCATCTGGGATGTAACCCGTAAAACCATATATGGTGGTTTCTCCAAATATGGGACCCCAAAATGGTTGAGTTAGTATTATGACTAATATCAAGGATGATTTATGGGACCCCTATTTTGAGAAACCACCATATAAACATGGTAAATAAGCCACTTACTAAGTCACTAAATATATACCCGCTTTTAATTAACAACCATGGTAAATAAGTAAGTTGGAAAAAAAAAACAACCAATCACGCCAGAAAGAGAGTTACTAAGTGGAAATGCACGTCCAAGTGGGAGAAGCTAAGGTCTCGAGGTCTGCTGATCTTGGTGGCGCGGGGCGGTGTCCAGCCCCCATCCCACATGCCAACCACTCCGGACAACCCCAAAAGATTGGTGGAACACCCACTGATCGGTCGCCTCAAGGCTCGCTACTTGGGATAGCCCCCTATCATCAAGCAAGGAAGAATGCTTCGTGTGCATTGAGTCGACATTTTCAAAAACAAAATCAGGCGACAAAAACCACAAAGTCATGTCACCATGTAACGTACCCATTCACCTCAACATCGCGTGCCCTCATCGTTGCCATGACCGCGTGCCCTCCCCTTTTTCCATCGCCCTGCCCCATGCCCTGGGATATCCGCCCGAGCTCAGGGGATCCAAGCGTCTTGGCCGGCAGCTGCACGCACAGTGCACAGGGCACCAGGCAGAACGGAGCGTGGTCTTTGCGGCAGCCTGTGGAATCGGTGACGCGATGCGCTTGGACTTCATGGGTTGGAAGTTGGTGTTTGGTATCAACTTCCAACTTTGGGGTTGGTTAAGATCAACGAAACATGTTGGTTACCACTTGCTCAATGTAATTCTACAGCTTGTCTGTGTTCAAGAACAGTGTAGAGTGCGGGTGTAGCCCATCTCACCTCAGGTCATGCACGGCGACCCTTCACAGCCTTGCCCCGCTGCCGGCGCCTTTGCCATGCAGCTCTGCATAGCATTTCAGGCACAGATAGTCCTGCATCCACTTGCGGCGTCCATGTGTCAATGGTGTCCACCCCCTGCTGCTCATTTGGGGATGGTTACGGGGGCACCCCGTTTCGTACAGTTACGTAGCCATGTGAGTTCAATATGTTACGTCTAAATCACCACTTGTGGTGGATAAAGGCAAAGATGACCTGGAGAATGGTTGCTCTCACTGGAAACGCGGTAACAGCAAAGCAATATGTCTGATCAAACACCTACTTCAACGTCCTAAATGTGTCGATCAAATTACCATTCAACTTGCGCAGGGTTGCCACCAGGATGGGCAGAGAAACAAATCTTAGTCAGGTCAGAATGGAAGCATATTGGTTAAATCTGCGGGTGCTAAAAATGATCAACAACTCACTTTTTTTTTACTAACAATCATTGTAATAACATTACATTAGTCATGAGACGCCCAATTCTTACTGGAAAATTCTCAGTGACACCCCAATTTTCATTCCTTCGCAGGAAAACACCAGTGGGGTGGGTGGAATTCCCAGCTGATGACAGTTTCCACCAAGTACCGTGGCACACCTCAGCAGTCCCAACCAGGGCGCCACAGAGTCCCATGAAGGTGCACACCCCCCAGAGAGGTGCCTTGCATTCCAAGCAAAAACTCAATGCCACAATTCGGCCTCAGAGCCGCCGTTTCCGTCGTGTGGTGCTGGCACAAACACCCCGCAGCTCCATTCCCACGACTCGTGAGGTACACAATTCACAGTCCGAAATGGACCGCAAATGTTTGTTCATCACTGTGCGGTGTGCTCCAAAAAAGATGTGCTTTGCCTTGTGAAACACGATTTGGTTTCTTTTCACAACATTGTTGGAGTTTCCCCATCAAAGGAACATGATTCTGGGATGGGCGTTTGGGGGGTAGCAACACAAATGTAGCCACACCAAGGGTATCCAGCTGATCCTGTGGTAGCTAACAATGTCGTTGATGTCATTTGTGGCTATACTGTGCTGTACTAGTGATTAGTGATCTTAGTGATGATACCATCTGAGTGATTGGTTCGGAAAATTGTTTAATCATAATCACATGATGGTTGATATCGCTGCTGGATATCTATCTGTAGAAATATACAATCGAAAGTGTTTGATACTATTTTGATTGGTGTGATATCTGTGCGCTACCAATATAGCTTGTACATCAATGCTAGGAGGACAAACATTGATGTCAGTTCGCTAGCGTAGCCAACACAGAATAATGATTCACGATAATTTATCCTCAACTGAAAAACTACTGTAATGTCATTGACCAACCACGGTTGATCATGTCTGCTACCAATAGTAACAACTCGTTCTTACAATATGGCTATGAGTCAATATGAACCAACCACTAATGGGGGATAATAACCAGTAATAACAGGGAAAACATGGGAAAACAAGGGGTAATGATGGGGAACTGGGAACATGGAGTTTTGACCGACAGCCATATCTTACAACCAACAGTCAACTCACCAAGCCGACCGCCAGTGGAATCCACCTCCACCAAGCAGGGCATGGTCGACCGACCACCAGGAGAGCGCCAGATCCCCAGTAGGTTAATCACCGTGCTTCGCCATTTCTGGGTCAGCTATGATCGTTCAGAAGAAGGAACCGTTTCATTGGGGAAAATATTGAGGGTATAATAACCACTAGTCATGGGGACAATTTACCATGATTCTTCGACCGTACCATCGTTTTTGCACACCGTGGACAGAGCCACCAATCTGTCCAACATCCGTAGACGTGCACGAAAGTTTCTGTGTCGGTCACATCCTGGTACAATCAAAACTAGGATCCCAAATCTTAACATCAACCTCCAAACCTATTGGAACCCCAGCAGTCACCAGCCTTCCCGCTCCCTTGATATCCCAGAAGCAGTTGACACAGAACATCTCTCCCGCGGCCAACTTGTTGAGATCGAATTTCACGTCATCCTTCACCTGTCATCACGAACCGATTCCTCACCTCACCTCACCTTACCCACCCACCCGTCCCCCGGGTGGCCCTCCCCGGTGGTGCTCTGCCCCAGTGCCTCAGAGGACCAATGCGTCACCATTTCGCTGTACTTCGCCACGTCGCGCTGCAGCATTTCGTCACAAGCGTCGATTAAGGCCACGTCCTTTGGGCGTTTGCGCCAGGGGGGGCCATGGGGCCATGGGGGAAGCCATGGGGAAGCCATGGGGGAAGCCATGAGGAAAAACCATGGGGGGCCATGGAAAGGTGGGCCATGGGTCAGGGTTAAGGATGGTAGGGGTGGTAAGGATGGGATGGATTGGTTGATGATGGTTGATGAGTGGTTGAGTGATGGTTAACAAGCTGGTTACCTCTAAGGGACTATAAGCAAGGCGACAATAGGGTATGTCGCAAAGTGGCTAATGGTGGTTGATCGGCGGTTGGATAATGAGTTGTTGATGGTGAATCGATGATCAACTCATGTTGGTTGATGATAGCTATTACACAATGGCTAAAGGAGGGTAAGTGATTCTTAATGCTGGTTCGCAAGGGCTAAGTTGGCCAATGATGGTGGATCATGGCGGGGTTCAAAGTGGCTTCAAAAAGGCTAGAATCAAACTGTCTCGTGGTTGCTGAATGATGCTTCTTTTATATACTTGGCCTCAAACGGTGCACATCCACTGAAATGCCTGGGAGTTTTCCTTGCCAGCTCGCAGGAAAATCGAATCTGATCACGGGTGAATAAAATGGCCAAATGATGGCCAACTGATGGCCAAATGATGGCGAATGATGGGTATTCTTATTCTTCAACCAAGCTGGAGTCTCATGACGGATCATGATCAACTCACCAGCTTGCTATTGGACATATCTCCATTTTCTTATCACTTCCGTAGCTTGGTTTTCACAATGGGTTGCTTGTAATCTGGGAGAACGAAGAAAAGTTTCTCGTTCATGGCAAATATAAACCCATCAATGTCATAATTACAGTCATAGAATTGATATCATTAATTGCATTAATCATGCTCATAAATCTCATCAAAGCAGCTGTTAATATCCTCACTATGGATATCCCTATCAATATCATGTCAACCCATCAGTAGCTCATTCAATACAGTCATCATTGGTGATGGTGGACTTGCGCTGTTGTTTTCATGCTTGATGGTGGCTATTGACTCCATACGCCCAAACATTGTTGGGGGGTTCAGCAACTCATGAAACTAGCTGCTTACCCTCTGGTAAACCAACCTGGCAATGGAAAATCCACCATTTATTGAAGGTTTCTCAGTGTTTCATTATAAATTATGGTGAAAATCCACTGCCAGGTTAGTTTACCGGATGGTATTATTGTTGGTTGTTATAGTGACCATGAACGAGTGTCTTGCTTGTCTTCTGGCAAACTAAAAGTTAAATCCATCATCTACAACAGTACAAAACCTGCAAAAATGCTGATGCTTAGCTTCTGAGGGGGTAACTTTGCTTGAAAAATCTCCATGATTCACCGTCAAGTTCCGCTCTCCATCACTGACCAGCCGACCATCACCATACTGGGTTACACAGAGACCAGGCGACCATCACGAATCATCACTAAGCAGCTTATTAACCATCGTCAGCCATCACTAACCAGCTTGCTAACCATAGCTAAGCATCGCAAACCAGCTTCTTAACTAGCAGTAACCATCACTTACCGGCTTGTTAGCTATCACTAACCAGCACTGACCAGCTTACTAACGATCACCAAGCAGCTTATTAACCATCCAATCTGGGTACATGTGCTTGGCCAAGCGTCGATGTCTTGCTTGCTCCGATAGGCTTTAGCAAAGGCCTTCAGTTGAGCCTCGCAGCCAAGTTGTACGGGGCAGATATGGTGAGCTGGTTACTAGTAGTTAGTGGTGTAAAACGATCAGTAGTTGATAGTTTCACAAATGTTAAGTACTAGTTACTATTATATAGTTAGTGGTACAAAATGGTTGATAGCTGATAGTAATAGTAGCAATGGTGAATGAGCTATGGACCCTACCAGGAGGGTATCCCAATATGATATTGGTCATCCAGGAGGAGTGTACTTGGTCAATCCGCAAGTCCAACTGTTCCAGAGATCTCGCAAGGCATGCAATGGAGGCTGAGCCCTGCTGAAGGCCAATCACAAAAGGAAGCACCTCCCACGGGGTACAAACTTCCACGGGATGCAGCCAGCCATCTCCAATCTGGTGGCTTTCTTCACCCAGATAATCGACTAACACCTCGCAAAAGAAGTCACACGACTGCTTGTAGATACTTGAGACGTAAAGACCTTTGTGCATATAATGTACACATAGTTCTACATACATAGTAGTCATAGTAGTGTGTGTGTGTGTGTTCGCGCACCAGTTCTGCTTCCAAAATGTCTGGGTTGCCAATCCGCCCATCGAAACGCAGCCAGCCTTGCAATTCCTCACCACGCAGCCTGGCTGGAGCAATGTCTCAGCTGTGAACATGTTGAGGTCGTGTCGTGCTAAGATCTGGGTATGTTTCAAGCATGGACCGAAAAATACACAGAAAAATGATCCTTTTTCGGTCAGAAACCAACCAGAGTGGGGGATGAATAAGTTTGAGACACAGCCATGTGACCAAAATACTTGGGAGATGTCCTTCCTCTTCAATTTGAAGAGTCTCATTGCAACAGGAAAACATCACTTTGAGGAGATGTCCTTCTTGCAAAATGACCCCCAGTGCTGTCCAAGACCCCTTGAAAATCATATAGGACAAACCACTTATCAACTGGTGCAAGACTTCCGCCATGAACAGTACCACCCACAACCACAACTACCATTTGGACACTCATTAAGACACTCATCACTTGGGCACTCATGGAGTAGCGGTTCCACCGAGGTTGGGCTTTCTCCCAAGTCTTCCCCCTGAAAAATGCTGCAGGTTCCACCAGAAACCCCAGGACTAACCCGGGAAGACCGGTGCGGTGGACCAGGCATGGCTCGGCGCGGCCCCACGTGGTGCACCTTGAGTTTTAACATCGAAGCCAAAGATATCTGCCATTCGGGCCACATAGGAGGGCGAAATCAACGGGTCCTTGGCGTCTCACGGATCAAGAAGCATCAGTCAATACCTGCTTGCTAAGTGGCTACAGCTGGTTTATGGTTTGAAGCCCCATGAAAAATATAAGTCAACCAGCCAACTATTAGCTGATACTAGGGAAAATAGAAAATGTCCAAAACCACCAGCTATACAGTTGTTAGTGGCTAATTAAGTGGGATCCATGATAGCAAATCAATGGCTGATAAGCGCTCATAGTGGATATTGGTTGACATACTGGGTAAAAAATCTGTCATTTCAATGCCATGTAGGAGATTCATTGTTCATACTTGTATTGCTAGGTAGTTTCTCCTTACCAAATGACACAGCACCACTACTGTGGACCACGATTCCCCTTTTGGTTGGCAGCCAAAACAAACGGGCGTCAACCGCCAGTCACAGAAACAGCTGATGGGAAAAGTCAGGAATGGCAACCAATCTACGTAATGGTTTGAACCCACTAAAATCTATATGAGGATTTCAATGTAGATTCTCTCATCTCAACAAAACTCAGCTAGCATTGTCGCAATTTGTGGCAGTTCTGACCATGTGCTACCAGGCGCAAACAATTGCGTTGATGGAAGAAAGTTGCCTACCTATGACGGATGAAACTGGAATGAACCGTGATCCATTGACAAATCCCTTTCCCCTTTCATGGGAGATCCAGGTGAAAATTTTCCCATATTCGATGATAAATCACCAGCTACTTAAGCTAAATTAGGAGTGGTTGATTGATACGGATCCAATGTTGCCAAGACTGAAATCACCTTGGAGCTTGTTGTGGCTGCGAAGCTATGTCTCTCCTCATGAAATACCCTGAGGTACGGCTGCTGTGAAAAACCGCAGGGTTCCGCTTTCGACCCAATTGAATAACCAAGTTGTCTAGCGCCCCTCCGCAGCTTTCCGCTGCTCCGACCAAAAATTGTCCTTCCTCTGTCCAGCCATCCAGCAAAGGCTTGGTATGAGCCTTTCGATATTGACAGAGTGATTCACCGAGAATGGCAGGTCTGCTCCTTTTTGGGCAATTTCACGTTTCAGAAATCAATTGTAATAATTATGCAACAGTTTAACAGCATAGATCCAACCGCTATAAACTAGAGTGTTTTCCACGTTATGAACTTCCCTGCTTGGGCGCCACTCTGCGTCTTCATGCATGGATGCTTTGCTCCAAGAAGTCAACTCCTCAAAAACCCAAGGGACCCTATTCACCCTGGGCTACAGGAAATGTGACGCTGGGCAATTTGGTTGCTTTCAGAACAGAACCCCAAAACAAAATGAAGCCAAAGCTGAATAATTGAAGGAAATGATTTGCCCAACCAATCTATCTTACAGGGAGGTCTTTTCTCCCTTCTGTACACTCCGCGGAGTGCCAGGGAACCACAAGAGACCCAGCAAGGTTGGGAGGGTCGCGCTGGCTCCACAGATCTCCCCAGTAGCCAGGTATCCTCCATACCAAGTCTTCCCACCCGACAGGCACAGCGACCAAGCTTTGATCATTGCTAGTCATCCAAGCACTCCCATCCCCCATCTAAGCCCTTCACACCAAACAATACTGGCAGTGGCATGTTTGCACGCACTGCTTTCGTCAGTGGAGACTCTGCGTCAAGCAGATGATCGTCGTAAAGTTTGAATGCACCGGCCTCAAGACCTGCAAGGAGTCTGACATCTGGTAGCAAGAGACTGCTGCAGCACATCAAAAGATTCTGTGGAGTATCCTCTTCGTCGTCGTCTTCATCCTCTTCGTCGTCGTCTTCGCAAACAAACAAATTGATCGAAGGGACCCCATAAAAGAGATGGGCATCAAGTGAACATTCAATCTGGCGGCCGTTGAAATCTACGACTGCTGTCTGGTCTGATGGGGCCATGAAGTGTTCTTCTTCGCCGGAGAAAAGGTTTGCTGACTCTTTGACATCGAATGTCAAGTTGTGAAAGGTCACCCGGCCATCAACGGTGTCAGCTGCAAAGGTCTTGACTGCTTTGTAAAAGGCCAGCAGCTCCTTGACATGTTGGAACTTGATCTCGCAGCAGAGAGTCACATGCGGCATCGTCTTCAAATCTCCCAAGCCCAGGAACCTCCAAAGCCCAGAGACTTCCCAACGGCCCTGGTGGTGTTGCCATGGACTGCCTTGCTGACCAATTGACCTGCAGTCTTCCACGCGTTTCCTCTCCGCACTGGACGTTCCCGCAAGCTCCAGCACTGAAGCATCTGATGACAGGTCCAGTATGTGGAGCAACAGGACTTCGCTCAGGTCTTGTAGGCCCAGCCCCATGGCAGCTTCAGCTAAGTAACAAGATGCGTTTTCCTTTGCAGGTTGCAACTCCAAGCATGACTTGCACAAGTCCGTAGACTGCTCCACATCAGGTCGTTTTTGCTTGCCAACACCCCTAAAACCAATATAGAACCCGAAAAAATGAAACCTAAGAAATAATTTCCCTTTGTACATGTTTCTTGGTTCATGTTTTTCAATGCTAAACCAAGATAGACCTCATTCACTGGGGCTTTAGCGCCATTTTCCACGAGCTGAAGCCTTGTGCCACTACCACGCGGTGGATCTCGTCAACACTTGCCTGATTTGGGTACGGTTGTGAGTGAATTAATGGTTAGCTAATAGCCAACGGTTGAGAACTCATGCTAACCAAGGGTTATCAACTCATGCTTCCCTGATTGATAAAAGTCAACAATTAATAGCATCAGTGGCTTTTGTCCACCGATCCAAAATGATGACCAATTCCATTGCAGCAAAAAATATTGATATCCCAAGTTGCTTGGACAAACCCACATGACGGTCAACAGGAAGCTTGAAATGGGGGGTTCTTACAGTTGGGGACCCCAAAAATGGATAGTTTACGACTATAAATGGTCAATATTGGATGATTTGCTGTACCCCTATTTTAAGAACCACCCAAATCAAGCCCCGCAAAAACCCTGATCGTGCTCAACTCTTTCCTCGTAAACATCAGCCTGTTGCTCCGGCCCACTGGCGCTGGGAAGCCCCTTAGAGACTTTAGTTGATGTATAGACAGTCTACTCCTTGAAACGGGTTTCCCGGCTGAGGGTCTAAGGTGGCGGGATTAAACGTTATCAGTGATGATCGGCCGATATGAATCACCATGAAGCACTTTTGAAACACATATCATATATAAAGAATCAAGATTCAGGCGAGGGATGGCAGGAATCCCAATTCACCTGGAAATTCCGAAGCAACCAATTTGTGTCCTGGCGACTGGTGGCAAGGTTGGTGGCCAATGACAAGGATAAGAACGGACATCTACAAACAACCGACCCTCTGGTCGAGTAACCTGGCAATGGAAAATCACCTGTTCATAGCTGGTTTGCCAAGGTCTCCCTGTAAAGAATGGTGATCATCCGGTTCCAGGTTTATCTACCAGAGGCTATTGCTGCGCTTTGTGTTGTGCTACCAGGCGTCAGGAGAGAATCCCAACCATCACCCAGAGAACCCGTAGAACCTATAATTTACCAAATAATCGGCCAAATGTTTGGACAATGGCTTGATGAACCCATGGTCAGATTGACGTGGAAGGTGTGTCTGCCAGTTGGCTAACTTGGTTTATGACTAGTGTAAGTACCAGTTCTGTCCAATTTAAAAATACTTAAATGTAGTTAAACCGTCTATCTATTAACAGGGGCACCACCTTGTAACTCAATAGCATTAGGTGAATGACGACCAAGTGGGAAGGACAACCAGGATCATGCAATGACTTCAATCCCATTTCGGAGATACCTAAAGCACCAAGTGACACAGCACAACGGCTGCGGACCACGGGGGACCCTTTTTGGATCGTTGCTCCAAGTCCATCGGCGCAAGCCGGCCAACCAAAACGGACAAGGGTCGAAATCCAACAAAAAACCGGGTGTCAGCCGCCCGTCACAGAAACAGCTGATGGGAAAACCCAGAAATGGAAACCAATGTATGTATAGAATGGTTTGAACCCACTAAAATCTATATCCGGATTTCAATGTAGATTTTCTCATCTGAACAAAACAAAATTAGATTGTCGCAATTTATGGCAATTCTGACCATGTGCTACCAGGTACGGCAAACAATTGCGTTGATGGAAGAAAGTTGGCTACCTATGACGGATGAAAGTGGAATGGACCGTGATCCACTGACAAATGCCTTTCCACTTTCATGGGAGATGTAAACTAGGGGTGGTTGATTGATACGGATCCAACGTTGCCAAGACTGAAATCACCTTGGAGCTCGCTGTGACTGCTACGCTATGTATCTCCTGATGACATTCTTCAGGTTTGACTGCTGTGAACCGCGGGGTTCGGCTTTCGACCCCTGTGAAAGACTAAGTCGTCTAGCACCCCTCCGCAGCGTTCCGCTGCCAACGACTAAAAAGACATCATTCCTCTGTCCAGCCACCCTTTCGGTGGTGGCAGAGTGGTGCCCCGAGAATGGCAGGTCTGTTCAATTTTGGCCAGTTTCACATTTAAGAACTCAAATGTAGTAATTGTGCAACATTTTGAAAGCATAGAGGTAACCACTGTCAACAAGCGTGCTTTCAGAGTTATGAACTTCCCTGCTTAGCTTGGGTGCCACTCTGTGTGTTCAAGCTTGGATGCTTTGCTCCAAGAAGTCAACTCGCACCTGACTTCAAAAGCCCAGGGGACCCCGGCCACCCCGGGCCACAGGAAATTTGATGCTGGGCGATTTGATGGCTTCCTGAACAAAACCCTCAAAACAAAATGAAGTCAAGGCTGAATACTTGGAGGAAATAGTTTACCCAACCAGTCTACCTCTGAGGGAAGTCTTTCCTTCCTTCTGTACACTCCGGAGTGCCAAGGACTCAGCACCGTTCGGATGGTGGTACTGGCACAGCAGTAGCCAAGTATCCTCTGTACATCCCACCCAACAGCACAGCGACCAAGCTTCGGTCACTGTTAGTCTTCTAAGGCCTCCCTGTCCAAACCCTTCACGCCAAACAACATTGGCAGTGGCGTGTTCGCATGCACCAATTCCGTCAACGGAGACTCTGCGTCAAGCTGATGATCGTTGTAGATGATGATCGTGCTGGCCTCGAAACCTGCAAGGAGTCTGAGATCTGGTAGCACGAGACTGCTGCAGCACATCAAAAGATTCTGTGGAGCATCCGGTTTGTCATCGTCCTCGTTGTTGACAAACAAATTGATCCAAGGGACCTCGTCTTCTGGATGTAGATGCGCATCAAGTGAACATTCAATTTGGCGCCCATTGAAATCTACATCTGCTATCTGTTCTGATGGGGCCATGAAGTCTACTACTTCGCCGGAGAAAAGCTTTGAGGACCCTTTGAATGTAAACGTGTGAAAGGTCACCCGGCCATCCATTGTGTCTGCTGCAAAGGTCTTGACGGCTTTGTAAAAGGCCAGCAGCTCCTTGACATGTTGGAACTTGATCTCGCAGCAGAGAGTCACATGGGGCATCGTCTTCAAATCTCCTAAGCCCAGGAACCTCCAAAGCCCAGAGACTTCCCAACGGCCCTTGTGGTGTTGCCAGGGACCACCTTCATGAGCCATTCCCCTGCATGCTTCCACTCGACTCCTCAAAGCACCAGATGCGGCGGCAAGCTCCAGCACCGAAGCATCTGATGTCTGGTCCAGCACGTGGAGCAGCAGGACTTCGCTCAGGTTGGTTAGTGCCATGGCAGCGCCACGGTGGTGCCAGGCTGACGCTTATGTGTGGTTCAAACAGCTGATGGGATGTGGGAGTCCTGGAAACGATCCCCCATGTGGCAAGGAATTCCATGTACCGCACAGCTCAACTTCTGATGTCAAATGATGCTGCGCTAAAAGTAGATTTAAAAAAACTTGTCCATTCATGACTTACCTCGAAAAAATATCCACAAAGTAGGGTAACTACCAGGCCTAGATATACAACCAGCTTGATAGGTGGGTCATAAAACCATCCATAACCAGCTATCATAACAGCTTCTGCCACACTAAAGCGCTCATCTTTGGAGCCAAAACTTGCACAGGAAGCAGCCCGCAAGTTGTCGCTTCATCCCAACAACGCCATCATGACGTATCGTCAACCACTGGCTAACTCGAACAAGATCCGAAACAAATCCAAGAAATCCAAGAAAACAAATAGATCATCACATCTCATCAATTTCATTAGTGTACGATAGCCAAACAGTATATAACCATTTCAATAGCTAACCATGACATGTTATACCATTGGGTAAGAGTAAGCGTTTCCAGCCCAGGCACGTGGTCATGCTCCGCCTCGATGCGGGTAGCTTCGTAGCTCCAGAGCAGCCGGTTGCAACGGACCTCCGTGGCACAACAGGTGGACAAACGGGGAAGTTAAATGGTGGTTGAATGGTGGTGAAATGGTGGACAAACGGTTGGATAAGTGGTGGTAAACTGGTGGCGAAATGCTGGTTGAATGGTGGTGAATTGATGATTGATGAGGTTTAATGGATGATATAATTGTAGCAAATGCAGGGGTGATTCAGTAGCTAGAGGCCTTGATGCTAGGTTCGTTGCTTCATTTTTCATCCACCATTTTTCATCATAGCATACCACCATTTCACCATACATCATCCACCATTTTTCACCATCATATTTCCATCCATCAACCCATTCCACCATTTCCCCATCCATCTTATCAATCATATTCCCATCCATCTTCAAAATAATTTCATCCATCAAAAAAAATCATCTTCATCCATCTTATCATAGCAACGAACCTAGCATCATGCCACCCCATAGAAAAATAAGATTAATATGATAATGATAAAAATATTTCCCTAATTAGTCCTTCAGGTATTCTATACAATTCTTCCTGTGTATGTCTTTTGGCGTTAGGATTATTTTTTAAATCATTAGGTAGTCTCTGCGCTGTTTCAATGTGCTTATTATCAACCACTTTACCGCAGTCTTTTTTACACAAGGGTCTAGGCGTCCAATCGTCCAAATTACACCATATCCTAGTCCGCTTCCTGTAGTTAAATCCATACTTACAATAGTCAATATCAAAATACGGCAGTCCTTCCATAAACTCCTGTTTCTTTAATAATCCGCTTTGTGGATTTTCTAGCGTCCAGTATTTCGGTTTAAAATAGTCTATTATTTCTAGCGTCTTTTTTACTATACTATTGGCATATTCTATTTTTCTAACTCCTGTAGTCTTTGCCATACTATACTCAATACACGGGGGACTGCTCCAAATAAAATCAAAATACCCTACTGGATAAACTTTATAATTCCATTCAAGGATATCAGTGTTTATTAGTGCCCCTTTCAAATCCAAGGATACAACCTCAAAACCGAAATCTTTAGCAACCTTTCCTACACTTCCGGTTCCGCTAAACAACTCAAGTAATTTCATAATAATATATTTTAGAAAATATTATTATGAATTATGAATACTGTTCAGTATCTTCATCATAATCAATTTTGTAATATTGTAAAGTTGATTCCTTTGGCTGTTTTATTTCTTTGCTATTCAATTTTTGTAGATAAACCGCGCGTCGGTTTTTATATTCCGCGCTATTTGGTGTCATATAACTGGATTGACTTTTCTTTTCCTTTACTTCATGTAACTTTTGTAGCAACTCTAAAACCAATTTAATATTTTTGTTACATCTATTAACTTTATTGGTTAATTCATCTAATTTATCTACATTAGTTTCAGTCATCTTAACATCGTCACTTGACATGATATATATAATAAAAGTAGATATTTTTTTAAAACTTTTAAAAACTTTTAATCCATTGACCCCATGGATGATTGTTTTTTCATTCGTGGTGTGCTCATTACATCTTTTATCATATCATTTCTACTCTGCTCTTCTTCTTTTGGTGGAGTTGTAACTCTGTTGAATGAAAAAGTTACACTATGTATTTCAGTATCTAATGTGATATCCCCATTGTCATCTTTTTTAACATTAATTGTTTCATCGTTCTTACTTATTTTAAAGCTACATGGATTACACTTACATTTAATCCCTTTAGGGTTAATTTCAATTTCGTTTCTTAATTGTAGTTTTCCATGACATAATGGACAATCAAAAGAAACATATTTACTTGTTAATTTTTGTTCTTTGCTCAATGTAACAGTTGTTGGTTCATCATCGCTTAAATCAAAACCTTCTGGAATTTTAGGATTTTTATATTTGCTTATTTTTTTTGGTGGCATGTTCTATATTAAACTTTACATAATTAAAGAATAGTTTAATGCTTTCTAATGTAACCCAACAGCATTTTTTAACTTTATTATCTTTAACCACCGGAAATTTTGTATCATCAACAACAGCATCCTCTAAAACATTAATACTATCAAAATAAATATCCATATCGCTTACCATTGAAAATGATTAGATATTTTATAATCTAATCATTTTTTTATTTGTTTTTTGTGGGGAGTATATGCTTCAACTTAGGGATTTCTTAGGGATTTATGATGTCAAAACGAATTCATCTGTGCTTGCCAAGGGCAACTGACCGCAAGGGGTGAAAAGAAAAGCTCTCATGACTTAACATCTTCTATTGCTACAACTGCTACAAACGAATTAAGCGCTTGTGGCGATTGAAAAAGCAACTGTCCCATCACAACTCCTGTTCATGTGAAGGTTTCCTTTTCAATATAATAATTAATATTATTTTTCTAAATATTTATAATGAATAATAATAATAACGCTCCTAAAATTGAACCCATCAATGTAAAGCAATATGAATTCAAACAGTCCCCATACAAACAAGCGGATAAATTGCCATTTAGAAGCATCATTGTTTCAGCATCACAGGGAGGTAAAGGAATATTAATACAAAATCTAGTGTTGAAGATTTATAGAGGTTGCTTTGAACGCATTTGGGTAGTTAGTCCAACAGCACACATTGATGAAGCATACAAGGAAGTCATCAAATACATAGAAAAAGAACTGAAGGTTGATAATAAGAAAGAACAGTTTCTGTTTGATGAATATAATCCAGAAGCACTAGAACACATCATAAACACACAGCATAAAGTAATAGAATACCAAAAGAGAATGAAAATGACTAAATTGTTTAGTTGTTTATTGATTATAGATGACTTCGCAGAAGATAAAACATTTATGAGATACAGTAAAATATTACATGGACTATACACCAAATCTAGACATTTTGGCCTGTCAGTCATCACAGCATCGCAAAAGTATAACGCATTAGCGCCGATAGTTAGATTAAATACATCATCATTGTATATATTTAAGTTAAAAAATATGGCTGAGGTTGATGCCTTCGTCCAAGAGCAGTCGGCGTTAGTTGATAAGAAGACTGTTTATGAAATTTACAAACTAGCTACTGACGACCAGCCGTATAGCTTTCTATTTGTAAAATTAAGAGAGGCTGATGTTAATAAAATTTTTATGATAAGACTAGAGAAGGCTATACATATTGATAATTCAAATCTTATTTAATGATATTTTTGAAAATAATATCATTAAATTAAAAGAGACTATAACTACAGAGATTTAAAGCAGGGAGTTTATAAGTAATCTTATCGGACTTTTTATCTTCTAATGCTTCAACTTTATCAATCAGTTCCTTTATTACTTTTATTTGTAACTTATCTATATTTAGTAATTCTAAATCATTTTCATCAATGTTTTTAAATTGGTCAATGTAAGTCGTTTCAGGCGAAGAAGGTTTATTACCCATATATAACTATATTACATTTTATTTTTTTGTTGTTGTTGCCTTTGCCCTTGATTTAGGTTTTTTCAATTCCGCTACTTCACTTTCTAATGTATCGACTCTGTCTAAAGTTTCTTGTAATGCTTTCCATAACAAACAACACATACGACCATAATTCATACTCAAATAATCATTATCAGTAACCACTATATTTTCAATATCGTCAGGTGTATTTTGGAGAACTTCATCTGCTATAAAACCGATATTAGTTTTCTTTTTCTTATCATTCTTTAATTTAAACTTCTTAACATTGATTTTTTTGATTATCTCACTACAATTTGAATGAAAGTTGTCAATATCCTCCTTTAACCTTTTATCAGATGTTTCTGTAAGAGCAACGCATTGAATATTTTGATTGCTTACAATGTCAGTTCTAACGTGAAAATTAGAAAGCGATTGGTCGTAAAACATATAAGTGACACCGTCATACCTAAACGAAACATCATCTGGTTCTAAACTATTGTGTGTATCAAAAATATGTGCTTTAATAGTATTACATTGAATATAGTTAGCAGTATTAATACTTACATCTTTATCAAACTTAAATAATCCGTTAGGATAATTAACATCACCAACATCATAAGTTAATATCGTTGTTCCATTTTGCTTTACAACTAAGTTATTATCACCTGTCGTATCAATGACATTTGTTTCAATACCTGCATCAGTATTTATTAAACCTTTTACAGCAAGTGATTTACCCGCTACTGGAAATTTATTTATAGAGCAATTAACACTTTCAACATTATTACCTAACATAATATCACCTTTTGAATAATAATTTAAATGAAATCTATGAGCCACCCCACCAGTAGTATAGCAGTCCATATGATTACCAGATGATACACTTATATAATCACCACTGGCATCTTCTAATTTCATTTGGACTCCATCTGATAGAACTGTTAATGCTTTGGATACTTGAACTTTATTATCAGCTGATAAAGTTAAATAAGGGTCGCCGTTCCTCTGGAACACCACATCACTTGCTCCATTTGAATTATAGATATTTGCTTGTATCTGCTTACCATTATCAATAGCAACATTTCTTAAAATTCTTATATCTTCTGTCAGTCGCCTTAATGCCATATAAGTAATTCTTCCATCTTCTGTTGAATTACCAGCATCAATATTTACATCAACATTCATATTTTTACATCTAAATTTATCAGATAAAATTTGGTCGGTGGATATAGTATTATTAATAAGAACATCATTGTATAAAGTAAAACCGTTTGCCATTGTAATTCTATCACTTTGAAAAGTTAAATAATTCACTCCGCTTCTTTGAATTATTAAGTTATTATTTCCATTACTGTTAATAATATTTGATTGTAATTTATAAGTATTATCAACATTAAGATTTCTATGTATTGTTACATTTTCATTAACTCTTCCATAAGTCATATAATTAACTTTACCAGTAGCAGTAGAATTACCACCATAAAAAGTAATATTAACATTATCATCTTTACTTCTGTATTCATTAGCAAAGAATTTTTCAGTTGTAAAACCTATACCCGATGCTACTTGAACGCATGGTATAGTAATTGGAGCGGGGTTGTTATTTAATAATAAGTATTCAGTGCCATAACGCCTAATGCTTAAATTATCATCACCGTAAGAATTTATAATATCACATTTTACTTGACCTTGACTAACTAAATTAATACCGCTTTCAGTTATTAAATCATTATTAGTTAATTTCAATTTATCAACATCATTTCTTTTAAATGTAATATCATTAATACCATTACTATCAATAATATTTGTATTAATTTTACTACCGTTATTAAGAACAAAATTCTTTTCCACCTCAATATCATCATTAAGGATGTGGAAGGTCATAAAATCAACTGTGTTAATCCTGATTTTCAAATCAGTCCCAGCACCATTATTACCAATTAAATCTCCTTTCCATTCATAAAATGTGCCAATTCCTACTATCAATTCAGCATCAACTATTAATTTATCGTTTGCTTTATCAAATTCTAAATACCTTCCTCCGTTGCTCTGAAACAAAATATTATTAGTATTATTTGTATTAAATGTATTAGTTAATACATTACTGCCTTGAATATAACCAGAACTATCTAATGATAAAACTGTCATATTTCCGTTTATCTGACCATCACCATTGACATAAAAATCTTTTTCACTATCAACAGCGTTCAATATTATTTTAGAAGTTCCTGCTATATGTCCTAACCTCAGTGTTCCTGTTATGTCTTGTGGATTGTCTTTGTTTAATTTATCTACTATTAAATTATCTACTTCAGTCTTATCATAGTAATTAGTTAAGTCACCCCCGCCTCCACCTCCTTCAGCAACAGCATTAGTTACAAATAACTCAGTCGCTAAATTACTACTTCCTGTTGCTAATAGTTTTATGAATTCAGTCCCGATAATAGTATTACCACCATCAAGTTGTAAATTAGAAGCCATATATTTATAATTTAGATTTTATTATTATCATCTTTTTTTACTTTTTGGTTTGAACATATTTTGGCAAAGGTTATTATACTTTTCTTGCTTTTGCTTCATGTATTCATTCTGTAAAAGTTGATAATGTTGTTGTATATTCATTAATGGATTTACCGGTTGTGGTAGGTCACTTTGTTCCCTAGCACTTCGTGGTTTAAGAATTTGGTTTTTAACAGGCGCACTTAATTTTGTTGGTGGGATATTTTCTTTATCATCATCATCATCTTCATAAACTGGCTGAACAACCGGTTTAGGTTTAGGTGTTGCCTTGCCCTTGGGGTTTGCTTGCTTCTTTACTGGTTTGTATTCAATTTTATCTTCTGAACAATGCTCGTCGTGGTAGTATCTGAAATTCTTATAGGTCATACTTTTATCGCAGGTGTTACATTGAACTTTGGTTTTTGCCTTTGCTTTTGCTTTTTCTTTTGGGGTTGCTTTTGGCGTCACTTCTTTTGTTTCTTCTTTAGTTTCTTCAATCTGTTCATCATCAATTTTGTTTGTAGGTTCTGGCGCTTGTTCAGTTGCTTCTTCAATTGGTTCAGGTTCTTCTTCTTTGGTTGCTTCTTCATTTAAATCAACTACTCTAACTGACATATATTAAAACATATATATACTTTCTTAAAATAAAGATATTTTAGGAAAATATTTTAGTAATGTTAATTATAAGTTGTTTTGTAATGGTCGGCTATTATGATTTAATAAGTGGGTGAGGCAAGCAATAAAGCAAATTGAACGGGTATATCATACAAATTCATCACGGTTCCCTTCTCATCTGTTATTTTAAAATCTAACCTTCTAAAATTTCTACCTCCTATATCAATGAAGTCCTCGTGATGTGGAGCGGAATTATCATTAATGATACCGCCTAATTGTTCAGTAACTAACACCTTCTTAATAATTGATGATGAATAAGAATTGGGGGCGCTATAATGATAATCACTTAAACTATTAGAGGTAATAAAGATATAACGGAACGGCACTAAATTTAAATAAGATGAAGTCCATGTTGCTATTGGATTTGTTGGAACAAAGTTGCTTAATAAGTAATTGATAGATACTGGATTGTTACTATTATAATTTGCTGTTCCGGTATCCCATACACCATTTACATAATTAGAGAGCTCTTCATCTGTTGGTATTTTGATTGTATAACTTAACCCGTCTTTAATCTTAATTTCTACCGTTCTTGTAGCAGATGAATATGAATAAACGAAAATGCCTTCTGCCGATAAATCGGTAGTGTTGTTATTCATACCTTCAACTATATCAAAACAGAATTGCTCAGCAAAATAAATCTTATTCCCTAAATAAACCCTAAAGTTTTTAACTAGCGTATCGCCATCAAAAACCATAACATACAAATATTCATAGAAGCCGACCTCTGTAGATTTCCACACAGCGGGGATTGAAACATCAGTAACATAAAGTCTAGTGCCTTCGGGTGTTTCTAGATTTTCATTTAACTCAATTGAAAAGTCGGCACTTGACCTTGATTGCTGACTACGATATTTGCTATCAACAAAAATCTTTTTATATGTTAATTGATTGCTCATATTACTAAATTAGATTTTTTCTATAATATAAATATTAATGCTTGGTGTTGTAGCAGGAGTTGGAAGAGTTGCCTTAACAAATGCTTTACGGCAGGTTGGTAGGGAATTCGGTAGGGAAGCAATGCGAAGAATAATGGGAGGTGAAGCAATTGAAAATGTTCTAACAAGAGAGCAAATGAGGGAGTTTGCTAAAAAGACCGGTCAGACGGCATTCAGTGAATTGTTGAAAGTGGGTAAAGATGAATTCATCAAAGATACTAATAAACAACAGGAAAATTTGAATAAAAGAATGGATAATTTTAATAGAAACCTTAATGATAAATTCAGAGAAAATACCACACTATACAAAGAAGAAAGAAACATAGCAAACAAGGAAAAGATGGAAGACCGCCATGGATTGACAAATGCTTATCGTAGCCCATCGGGGCTTTACAGAAGTGGTAAGACTTTATATATTTCAGGAACAGGAGGTAAAGATGGAGATTTTACGAAGGATTGGATTGATAATTTTACAAAGTTGCCTTTTAGAAACGCACATAACACTCAGAAATACCGAGATGTTATGGAAGCATTAAAGCATAACCCAGATGTCTCCCGTTTGGTAAGCCACAGTTTGGGAAGCGCAGTAGTAAATAAAATCAATGAAGAGCAACCTAATAGATTTACAAGCACTACATACGCCACACCAACAATCAAGAAAAAGAGACATGGAAAACAAGACCCAAAAAGATTAGATTTTCGTAACCCACATGATATTGTTTCTATATTGGACGGCTACGCTGAGACCAGTAATTTTCAAGGATTAAATCCAATTATTCAACATACCTATAAAAATTTTGAAGGTCAAGGTATGTATCATATCCGACCTACTACCCATATATCAAATGGCATCCATCCAAATGGTTAAATTAAATCTAATTAATATTAATAATGTTCAACCGTAGGATACAACATAACAAACAAGAGCTAACGCTTTTCAAAGGTAAAAACAATTATAATAAGGTAATGAAGGAAATGAATGAAACCCCTAAAGAATATGAAACAATAAAAGCACTGGTAGAAGAAAAAAATAATAATATAACTAATATTCAACAAAATAATATTAATAAAAAATCTAAAAATAATATACAAATGAAATCCCATAATAAATTAAAAAAATAAAAAATCTAAATTAATCATATATAGTTATGGATAATATTATTGCGGAATCAAGTGACCAAATGATTAACCAGCTTAACTTCGGATTACCAGAGACAAGTCAATACATCACATCCCGACGCTTTGTTAATTTCTTCCCTTCAGGGTCTAATGTATATGCTCCAAATCAAGGGAATAAAAATATAAGGTTCAATATTTCAGCAGACGATAATAATTATATTGATTTAAGTTCCATTAGGGTCTTTGCAACTTTACAAAATACGGACGGCGACCAAGCGAAATTCTTACGGCCATTGACTGGATTACATGGATTCTTTCAACGATATATGTTAAATGTAGCAGGGCAACAAGTTCAGGATATTATTGAATACAACCGTCACTGCGAATTGTATGAATGCTTAAAACCTAAAAGTGTTAGAGACATGGATGATATTGAAAGTGGCGCTAATCCTCGCTGGGATGCTGATTTCCATGATTACGCTAATGGCTTAGATGTATTCTTACAACCAAAAACCACTGGTGATACTGATGGTGGAGGAACAGGAGCAGTTACAGTTTATACAACAGGCGACCAAAACGAATGGGGAAGACTTGATAAACGCTACACCCGTCATTCATTAACTGGTATTGCTGGTGCTAATGGTAAAGTAAGATTAAGTCATAAACCATGCTGTGGATTGCTTAATTCTAACTATTATATCCCATTGCGTTATGCCCCATTAGAATTACAATTCCAAATCGTATCCGATGGAAATGAACCCGTTGTAGTGCCCCAAGGAACGGGTGGTGCGGGACAAACCGATAATGAGGGATATTACTTTCAAGCAGGTAATACTTCTACATCATGGGAACTTAACAACGTATTCATTCGCGCGGAAATTATAAATTTGGACAATACGGTAAATAATAACATTGTATCTCATTTATTACAGGGACAGTCATTAAAGCTCGTGTTTCCCTTGTATCACACAATTACGCAAAGCTTCAACGCTGGAGGTGGAGAAATTAATATGAATATCGTAAAATCATCATCTAAATTAACGGGTGCCTTTATTACATTATATAGAACGCCAAGAAATGGAGAATTTGACGGTAGATATTTACCCGACAACTATGTCTTTAAGCGTTTCAATTATTTCTACAATCCCATGATTAACAAACGAATTAACAACAGTGGCGCGGCTAATACTGATGCGCTTCAAGGTGAGGGTTTCCAGTCTTGGTCTCGCAATTTGAGTTGGCAAATCCAGTTGAGCAACTCGCAAAAATACCCTGAATTCGAATCACAATCATTAGCGGAAACATTTTATTATTTACGAAGAGCCATACATTTTATGAATCCAGACCAAGACAGCTTAAGTTTTTCATATCGTCAATACCGAGAAAATAAATTCATTATTGGTATGTCGTTTGAAAAAATGGCTGACGTGAATTTTACAGGCTACAATTCAAAAATGAGCGGAATAACAAACTTCAAGATTAAGGGAACAGACGGGCCGTTGGATGCTAATGAAGAAATCAATGAGTTGTTTGTCCATTTAATTTCGGAGTCTGTTCTGGAAATTCGCGAGTCTGGAAGTCTGGTCTATGATTAAAATGATTTTGTATTTGAAAAATCTAATTAATAATATATAACAATGTTCAAGTATCATAAAAGAAATGGAAAAACAGGCAGTAAAGTTCATCTTCATAAATCACCACTTAATTATAGTCCCTTTGATATGAGAGACACAAAATATTTAGAGCATCTACATAATGAATTAAAATTAAGAAATTCAAGAGAATCAATGGTGCTATTAAGAAAGGAAATGATAGAAAGCAACAACAGAGCAAATTTTCAAGGTGAAGTGGATAAAATTAAAAAAGAATTAGAAAGACCTAACTTACCTTACAGAACAAAAGAAGAACTGGAAAAAAGGCTACAAGGATACAGGGACTTATTTAAATTTTAAAAATTAAAAAAAATATATTTGATAATAAAAAAAATATTATCAATAATATTTAATTTAATCTAATCAATGGTATATGGCAACAGCAACGCTTGAAATGATAAACCCTTATGCTAAATATGGATTGAAGAGACGACCTACCTATGATGAAATAATAGGGCTAATAGGTGAAAATGAAAAAATAACAGGTAATCTTCCAAATAGGGATGCTACATTCTTTAAAGCAAGTCCAGAAGGAAGTTTTTTTGACGGCTTAGACCATTTAGAATTGTTAAAGGAACAACAAAATAGAATCCATGAAAGGCAATTAAGAGAATTATTGTTAAGACAAAATTTAGGAAATAATACTTATAATGTAGCAAGAATTCAACAACAAAGAAGAGAAGGAGTATCAGCAGGTGTAGAAGTGCCAAGGGATGAAAATTTACATGAAGCATCCATACAAACAGAATTAGAACAGAGAGCAAGACGCACAACAGAGCGTGAGCAACAAACAGGGGAAGGTCATAGAGCGGGTGGATTTTTAGGCAGTGCCGTAGGTGGTGCTTCATCAGTCCTCGGTGGTTTAATGAGTGGCGTCGGTGGGGTATTGAGTAGAGCAAACAGCATTAGAACACCAGAAACATCAACGCCAGCGCAACCAGCGACACCAAAAGCTAAACCAGCACCACCACCACCAAAAGCGCCACCGGAATACATAGACATATCCACCGACGCAGAGAATAAAGCTTCAAATGAAGAATTTAAGTTAAGCAATTCTACAAAAGTTAATATGATGAACCTTGAACAGCTAAAAATACAATTGTTCTTGAGAGGCATTGAAGTTCAACCAGATGAAGACATACAACACCTAAGAGATATGGCAAACAAAATAATTAAAGATGGCAAGTGGAAGAAGAACTTTTCATCAAAACAGTTAGAAAAAAAAGAAAAGGCATACCAAGAATACAAAAACAAACATGTAGCAAGAGGGAGCAATGATTGAACATGAGTAATCACTAATATTATCTCTATAATATTAATGATTTTAGTAAAAAATAAACTTAAGAAAATAAAAACATCAGACGACGATGACATGCTTCATTACTTAAAATATTCACATCTAAATAAAGATGATGATGATAATTTTGATTTTTTAGAAGATACTGAATTTGAAAATAAAGCAACCCAATTTCCAGATATTAAAAATAAATCTACACAAACAAATTTTAAAATCATGGAAGATAAAGAAACTGATACATACGATGAATTACATGAAATCATAGGCGCTCACTTTTTGAAAGGATACAGTGAAAAGATTAAAAGTGATGAAGCATTAAGAGGAAATTTTATGGCACAAGTTGATTCAATACCTTATAGGCATAGAAGCAAAGAAAGTAGTAGCAGTAGTAGCAGTTCAAGCGATAGTGATTTTTTAAGTAGAAATTTAAAGAGAGGTTTTAGATTAGCAGAATTTACTTTGAATAGTGCCATGGCCGGAGCAAATCTAACCATGTCTATAGCAGATGCCGTCGCAGAAGCAACATTAAGTAATAATAATACAAATAATGATGAAGAAGAAGCAAATCATCATAACGAAAATGATTTAGAAGTAGTCAGTGTTCATAGTTCTCCACCCATAAGTATTAGTTCAGCAACTCCACCACAAACAATTCAATCATCAGAAGCATCAATCCCAACCTCTCCTCAATCCATTCCAGTCCCAACATCCCCTCAATCGTCAAGAAGTAGCAGTAAAGCAAGTTCAATCTATTCACCGCATAAAAAACATAAATGATTATACCTTTAGCAATTCATGCCGAAGATTAGGTTTATCCCTTCCTTCCAAATAGTAATATTTTTGACCTAATTTTTCTTCAATCCTTTTTACGGTGAATGTTTCTTTTAACCAGTGACTGCTTCTCTCTTTTTCGGTAATCATTTTCTTTCTCATAACTTTCACTTCATCTGAAACATGGATTTCGGGATACTTCCGATTTTTCAATGCCCTTACTTCTAAATTCAATTTTACTTCATACTCACGGTTCTTCTTCATTGCCTCTTTAGGGGTCATTTTGATACTTGAGTGGATGTTTTTATTATTGTAAGTTAGTAGGATTTGAAGGATGTAGTCTGTCCATTGGAGACCTTTTTTATTTTTCTTTTCATCTGCTTCAATCCGTTTATATAGCATATCTTTAAACGTGCGTATTCCTCTCTCACTAAAATTTGGATGGCCTCTGGTGCGGTGGTGTTCTATATTATGTTCTTTCAGGTAATCTTGAATAGCGGGGGTGCTTAAAGCAGTTTCATCATCAGTATATAATATTTTTGGAAAGCCACCCATCTTTTTAAACCCTTCAATCAGGGCACTTGCTACATCGCCCTCACTTTTGGAATTAATGGGTATTACAACCATGTATTTAGAAAATACATCTATCATCAAAGCACCGACCTTAACTTTTTGCTTTTCAAGGTCATTAATAAAGAACAAATCAAATTGAAACTCATGGAAAGCATTTGGAGCAACAAAACTATTCTGGCCTCTGGGTAGCTTTTTTACTTCAACATTCTTTTTGAACCAACTTCTAACATCATCTAATGTAATACTTTTATCTTTTTGTTTGCTGTCTTTATATGTTGTTTGGATACTACCGAAACCAGAAGGGTCAAAATATATATCATGAATAATCTTTTGTTTATTATCACTCATTATATTAATAAAGAAAAGATTATATTAAAATCAATACTTGTAAAATTTAACTTTATTCAAATCCCTTGCCCGAGTTATAGAAACCCAAAACCATTGCCTAGTAACCCGTGGATGCTTCCATTCATAAATTATAACGTCATCATCAATTGAACACCCTTGGGTAGAATGGGCAGTGTAACAATAACTGTATATAAAGTTTGCCCTTAATGTATCTAAAAAGATTGGTTGCTCTTCCATTGTCTTCACATTTTGTAGCATAATGATATTATTATTGATATTGGTTATTTTATACCTGAAATTTACATTATAAGTATAACCTTTAAATTTCATGTATTTTTTACAAATCATAATATCACCAATTTCATACTCATGTTGCTTATTCAGCAATTTCCTTATTTGATTTGATACTCTTTTACATGTTTCATTTTCATAGGCAATATTGTTGTAACACAATTCAATTCCATCAGCATAAGAAAAATATTTTTCTATAATTGTTTGGAAAGGTAATTTATTTATGAATATATCCCTTTTGATATTCTTCAATTTTATTCTGTCCTCTTCCTTGGTTAATCGCTTACATTCTTTCAATATTATTTCATATTTGAATATTTGTTTGATACATTCATCAGCGTATATTTGAAAGGGTTTTGTATTTGATAGTGGAGTTATTGTTGGTAATTGGTCAGTATCACCCATTGCTAAAATGATTTTTTCATGCTTATGTTGTTCAGTAAATCTTTTAATTCTTGAATACATATATCCATCATTACAATAGATTTCATCAAAACAAATTACATTAAATTTACTATGGTCATAAACTGGCATTCTATCATTATTTTCATCAACTCCAATTGAAAAGAATTTATTTGCAGTTACGCCTTCGCATTCGCAGTTCTGATTTAAATGATTAGTGGGACAAACAAATAAAACATTATAACCCATATTCTGAAAATACTTTCCAATAAAAGATTTTCCACTTCCCGGCAGGTCTGCTTTTATCATACATGGATTTCGTTCCTTGATTTGATTACATATTGCCGGTGTATCCCATTCATTTTTAGGTATAATTTCTTCATTTGTATAAATTGGAATTTCAATGAATTTATTGTATTTAAATTTGTATTTATCCGTTGGAAAATGGATACATGATTTTGAAACTTTCCATTCACCTATTCCATCACCAAATTTTAATAAACCTTCCCTATATGATTTGATAAAATGATTTGGATTGCCCTTAACTCTGGTTAAATCGTCTTCATGGATACACATAGCGTCACTTTTGACACTATACACTTTGATGTTATTTTCCGTTAATATATTGTAAGTTTCATACATTTTAAAATTATGAAATTGAAGTAACATTTCTTTCATTGGACGAAATCCATTTACTAGTTTCTTTCTATCAGTGGTATTCAAAATGTAACATGTTTCACCCTTTGTTTTGCTCTCGTCAGTGTGGCATTCTTCTTCAATAGCGTAAATCCTTCCTCCACCTTCTCTTTGATAATTACATGCCTCCCTTAATGAATTAAAAATATGACTTCTTTGTGCTGTATTAGTTGATTTTTCTAACATTCCGAAAGTGATATTGGCAATTTTCTTTTTAATTTGCTTGTCTTCATCTACATCATCACTTAATTTTGTTGCCCATAATTCTTCTATTAAGGCACTGTAATTCATATCGGTAATGAATGAAGGTTCTTTATAATAATGAATCTTAACCTTAACACCATTTGAAATTAATTTCTTCAAAAAATATCCATAAGGAATATTAAACTTTTTGTTGAAAAATATGTTTGCTTCAAATGCTTCTACATAATACATTGTCCAATCTTTCAGTTCATGCGTTCCATCATAAGGTCTCCAAATATCAAACTCCGAAAAAGTTAATGAGTGCTTCATTTGACAAAAATCCCATTGGAATGCTTTATTTTCATCAAATTCTACTAATTTTGTTACATCAACATTTTTATCTAAATAACCTGATGGAACAACCGTTCTACATTCATCCAGTATTGCTATATCAATGTCGCTGTATCTTGATTTTTGATTTTCTGAAAATAGTTTCTTATCAAAATTAAACTTTGCTTCTGCTATTTTGTTGTATGTTTCTTCAGTCTTAGTAAAAACATCCCTTTCTATGACTTCTTTTGATAAGTCCTGTGTTTTGATGATGTAAGTTGTTGTTTTTCTAGTTTTCCTATCAGTAAATCTTGCCCTTAATTCAGAAATTCTATTGCCTTGGTATTTAATGTATGGACTGTATCCTATCTTCCTAAATTGGAATAATATTTCGTTTAGATTGTTGTCTTTATGGATTAGGTTATACTCTTCTTGGCCTTTCATTTTCAGTAGTTCATCTACATGACTAAACATTATGAATTTTGGTGGTTCGGTCTTGTCACTGATATAAAAATTACTAGATGCTGTTAATGATATGTCCCTTTCATCTTGTAAATGATTAAGTTTGTGTAAATTAGTATTTATGGGATAAACATGATTGTTCTTAATCAATGCTAAAAACATTTTGGTATTACGGCCATGTGTGTAATTAATGGGTTCAAACCTATAAATCAATTGAGATTGAAAGTTGTAAAGTTTAACTGGGATGTTAAAGAATTTAAAGACTTTATCCATTTGATTAATTGATATACCGTATTCATGTATCTCATCTTCTGTCATTTTCAGCAGTTCTAATATTTTCTTTCTTGAAAGTGTTTTGGATTGTGACCCTCGTTTTTCTTTTGTTAGTTCAGTGCCTTCATAAGTTTTAAGTAATTCATTTATCCAACATTCATTTTCTCTAATATTGTTTTGCTGGATGGCATCTCTTACAGTTTCTCGTTCAACATCAATTAAGGTTTCATGATAAAAATGATACATGCTAATATTACATGTTTCCCTCAATCCTTCATCTTCTATATTGTAGGGTCTGCCGTCATCCTCCGTTTTTTCAATTTTAGTTATTTGAATAGCATCTACATAATCTAACATATCTGGCATGGCATCCTTTAATCCATTGTCAGTTTTTAAAAACATCATGAGTTTTTTAAACATTGGTTTTTCTTGTTGTTTAGTTACTGTTCTATTTAACAATGTTTCTACAAATTCGCTAACCTTAATACTTGCCTCTCTGGGTGTTCCACCTTCAAACATTGGATAATAGACTAAACCATTTATTTTCTTTCCTCTGACTATTCTACCAATAGGTTCTAGTGAGTAAAGCATAAACCTAATTGAGTAATACCTCCTGTTCCCAATACCACACTGACGCGCTACTTTCATCACTCTTGATATTGCTGATGCTTTAGTTTTTTCTCTTAATCTGACCCTAACATGTTTAATCTTCTTGCCTTCCCTTGCCCTTTCTGCGTGTCGTGCTGTTCTTTCACCTGCTGGTAGAGTTTCTGTGTATTGTTCCATTTTTTCATCAAACTTATTAAGTCTATTTGCTCTTTGTCTTGCGGTGCCGTTGGTAATGCTGTTGATTAAATTTTGCGCAGTTGATAATAGGGTAATTTTTCTTTGCTCATATAAATCTACTGCTAAATTAATTCTTGCTAGAATTTCATTTGAAACTCTCCCTCTTTTGCTGTCTCTTAAGTTTCTTAAGGTTTGAATATTATTTCTTATATTTCTTTTCATATCATATATTAACATAATAATAAAAATATGTCTTTAGATATTGAGGCACTAAATCCCATCATTACAGAAAAACTTAAATATTCTTTTGACTGAAATATATCTAAAGAAATAAATATATATAGTTTATATTAATAATAATGTCATCAAAAAAACCAGAGGATTTAACATTGGAAGAGATTAAGGAACAAATGGCACTGTATCAAAGATTGTATTATTATAGGACAAGGGACAATCCAGAAATGAGAGAAAATAGAAAAGAGAGTAAGCGCAGATACTATCAGAAGAAAAAAGCAGAAAAAGAAGAACAAAAACGACTAGAACAAGAAAATAGCGATGAACCGCTACCGGAAAGAAACTACAACAGGAAGTATAGAAAAGATTTTAATGAGGCAATGATTATTGTTTGAAAAATGAACTATGATAGTAACATTCTTATTTGAAAAGATTATGCCATAGTTGCTGAAATTATGGCATAATTGTTTCATCATGGTTGCTGAAAAGTGAGCACTTTTTAGACAGTGAGGTTGAATATTGAAAATGTCCATTGCGGATACGGGTCATGTCCAAGGTGGATATGGAAAAAATGTGTAATAAAGAGGGCGTGGGCAAAGGTGAGCCTTAGAGGGGTGCAAGGTTGAACCTTACAGGGGAGCAACTGGCAAGCTGAAGGGTTTTTACCACTACTATTGGATGCTTCAACCGGGGGCGGTGGATGTTTCAACCGGGGGCGGTTTCAACCGGGGGCGGTGGATGTTTCAACCGGGGGCGGTGGATGTTTCAACCGGGGGCGGTCAGTTGGATATGATGGCATGTTGGATTAGTTATATCTTATATCTATCCCTTCAAAATTCTATGGGGTGGCATGATGCTAGGTTCGTTGCTAGGATAAGATGGATGAGAATGATTTTTTTTGATGGAATATATGATGGTGAAGATGGATGTGAATATGAATGATAAGATGGATGATTAAATTTAGTAAAAGGGGATTGCCTTACCCTTCATCCTACCTATACTTAAAGGGATGGAAGTAATATATATTAATAAGATTATGGAACATGAAGATGAAATTTTAGATACGAAATGTAAGGAAATTTATTGTGAATCTTGTAAGTGTAATATTAAGAAATTAGGATGGACTAAGCATGTTGGAACTAATAAGCATAAGGATAATGTCAATGGAGTAGAGAAAGTTGAGAAAAAGAAATGTAGAAAATGTAGATGTTGGAGAGTATTTGAATTATATAGGGGAGAAAATTTAACATGTAATATTTGCTTAGGGCATAGGGAAAATTGGGCAAAGAAGAACCCTGATAAAGTGAAGGAAATGAATAAAAATTACCGAGAAGGAGAAATGAAAGATGAAATCAAAGAAAAAAAGAAAGTGTATAATCAAATTGAAATATGGTGTGGAATATGTGAATGTAATGTGAGAAAATGTAAGTGGAAAAGACATGAGAGGAGTGAGAAGCATAGAATGGGAATTGATGATGGAAATTTGGTGGGCGCTGGGGTGGGTGGATGAAGGGTAAGGCAATCCTAATGACTACTGTTTGGATGATTTGAGCCTTCTACTTGGGTTCTGATCATGTTGCAGTTTTGCCAACCTTAACTGATATCGGGTATCCTCACTGCTCTTGACTGGCTTCATCCACCACGGTTGCCGTGGTTAGCTCACCCACCTTACAAGATCCCATGGTTATGTCCTGGGACCCCGTTTCTGCACATCTAGGTCGCACCTTGATGTGATTTTATGCCAACAGCGACAGCTCATAGGGGTCTTCAGCCCATCTCCGGTGCGTTCCCGTGCAGGTTTTTGAAAATTCCGCAAGGTTCCGGCAAGTTCTGGAACAGTTCCCAGGTCAAGGTTCCAGAGGTTCCAGTAGAGTTGGCAGATCAAGGTCCCCGAAGGTTCCGGGAAGTTCCCGAAGATCCGTTAAGCCTGATTGCCCGGATACCACTGAAGCTTATTTTGTGCATTAACATGCCTTTGGAATCTATGAGATGTGTGCATGTGTAGTATACTTTCTTGGAATGTTTGCACGTTAGCCATCCATGCGATCATTGCCATTCATCATGTCTACCGTGATTGTGATTCATCATTGACCCTTATCCATCGCTGCTGTTGATGTTTAAAGCCTTAACCATGGTCATTAGTGCCAGACCTTAAGCCTTAAGCTCCCGCTTAAGCCCCTCCGCCATAAGCCTCAAGGTAGGCATGGGCACATTCCTTCCGACTCGTTCCAGCGTTGTTGGCAACGCGGGCAAGGCCCAGCTGAATCCATTTCAACCGCCGGATCGCATGGATCTGCCTGAAGCAGGTGGCAGCTCCTGAGAATCTGCTGGGAATGATGAGGCTTGATGGCTTCGAACCACCAGTCATGATCATTAAGCATTATCAATACTTTTCATTACGCAGTGATATTGCCTGGGAATCCATACTGTCAATGTTTGCCAGCAACCCTTGTACTTGCGAGCAATTCTGAGAGCTTCGGTACAACGAGGGGAGATCTTGGGTCCTTTTGGAAGTCATCCAACCCCTGGGGAAAGTCAGTTGCTGTTGCGGTGCAATGCACTCGGCAAAGTGCGATGACCTAGTCCAGGACCGAACGAAAAATTGCGATGGTCGTGCAGATGTTTATTTTCCCTGTGATGAACTATGGGGGACAACCAGCAATAATAGCTGGTTGGTGGTTTGATTGACATTTTTTATTTTCACCAATGATTTAGCAAGGATTAACAAATTGTTGGTTGACTAATATTTTTTTCATGGGGTTCGAGCCACCAACCAGAAGATGATCGACTCTCTTAGCCCCATCAAGCATGAGATTTGCACGAAGAGACATTCGCTCATTACCGTCATGTACTAAATACGTGTGGTTGATGGCATGTAGTAATTGAATGATCATGAAAATAACAATGACAATATATTACATAATGGAAGTAATTTACATCATATTATTTACATGTACACCATTACATGCACATCAACATTTGTAACAAGACAATTCAGATGACCAATCTGTGAATCTAACGGGCCCAAGGGCCTACTTCTCTTGGTTAGGGGCCGTTGTTGTTTGGGTCATTTATTTTCCACAAGGTGTTCTAAGGGGTGGTAGACTTCTCCCAAATATTTTTTCATTTTGGTTCGATTCCTTTGAAGTCTGAGTGAAGATCATCAATATTGTCGTTGATACTAGAGTTTATTGTGAAGACTAGATCATCATCAACCACAATGGTCCATCATCAGCGATTCTTCGTCAAGTCATAGTAATTACACCCTTGCTTGTCAACAGTCAGTGTGATTGACCATTATGTAAAATAAACGGATCATACCCACAACACTACAATGATTAGCCACCATCGATTAAGCGATCATGAGCCTATTGACGAAATGCTCTAGGGGTAATTGTAGTGCTAATATTCTGAATTTTTGTTACTATACCAGAATGATTACTTACTGTTACCAACAATCAATATCAACCATGATGGTTCATGGTAGTGGTTGCGATTCAACCTAAGCGAACCATCACGAAGCATCGCTCCTTGGTAAACTAATTTGGTTGCGTGGAACATCCAACATCCATAGTCTATAGCTGTTTAAGTATTAAAACTGATGATTCTGGCTTCCGTTTTCCCCAAAGGGGATACTGATGGTTGTTTTTGCTTGTTTACTTACCATATTGTTCATGTATTGATAACTCGCATAAATGACCATGAACAATCATTTCGGGGTCTGTGTGATTACTTTCTAAATGATTTGTGATGACTGTAACAATGCCAAGCATACGGGTTTAACTATTTGCTGGTATACCCCTCTTGTGGGTAATGATATTGTCACTATCAAACATAATCAATGGTTCAAGATTCATCAATATATTGTGGTTGTGTAATTATCCAATGGTATAACCATTCAACAATTTGACAATATCAACCATTAGCCGTGGTTAGCACGATGCAAGATTGTCGATGCTGACAAAAACGGTTCATATGAACACTCGATACGCTAGGTTCATATCACCACTATTCTGGGTGGAAGACAGCTACTACCTTAGCCTTTGAGGCTTTTTGGGCTATGATTGTTTTACCATATGGCCACTAAGGCCGTTAGACTTTTTGCTTGCGGGATCTAGTTGAGCCACCAAGTATTATCAACCATTCACCTTGTAAGTCACATTCATTAACCATAGTTGATCATCATAGCTGGTGCATCAACCATAGCTGCCTTAACCATCGTTGATATCAACCTTAACCATTAGTGACATACTATTGTATCAACAATAACCATAGTTGGTATCCACCATTGTGGATTGTAAATGCCGACCATGCCAATCATTTGTTGCTTCATGGTGGGGGTCAATCCCGGAGTGTCTTTTTTCCCAGAGACCGACCGCCGGCCAGATCCAACCGCGGAAGAGGTCCAAGTTTGTGGCTGGATGGTTGGGAGGGAACTGTCCCAAGTGATGGAATATATTGTCAAATAGGCTATTCATTAGTTTATAGTTTAATAGTATGAAATAGTCTATTCATGAGTTTATGTTATATTTATGTTTTTTTCATTTATTATGTAACACAGGTTCCGACCAATTAAGATATGTTTGACCGCTATTGCAACAATAAGAGTGATCAAGTATGGTTATTTCATAATGGGTTGTTCACTCATGATTAATGATCGTTGGTTGCTGTAGATTATTGGTGCGGTCGTTATTGATTATGTTTCTTGATTGCTGATTTTCCGCTGACGGAGTCTTGTGAACAGTGGATATTTGTGCGTATAGGGCTTAAGTCAACAACATTTCCTAATGTTGATCATAGGATCTGCTAATGATAATATCATTCATAGTTTGTTTTTATCATCATTGACATGCAAGAGTTACAGTTACAGCAACTGAGCAGCGATTGTTTTTTTACCGGCAATTACGACGGTGAACTATAGGATGGTTGATAGAAAGATTGCAGAGATTTCAGTCGTGATGATTGAGATTGGTCCATCAGAATGATATTGCTCTGGGTCAAACCCTGTACCTCTGGTGAACACTCCATAAGGACCAAAATCGTCCAACTGTTGCGATTTTTGTATAATTACCCATGTATTGGTTGGTGACTGTTGACCCATCGCCATATTACAACTGACAATGATGCTTGGCCGGTTGCTGGGTGCAACTGTTTGTCAAGTAGATGATCATCCCTGCGATGATGACTAGGCCTCATTCTGGCCAAGCAGCTGAGGATAAACAAAGGAGAGCATCCAATGGAGAGCAGCACCGCCTTTTGCTGGTTGATTATGATTATCATATTTAGCTGGGATAGCAAACGATAATTCCGTATATCATCATACACTATTATTTGCTCATGATACAGGGTCATATGGGATAATGATTCAGAATTATCCCCATCTTGATCATCTATTTCTTGTAAGTTCCTTCCTGACATACTCCGTATGCTCCAAAATGTTCATAGAAGCTACATGAACAAGTCTAGTTCCAGCCTCAATTCATGTACTCAATGATACTCAGCTTGTTGGTCATTGTGGGGAGTACACTTCATGGTGATCGCAGTTAGCAGGGAGTTACTAACCTTTGACTGGTATTCTTAGCCAGTGGTTTCCCCACACTCTTTGATAGGGGCTGGATTGATTGGTTTTTTCTGGATGATAATCCGCATGTAGCTTGTACCTCGACACATGCAGCAAGTACCCAGATTCCCATCGAGAGAACCTGCTTGGGATGTCCAAATTCATGTTCTGTGTGTTGCACGGTCACTGGCGCCCTAAACCAAACGGGACTGCCACTACAGCAGAGGGTTCTCACTATGAAGTGGTCTCGGAACTGCTGTTGTTTCTCCTTGTCATGAAGATCCATTGTGGACCATCAGGAACCATGGTCACAATCCAATGAATCATCAGCCGCCATTCGTGGTATCAGTTCATTGTTGTGACTTCTCACTCATGCTTGCTGGTAATTCTTAAGCACGGTTGAAGGACTCTGAAAAATCTTACTCAGGTTTGCTTGTGGCAATGAGCCATTGTTGCCGCAAGTCATCAAAACATCGCTTCGCCAATATACTCCATTATTGCCCGGCCATGATTTATTAATCAAGCCAGTCTTAAGCTTCACCATGTTTAACTGTTCTCAACGTTGCAGCCATTCCAAACCATATATTGATCATATGTCAGTCACAAATGTCCAGTCATATTTGACCGTATGATTCACAATGACTATGAACCATTCCTGGCAAAGTTGATATTAACATTTTGGTTAATGTTGGTGATCATTAGCCACATTGGCGTTTCTCAAGTCATGGCGGGGTACCCCTAAATCATCCAGTTTATGAACCAGTCATAGTCATAAACCAACCATGTGCTAAGTATATCCCCTTTTGATTGCTTCTAATTTTCCTTGCTAAGCCATTGCCAACCATTCATAAACCACCCATAACTTGGGGGGTCCCCAACCCGGCTTGAGCAACCACCGGCTGTGGCTGTACAGCATCCCCTGGATGACGGCTTGACGGCTGCAGAGGCCCTTGCTGGCCATGCTTCGGTGGCAGCAAATGCGTCGGTCAGGGCCTGAGCGATGACTGGCTACAGCTGTGACGTTGATCACTATCGAATGTTGTAGGAATCGGTAGTTGAGGAGAAGTCTAGCTAGTTATACCCGCTCACAATGTATTTATATTGTATTCGCATTTTTATATATGTATATAATTGCATGTATATATATATATATATTTATTTATTTACTTATTTATTTGTTTATTTATATACATGTATTTATCTATTCATTTATTTATTTATTCATCTATTCTTTGATTTATTTTGTTATTTTTTTTGTTTACGCACATCATAGGTTTCTGCACGAGAATTGACATTTGACACAATCTAAGCATGAGACTTGCTCATGTTTTTGAAAAGGATAATTCAACCACCAACCAGAGACCATCAATATCGCTTGCAAAAAGTTGGCTTTAGATTCTAAGTATGAACAATAGTCTATTACTTTACTCTTAGTGGTAATTAATCAGGAAGTTTAACTGGCAAAATGGAAAGATCTGGACATCCATATGAGTTGCAATTTCCATCCGACCACGACACGCATGATAATCCTCAATCATCCACTTTTGAGTGCTGCGATCAATCATGTCATTGCAGTGGTAAGTACACTGACATGATGGTTCACGTGCTTGATGATGGTTTCATCGTTCATAATCAGGGTTAGTCAATGGTTTTAATGATGGATCATGATGATTGCCCTTTGGGAAAAGATTCCCTGGAAGTTTCAAGAACACCTCATATTTCATAGGTAGACCAGCTTTGAATGGCGGGTTTTCCACGGAAACAGCTAAGTTTGCAAGAGTGTAAGTACTCCGGTCTAGTTTTAGAACCTGCTAGGATCATTGGTGACAGCGGCTCAAGAAATCAGTGGCCAAATGCGTCGAGTTGAGGTGTCGCTCCCAAATGGCTGCAGTGAAACAGTAGCAGTTCCGGAAGCCTCTACAGTGGGAGCCTGAAAATTCTCGCCCAAAGGTCTTTCTCAAAAAGCTTTCTCAAGCTTGTCACCGCCAGCGGTCATGTGCTGAACCTGTGGGATTCTTTGGAAGCTTCAGGCATTCAAGACGGAGCTCGCTTAACTGCCATTGCGCAAGAAGCGAACATCGCAGCTACAAGACAGGCCTTTGCCATGTGGTGCTGCGGCGGTGCCAAGATGGTGACGTGGGGAGGTCCCTTGACAGGTGGTGATAGCTCTGCTGTGGAAGATCAATTGCGAGATGTGCAGCACGTGAAAGGCACGAACTCGGCATTTGCTGCCGTTTTGGGGGACGGGTCTGTGGTTACCTGGGGAGAGCCGGAATCTGGAGGTGACAGCTCTGCAGTTCAAGATCAGCTGCGAAATGTGAGACGAATACAGGCCGCGGACCGTGCGTTTGCAGCCATATTGTTTGATGGATCAGTCGTTACCTGGGGCCACCCATATGTGGGTGGTGACAGCTCTGCAGTTCGACGTGCAACAAATTGAAGCCGCAGAAACTGCTTTTGCGGCCATTCTGTCTGATGGATCAGTCGTTACATGGGGTGTTCCACAGTATGGTGGTGACTGCTCGGCAGTTCGAGATCTTCTGCGCAATGTGCAACAAATTCAGGGCGCAGGTCGTGCTTTTGCTGCCATCTTGGGCGATCAGTCAGTCGTCACTTGGGGAGATCCAATTTACGGTGGTGACAGCTCTACAGTTCAAAGTCAGCTGGACAAAGTGCAACAAGTTCAAGCCAACTGCGGGGCGTTTGCCGCTATCGTAGGTGATAACTCTGTGGTGACCTGGGGATCTCTGAGTGAAAATCCTCCCTTCGATCAGCTGAAGGATGTGCAGCAAATTCAGGCCACAGGCTTTGCATTTGCTGCGATCTTATCTGATGGGTCAGTTGTTACGTGGGGCAGTCCTGAATTGGGCGGTGACAGCTCCGCAGTTGAAGATCAGTTGGACAATGTACAACAAGTTCAGGCCTCGAATGGTGCTTTTGCGGCCATTCGGTCTGATGGCTCAGTTGTTACATGGGGCAGTCCAGATCATGGAGGTGACAGCTCTGCTGTCACCTCCATGATCTGGCAGCTCTGGTTCAAGATCAGCTTCGGAATGTGCAACAAGTTCGGGCTACGGATCAGGCGTTTGCTGCAATTCTGTTTGATGGCTCAGTCGTTACTTGGGGCGATTCATACCATGGTGGTGACAGCTCCAGAGTGCAAGATCAGCTGCAATTTCTCTAGTCCGGTCACTCTAGTTGTCAACCTTGGCCAATGATCTAGAAACGGAGCAGTCGCAGGGCAGGGGCGGTGGCCTGTGCGATGAATTGCGATGATGAGATGAATGAGAGAAAGATATGGATTCAGTAAATCTCCAACCTTCGCGAATTATAATTGGGTTGGATAATCCATACATGGTGGAACCCCCAAACAGTCCGGAAATTCAAAATCCAAGAAATGAACAAAATACCCTTTGTTGTTGAGATGTTCACCTACCTATGCCGTGGTGATGTTATGGCTCATGACCCATACCATTGCCATACCATACCCATTTGGGTGTTTCTCAAAATAGAGGTACCCCTAAATCATCCACTATTATACAAGGTGGGCCCCAACCACTTACCAGTTGGTTTATAACTTAACTGGGGTTAACTACCAGTTATAGGCTATAGGGGTTATAACCCAACTTATCATTACTGGGGGCCCACCTTATACAGCCATTTATAGTAATAAACCATCTATTTTGGGGGTCCCCTACTTCGAGAAGCCATGACTTGGCCTTGCCATGAAGTGCCTGACAGGATCCACCCTCTCTCGCACATTCGTCTCTCGAGTGAGACCGGTGTCATAGCCGAGCCGTTTAGCTGTGCTATGAGACCACTAAGAAACTAATTACTAATTGACTGTAACAGGCAACAAGAGTGCTGACAGCCGTCGGACACACTGCAGGGCAGAGGCCAGTGACAAAACGAAACTAATTGCTAATTGACTGTAACAGGCAACGAGTGTGCTGACAGCCGTCGGACACACTGCAGGGCAGAGGCCAGTGACAAAAGACTCTCATGAGGTAAAATCGCCCGACCGATAACCCCAGGACAGGCAAAAGAGGCACCCAAGTGGCCTGCCGAAGAAACGGAAGGACACACAGAGGTCCAACAAGGAACAAAACCTAACCGGACAAGAATGTCCAGCTGGCGTTTCCAAGAACGAAAAAGCACACAGAAAGAAGGCTGAACGAAAGCCAACAAGGGATCATCCTGTGGCAAAACCCAGACACCGTCGTGTCGAAACGGCGGTAGAACCCCGGTGGACCAAACAAAGGACCAGAAAAGCTCCAGAAACGATGTATCCGACCAGGTGACCTGAGACACAGGGTCGCGCGCAATGGCTGTCCACTGAAGATTGCCAAACCATGACGCGAGGTCGCGAGCAAAAGAAGGGCAAGGTACAGCAGACAAGTCTGGACGAAAAGCAGGTGGAACCTGCAAGGGGGCCAAAGGTTCCAGCTTACTGGAGAGCGTAGAAGTCCTAGGAGAGAAATTGAAGTCTTCGTTGGCAAAAAGTTTGGCTACTCCTGCCTGAAATGTGGCCAGTTGGGTTGCAGCCTGACGTAGGAGGTCAACCTGAGAGGCAAGGTCAACAAAGAGAGGGCAGATTGCAGACCGAACTGCCTCGCGCGCAACTTTGTCGACACAATTGTTGAACCAGGTATGAACACGTTCCATTCCTTGCTGCGCCCTATAGTCCCGATGCGCGGGCACCCAAGTGACCGAACATTGCGAGGGATCAATACCCTGTAAACTGACCCAGAAAAAGGCCCAGAGATCCAGATGACGCTGGGGCAGAACAGGGTGGCGCCCTTGCTGGAGAGCAAGGAGAAGCCGTTTAGCACACCTGACAAAGGCCAAACAATCAGAGAAAAGATGTAAAGCACGGTGAGATGCAAAAGCCACACCGCCAGCCAAAAGCTCCGCCCGGAAGGGGCTTTGCAGGGAACCGGGGAGGCGCCCGTGCCATGTAACCTGGAAATTCCCATCAGGGTGTGCCAGAATGACAGCTACCGCCGCCAAGGAAGCATGCTTACATCGGGGCCTTAGACACGCGCCATCAGAGTACAGGAAAACAGGCTCATCGATGACAACTCGATCCACCTCAGGGAGCTGGAAGGTGTCCAGATGAGCCTGCCAAGCCCGCAACAAAGGAGGCTCCTCCCACAGGCCGTGGGCCCACGTAAACTCGGGGATTGCATCCTGATTGGACTCCAAGATGGGAAAGGATCTGCGCCATGACTCCACCCGTGGACAATGCAAGAGACGGTGCAGACGGGAGTCTGCCTGCCCGCAAAAACGGCAGAGGCCGTCGCACCCGGCGCTATGCTTCAAGAATTCTCCTGTAAAGAATGCTCCTGATTGCTGATGGAGGAGCAACTTCCTTTCTGACATGGGAAGGTGCTGGTAACACCGGGACAGCCCAATGACAGGATCCACCAAGCCATAATCATTGGGAGCGCTGGTCGACGTGGTGAATAAAGATCAATAGGCTGGTTGATTCATGAGCTGGTTAATATCTCTGGTTGGCGATTTCAAACATTTTTGTCCCCTAGGAAGCATTAACAAATGGTTGGCTGACTAACATTTTTCACAGCGTTTGAAACCACCAACCAAATGAGCTGGTCAATATCTCCATATGGTGGTTCTCAAAATAGGGAACCCTAGCGTGGAAGCTCATACAATTGTCCAGTTGATTTTTTTTGGCAAAGGAGAGTTATAGTGTATAAAATTGACGAAGTTAACCATGGTTCAGCACCATGGTAAAGAGTAGTTGAATATGGTTGATGTACAACTAGGGTGTTCATATAAATATCCGGATCTGTATGCATATGTTCTTTACATCTACTTTCGGATGTTTGGGGTTTCATGGCAGGGTGATCCTGCAGGGAAGCGCTGCAAGAGGCTGATGGTGAACGGTCAAGAATGTTTGATATTGAATGGAAATATACCATCATCAGTCACGGAAATCGATATGGATGGACATGTACATCGTCAATCAGCTGCTAGGGCAGCTAGCACTAGAGAGATGTCCCCTTTGCTGAACCTGTTTGCGCAGAGAATCCACCATGTTAAGCTGCTTTACTTCTCAAAACTGATGATTTTCGGCTTCCAGGTGAGTCTACCCTAATGATGATCAACCATTAACCATTAACCCGGGTGATCAACCAATAGACGAACCATTTTCCAGTTGAGACCTATGTCGTTTGATGGCCAGTTTAACAATCGACCTTGCTGCCGCTGCCCCGGCGTCACGAGCGTTCAGCTCAGCGAAGTCAGGAAGCCAATGTGGCGCAGTTGGTGGAGGAGGCGCAGGGACGATGGTTCTGCCGTCCGACATGTGGGGGGGTTCTCAAGCCACAGGGAACCCTGCAAGGGAACCCCCAAGTTATGGTTGGGTTGTTAATGTAGGTGGGGTTTAGCAGGAAACATTGTTGTTTTTTAGGCTTTTTGGGATATGATTGATTTACCATATGACAACTAAAAGTTAGACTTGTAGCCAGGGATCTAAAAAGCCACCAAGTAATCGTTGACAATGGTTAATAATAGGATGATTATAAGCAATAATAAGGGATGTACCAACTATACTATCTATAGTGTCTATACTGGTTGGTTGATGATTAAGAACGATCATAGATGGATGAAAACTGGGGGGGTCCCCGATTTTGAGAAACCACCATGTCCTTCATATTTGAACCATGATTAACTATATGTATGCACATCCTTGGTATTCCAACAAGGCTGGATAATCCCCATTTCTTAAGTTGGTCTATCTGGTGAAGCGATGACCCCGTGGCTTCCAGCAAGAGATTGGGGAGGAACATCCCATGGTAAGGAAGCGCCAAAATTATCATTTTGACATATTTTGACCACGGATTTATATCATGGTTTTGTCGGTATTACCCTGGTCTTCCAACTTAATTTGGGAGTACACCCAGGAATTTTGATTTCGGGATGGAATTCCTTTTCTTGGGGGGTGTGAAGTGCTATTGCTTCAGCCTGATGATTGCACGCATGGAATATGCTAGGGCGGACGGCATATGTTTAGTACCATTGATTGGTGGGTTCCAACAGTTTACAGAACGAGAGCCATGTTGGTATGTGCTTGTAGGTACCCTGTACCCCTGGTGGACACCCCTTAAATGTCCAAAATAGTCCAATAACTGTTGGGATTTTTACCTGCCCCTTTGTTGGGTGGTCAATATTGACTCTGATGCATGATGTTTGCCTGCTCATTTGTTGGCTCAATATTGACTCGCATGCGTCATGGCTATGAGTCAATATTACCCAACAATAATTGGGGATAATACCACCAATTATAGGGAAAACAAAGGTTAATGATTTCCTCACTTCATCACTTTGACCGACTCAATTGTGAGACTTCTCTTGGGTACATCGGCCTTTGCAAAAGACAGCGCATGCGTTAGCAGGGTGAAGCAGAGCAAGACATCGATTCGTGATTAATCCGAATCAGTCTTGACTATGATCACGGGTCATTAAATGATCAAGCAATTTCAACCATGATGATGCATCATCCTTAAATGAACCCCTTGCGCATATGAACCACTTACAACCACTGGTAACTTCTCAACCTGAATTAAGAACTTCATTTGCTCGCTACTTAAGGACCTATTTCATAAAAGCCACGTGCCCAGCCAAATTTTCGAGTTCAGCCATGTCAACTGTGTGCTATCTAAGGGCCCTTTTTAACCACCTTTGGGGTTGACCAGGGTGGCCCAAGCATTGCCACGCTGGTTGCTGGTTGCTGGTTGCGATGCACCGTGGCAGCGCTCGCTCCACCAGATGGGCGATTTAGTTTGCCGTCTACAGACGCGGCAGGAGATGACGTGGCACTCGAGATGTTGGGTTTGGGAACTTCGGAACCAATAAGCAACGATAAGAGGCTAGAAATTTTGGCTGATCTGTAAGAAAGCGACTAATGATCGTTTGCCGATTATGCATAGTTAAGAATGATTTAAGTGACTAACAGTTGTGGACTCTTAACCAGGATTTTTGTAAGAAAATGTTAATGTTGAATGATAACGAATTGTGGTATGTAGTGGTTGATAAGTGGCGGTGGTGGTGATGCGGTAGCAACTGTAAACAATCACCAACCAATGCGAAATCATTCCCTTGCTGCGTCGCCCGATCTTGTCCACACCAAACGCCCTGTCTCATGAGGGCATGTGCTGATTCCAGCTGCACCCAAAGAACCCCACCTGTAGAGGAAATTAACCTGGGCTTGGTGTTTGATCTAATGGCTGTGTGCTCAATACCAATCATAAAGCAACTTGGAGAGGAAATGTTTGCCAAAATTGGTGCATGTTTGAAATTGGCACTGGACCTTCCGAAAAGGCACGACTAGGGCCCAGTGCACGGTGAACCAACCCACAGCCATGATGTAATTTTATCCACCAGCTGGAAACATGGGTGTGGCTCACACTGTTAGAATCGACGATGGGGAATGAGCGATAGCCCGGAGTTTGGCGGATAATTATATCCAACCACAACTAACATGTGTTAACAATATGATTGAAGATCATTGCTTTGAAGCAGGTTAATCATCCTGTTCAAATTCAGTACAGTCGTTTTAGAATCTAAACTCATTCCAAGCTTTGTCAAATCCTTGTTGGATCGTATATTAAAAAACAGTTCTGTTTTGAACCTCGGGTGATCCATTGCGGCCGCTGAACTTCCAGGAGCTGCAGATTGTCTCTGAAGAGGTCCGACCTGAGGCGGGCGGAAAGGTCTTCCACTGGAACCCGGGGGTTCCCCCTGGGGACTAAGTCACCTGGGGGAAGTGAAGGTGGCCAAAAAGCAACAGATACTTAAGGTGATTTATCACTAGCTTAGGGTGGACTACCCGCTTTTGAGGAGATTTTTCAAACCCGACCACAGGATAGTCTGCCAACAGTTGTTGGTTATTAACCATCATTTGCCAACCAACCAAAGCAATTGAGTGACTGAAACACCAATTCGTCAAGTTCAAAAATGGTAGCTTCCGTGTTTGGTAAATCGTCGATGGAAAACCATATTTTCTGTTTCGCAGGCAGGGACGGGTCAATACTAACCAGCAATAATCAATGGTTTGTAATAGGGAATACACTGGTTAGCACCCAATCATAGGGGTACAAGGTTTGACCCACAGCTTATGGATCGAGCGGTCAATCAAATGTTTGCAATCTCTCCCCAAATTGACATGGTGAATCCCGGCCAAAGTAACCATGAGGATCTCTCAATCATGCACCATGTCGTAAATCATCCAATCGCCACTCACAAGCATCACTGACTCTCACAGAGCAGCATATGCCTGTAGTTTCCCAGCATGTTCCTCGTAAATACATGTTGACTTGCATTTTCCGTTGGACAAGAATTAAGGTGTTACCAATTAAAGGATAAACTTACCTAGTTAACCACACCAACCAACAACATTGATTGTTATTGACAACAAACACTAACTAACCAACTTCGCACTGTGGATTGAGAAATCAGCTGGTGAGCCAACGTTCATGCTGATTTATCCCCCCATAAGTTGGTTAGATTAAATCAGCTACTAGGCAACTTGGGAATATTACTGCTTGACTAACCCACAACTAACCAACCCAACTTGGTTAGGTCAATGGGAAAGGTCAGTCAGTGATCAGTTTAACACAATCAACTGACTAACCAAGTTGTAACACTGGACATCAATTAACATAATCAGTTTAACATCATCAATAGTTTGACATAATTGATTATGTTCACTAATCAATGTTCGTATTTAAACATCGAATCTGTGATTCGGTCAATGGTTTAACAAAATCAATTGCACGGCACAACCATGGACCATTCCGTACACAAAGATACTTGGACGTACAGCTGGGGTTGCGAATCACCGGGGTGAACTGAACTGACCCTTATAACCAGAGTATGTAGCCTATAAGATAGCCGAACGCCGAACTAATCCCAAAGAACCATGGTTGAAATAACAAGTTTATAATCTGGATTAACTTGTGGGTTAGTAACCAACAACAATGGTTAAACAACTGCAATCGTTGATTTATAAAGCTGGATAATTAACATGACCATCAGTTATAAAAAAGTGTAGTTGTTTATCCAATGGTTGCCATGGTAACCAAGATGTTAGAACCATGTGCCATAACATGGCAGTGGGTCCAAACCCTGTACCCTTGGTTCCCCTATCATTAACCATTGTTTTCCCTACTATTGTTGGTTATTGTCTCCCGTTATTGGTTGGTTAAGTGCTTGACCCATTGCCATGTGTAGCTGTTATAGATTAATATTGACCCATTGCCATGTATAGCTGTTATATCCCTTACTGTTGTTGGTTATTATCCCCCTATTATCCCTTACTATTATCAACCATTAACCAGCTAGGCTTCACCAATAATCTTTAGTTATTGGATATTATAATCCTTAATTAACACCCAGTGTATTATCCTTAACCATTAACCATGAACCAGCTAGGCTTCACCATATCCTGTTAAAACTAGCTGTTTTCAGCCGGTTTCCAGTGACATTTCCCCAGCGTACCCAGCTGTCGCCAGGAGCTTTTTCAGCGCCTGGAACACTTCAGGGAGCTGCAAAGAAGCCTGGGTGCGCCTTGGGATGGGTTTTCAATGGCTAAGGATGGGTTAAGGTAGGTGATTCACGGTGGTTTCATGGTGGTGAAATGATGGTTTACTGATGGTTTAATGAGTTCAATGATGATGGTTTGATGATGGTTATAAGTGGTTGAATGATGATTAATTTATGGTTAATAGTGCTTGTTGATGATCAGTAGTGGTTGAACGACGGTGGATTAAATGGTGGTTGAAATTGGTTGCTGATGGTTAATCAAAAATGCTCAATCATGATTGACCTTGGTGACTCCGATAATGATAATAGTTAGAAGTGGTGATTTGATGGTAGAGATGGTTTTGAATGGCTCAGGATAGCCAATAGATAATGTTCATTGTTAAACAGCATCAGCAACCCTGATGATGATATCAACCACAACGAGCCATCAAGGTGGATACTGGCTAATGATAGTCAATATAGAATAATGGTTCAGAATGATTGATCGAGGTGGTTTATCATGGTTGATGAGTGGTCGTTGATTGCTATGATTCATCAGGGCCCATATCCCATACGGGGTGATTAACAACAGCTAGTCACTATGGCTAAGTGATAATCAGTATTCACCGTAATTGGAACCAGGCGTGATAAGCTCGTGCCATTGTGTTTTGCTGCGAAGAATGGTCGATCGTGGTAATGACGGCTAAAGATGGTTCATAGCGGCAAATGCCTGTGAATCAAATGATGGATGAGTCTTGGATGTCCAGTGAAGCATGTTAATGCTCGATATTGCACTTATGGTTGACCAAACATCGTCCTGTATAACCGACTTATGCTTGATAAATCAATCATTGATTCCTGCAAAAAATATATAAGTTTATGCTCGATAATGAGAGGCGCTGACGAAGAATCATAGTTGATCAGTGGACCATTACTAATTCTGCCAGTTGGTTCGGCGACTTGGCTGTGCAGTTGGGCCTAGTTTCCTGGGATGGAACCATGGCAAATGCGCCTTCAATTTGACCATCGTGAATGTCACCAGTTGAATTTGGGATACCCATAAAAAACACCATTCAACCTGGTTATAAGCATTACCATAGTGAGATCAGTGATGGTTTAATGATAGGTTTATTGAATAAGCTAACCTCTAATTAGCATGCCGCCAATGAGATTCTGGAGTATTTGGCTGGAGGAAAGCAAAATTAACCCCTATGGGTAACGGCTCAGGTACGATAAAATTCTAAAAAGTATTTATATAGATATTAAATCAAGGAATTTAATAAAACGTTTTACTTATTTCTACCGGGAAAAATCAAAAAAATAGGCTATAAATACTTATTGCATTTCACATTTTGAATTTGAATTACACCAGCATGGACCCCAGATAGCGGGTACATTGCGCACAAAGATTTCCATTACCATAAACCAAAAAGCACAAAAACCAAAAAGCACACAAAAGAAGACAAGCCGGGGCAAGCATGAAAGAAGACAAAGGCTATATAACAATTCAAACATAAAGAGAGACAAGCCTGAGCAGCGGCACAGCAGCGGCAAAACAAAAAAATGATCCGGAGCTACGAGGTAGACAAAGCGGAGACAAAGGGAAACAAGCCAAGGCAAGCATGAAGGGAGATAAAGGCCAACAGGTCAAACATAAAGGGAAATAAGCATGAGCAGCGGCAGAGTAGCGGCAAACAAAGCGCCGATCTAGAGCCATAAGGGACATAAAAGGACAACAAAGGGAGACAAACATGAGCAGCGGCAGAACAGCGGTAAACAAAGCGGCGATCTAGAGCTATAAGGGAGCAAAGGAAAGACAAAAAAAAATAAAAAAAAAATATAAATAACGGCAGAATAACGGTAAATAAAATATAAATATAAAAATATAAAAAAATATTAAATAAATAAAAATTTTATAAAATTAAAATAATCATATTTTTTTTTAAAATTATTTTAAATTTAAAAAAATATATAAATATAATTTAAATATATATTATTATTCTTTTTTACATATATTTAATATATAATTAAATATTAATTATCTTAATAAATTATTTTTTTATTTAATATTATATTATAATATTTTATTAATTATAAAAATAATATTTTTAAATTAAATAAAAATATCGGATAATTTAAAAAATAATTATCTTTTAAAAATAAAAAAAAAGATTATTAAACCCCCCATTCCCCCTTTTTTATATTGGTGGAATTTTTGGCTTCCTGGTGGCATTTTAAAAAATAACCATTTATGTTCTTGTTGTGGGTAGCCGTACTAACATCGGGGTACAAGGGGGTTGCCATTATCTTAGCGGTGGTTTATTTCGAATGGCTATCTTTTCTAAATTATCCGGGGAAAATTTAAATGGGAAAACTAAGTGGTTCCTCGTAGTATTTACTCCATATATCTTATCAAGATAAATAGCTCCTAGCCTATAAAAAATGTAGGAAAATGCATTTAATTATCCTATTTAGAAGTCTTGGCCCCGCCCTTGACACATGCTAGGAGGCTTGACATACCAGATCCTGGCCCTGCCATGGGGCTAACAATCAAAATAACCGTTAATATATAATTAATATATAATTAATATAATAATAAATATAATAGTTAATATAAGTAATTTCTCTTTTATTTAAAAAGGGGAGATTATATTTTGGAGTATTGGGAGCCCCAAGGCTCCTAATATATAGGAAAATCTTGGCTTTCTTCCCCGACATGCATTTTTGCTAAGAATTTACAATTTTTTAATAAAAAAGAAAATATTTTATAAAATACATATTAAGTAATAATATTATATGTGTATATTTAATTTTGGGATTTATATTTTAATTTTGGTTTATTTTGATAATTAATTTATGGTTAATAGTATTTATTAATAATCCGCCGACCCCTGCCTATTGCCATGGCAGGGGCGGCGCCTGGGACCACCGGAGGTGTGGACCTTGCATTTGGCTGCATCAAGGCTTTAGCCAGTGTGGGCCTTGCATTTGGCTGTGTCAAGGCCTTAGCCATTGCTGGCTGCGTTGAATTTTTTTCACCCTGTGTCGTTTGGTAACGAAGGCCAAGTACGTATGTGCCTTTGAAACACGTTGGTTTGCCCATCCTCAGAGGCTTTTCACGGGGTCCCGAGGGCAGTACATGGCTACAAAGGTGGCCCATTCGGCTTGGGCAGCCGCACCTGGCTTTACGACCACCAGGCAAGGATTTATGACCTTCGAAACGTCGGTTTGCCCGGCCTCAAACCCCTTTTTGCGGGGTCACGAGGGCCAATACGTGGCTACAAAAGCGGCCAATGCCAGTACGGTGGCCTTACCCGGCTCTCCGGCCACCAGGCAAAGTTTCATGGGCCTTCGAAACGTCGGTTTGCCCGGCCTCAAACCCCTTTTTGCGGGGTCACGAGAGCCAGTACGTGGCTACAAAAGTGGCCAATGCCAGTACGGTGGCCTCATCGGTTCCCCGGCCACCAAGCAAAATTTTATGGGCCTTCGAAACGTCCGCTTGCCCGGCCTCAAACCCCTTTTTGCGGGTTACGAGAGCCAGTACGTGGGTACAAAAGTGGCCAATGCCAATACGGTGGCCTTATCCGGCTCTCCGGCCACCAGGCAAAACGTCGGTTTGCCCGACCTCAAACCTCTTTTCGCGGGGCCAGTATGTGGCAAAAAAGTGACCAATGCCAGTACGGTGGCCTTACCCGTCTTTCCCTTGGGCACGAGGCAAAGTTTTATAGGCCTTCGAAACGTCGGTTTGCCCGGCCTCAAACCCCTTTTCGCGGGGTAACGAGGGCCAGTACGTTGCTACATCAGCGGCCAATGCCAGTACGGTGGCCTCACCCGGCTCTCCGGCCACCAGGTAACGTTTTATGGGCCTTCGAAACGTCGGTTTGCCCGGCCTCAAACCCCTTTTCGCGGGGTAACGAGGGCCAGTACGTTGCTACATCAGCGGCCAATGCCAGTACGGTGGCCTCACCCGGCTCTCCGGCCACCAGGTAACGTTTTATGGGCCTTCGAAACGTCCATCACAAGTCCCTATCTGCAACCAAGACTCACATGTCACATTATGGCAGCCAACACCGTACTAATAATTGGGGCATCCGCACAACCGGCACTTTCTGTACCAACCACTTCCCTTCTTAACCCAGTCCGAGGACCACTGCTTGGACATTTTGTCCTGTGATCTTGAGCAAGCTAGGGCAGTTACGGCATGATGACAGCTTAGTCTGTGAAAGGTTCAAACTACGGCAAAGCAATGCTCTCCCTCTATGTGCAAAAAGACAAGTTCACGTAACCATATTGTTGCTGTACAATTCATACAAAGGTCCTCCCTTTGTCCTCCCCAAAAAATAATTGAACTGAAATTCAGCCAACCATACTGCTGTTTTACCATTCACACAGTGGTCCTCCCTCTGTCCTCGTCAAGAATTTTAGATACCGTGTAAAAACAATGATAATTTAGAACCAAAAGGATATTAACCACGAGGGCCAGTACGTGGCTACATAGGTGGCCGATGCCACTACGGTGGCCTCATCCGTCTCTACGGCCACCAAGCAAAATTTTATGGGCCTTCGAAATGCCGGTTTGCCCGGCCTCCCTGTACGCGGCTAGAAAATTGGCCAATGCCAGTACGGTGGCCTCACCCGGCTCTCCGGCCACCAAGCAAAATTTTATGGGCCTTCGAAACGTCGGTTTGCCCGGCCTCAAACCCTTTTTTGCGGCTCACCCGGCTCTCCGGCCACCAGGCAAAGTTTTATGGGCCTTCGAAACGTCGGTTTGCCCGGCCTCAAACCTCTTTTTTTGCGGGGTTACGAGAGCCAGTACGTGGCTACAAAAGTGGCCAATGCCAGTACGGTGGCCTCACCCGGCTCTCCGGCCACCAGGCAAAGTTTTATGGGCCTTCGAAACGTCGGTTTGCCCGGCCTCAAACCCCTTTTTGCGGGGTCACGAGAGCCAGTATGAGGCGACAAAAGTGGCCCATGCCAGTACGGTGGCCTCACCCGGCTCTCCGGCCACCAGGCAAAATTTTATGGGCCTTCGAAACGTCGGTTTGCCCGGCCTCAAACCCCTTTTTGCGGGGTCACGAGAGCCAGTATGTGGCGACAAAACCGGCCAATTCCAGTACGGTGGCCTCACCCGTCTCTTCGGCCACCAGGCAAAGTTTTATGGGCCTTCGAAACGTCGGTTTGCCCGGCCTCAAACCCCTTTTTGCGGGGTCACGAGAGCCAGTACGGGGCTATATCAGCGGCCAATGCCGGTACGGTGGCCTCACCCGGCTCTCCGTCCACCAGGCAAAGTTTTATGGGCCTTCGAAACGCCGGTTTGCCCGGCCTCAAACCCCTTTTTGCGGGGTTACGAGAGCCAGTACGTGGCTACAAAAGTGGTCACTGCCAGTACGGTGGCCTTACCCGGCTCTCCGGCCACGAGGCAAAATTTGATGGGCCTTCGAAACGTCGGTTTGCCCGGCCTCAAACCTCTTTTCGCAGGCTCACGAGGGTTATAGTACGTGGCAGAAAAATAGCCAATGCCAGTACGGTGGCCTCACCCGTCTCTTCGGCCACCAGGCAAAGTTTTATGGGCCTTCGAAACGTCGGTTTGCCCGGCCTCAAACCTCTTTTCGCAGGCTCACGAGGGTTATAGTACGTGGCAGAAAAATAGCCAATGCCAGTACGGTGGCCTCACCCGTCTCTTCGGCCACCAGGCAAAGTTTTATGGGCCTTCGAAACGTCGGTTTGCCCGGCCTCAAACCCCTTTTCGCGGGGTTACGAGGGCCAGTACGTTGCTACATCAGCGGCCAATGCCGGTACGGTGGCCTCACCCGGCTCTCCGGCCACCAGGCAACGTTTTATGGGCCTTCGAAACGTCCATCACAAGTCCCTATCTGCAACCAAGACTCACATGTCACATTATGACAGCCAACACCGTACTGATAATTGGGGCATCCGCACAACCGGCACTTTCTGTACCAACCACTCCCCTTCTTAACCCAGTCCGAGGACCACTGCTTGGACATTTTGTCCTGTGATCTTGAGCAAGCTAGGGCAGCTACGGCATGATGACAGCTCAGTCTGTGAGAGGTTCAAACTACGGCAAAGCAATGCTCTCCCTCTATGTGCAAAAAGACAAGTTCACCTAACCATATTGTTGCTGCACAGTTCATACAAAGGTCCTCCCTTTGTCCTCCCCAAAAAATAATTGAACTGAAATTCAGCCAACCATACTGCTGTTTTACCATTCACACAGTGGTCCTCCCTCTGTCCTCGTCAAGAATTTTAGATATCGTGTAAAAACAATGCTAATTTAGAACCATAAGGATATTAACCGCACACCATGGTCCTCCCTCTATCCTCCCCAAATCCATCATATTACCATGCATTCGCACCATCATTACCACCACTTATGTTTCTGCTTGTCCAATGGTCGACCCAGACTCCACGACGCCACGAACCATGGTCAAAAGCACTTTCGGTGCCCCGGACCCCCACCTGCCCCCCCCATCTTAGAGGGGTCGGCGGCAGCCGGGCGCTAGCCCATTCTATTAGTAATAATTATATAATAATAAATTAAATTAAAAAATTAATAATTAAAAATTAATTAAAAAGATTAAATTATATAATTATGGTAATTTTAATAATAATAATAAATATTTATAATAATTTAATAATAAAAATAAATATAAATAATATATAATATTTATTAATAAATAATAATTATAATATTCAAATTAAATATAAAAAA
>VSDK01022592.1:0-16701 GCA_009767595.1 Symbiodinium kawagutii
TGGCCAATTGCACCAGAACTGCCCGGAACGTATCGGAACACTCCAGACGCCAGAACCTTCCGTGACCTCAAATAGCAATTTCACTGTCATTCCCATGAAACATTCCTTTATCTTCCAACAACCTTCCGAAACCATTTGCACCCGTATTCCCCGCAACCTGACAAAACTTTCGGGAATCTTGCCTGGCAACTGCACGGGAAAAACTGGAAACATTCCAGAACCTTGCCTGGCAACTACATCCTAAAGCATCCGGAACCTGGCCGAAACCTGCAGAACCTTCCAGCTCAACTTGGCGTTTGCACTGCGCCGGAACCACCCAGAACGTAGCGGGAACCCTACAACACCTTCTCGCCCGACTAAGCGAACCACTTGTCGCCCGACCAAGCGAACCGCTCGTCGCCCGACTAAGCGACCCCCTTTCCATTGCGATCGTTGATCATACTATCATTGACCAATGATGAACCTTTTATGAAGTAGCATTAGCCATCTTCAGCCACGATTCACCACTAAGAAGGAACGATCACCCAGTGATAGAACATGTGTGCCAGTAGCAAGAAGAACAATAAACGCTATTGCTAAAGCTATAGCTGCTTCTGCTGCTGCTGCCCCTACTACTACTACTACTACTACTACTACTACTACTACTATTACTACTACTATTACTACTACTACTATTACTATTACTACTACTACTACTACTACTACTACTACTACTACTACTACTACTACTACTACTACTCCTGCTCCTGCTACTGCTACTGCTACTGCTACTGCTCCTGCTGCTTTGAAGAAAAAATACATCAGCAAAAGGCCGGTACCAGTCTATCAAGACATGAATTTCGACAACAAGCATGTGGAAACAATATCAAGGGACAACAATTTGTGGCTGTGAGATCAGCGACAAATCTCGGAATCTGATATCATACAACAAGAAAGGTTGCTACATATTAGTAGTATCCTGTCATGAGCCCCTTGGTAAACAGCTGCTCCCACAACAAATGACGATTCGGTTTTCGCTTCACGTGCCACAGGACAGCCTAAGCTCACAGAAGGAGTGGTACCATCTCAAGTGGGGCCAAGATACAGCACCCTGAACGAAGAACGAGAAGGCAATGCTGGAAACGCCCCACACCAGCGGCAGCTTGGCCTCAAGTCATGGCTTGGTGGTCATGGCTTGTTGGTCGATGGCTTTCTGTGTTTCTATTCTGTTGGGCAGTGGCTGAATCGGCTTAAAATGACAGCATTTATCCGGATTTCCGTACCAGTCCATGCTGATATCGATGCCAGGGATGTTCAATCGTAACAATAATTCATGGACATCAATTTAGATGCTTGATGTGTATCTATGCATCATATGGAAAATCAACATAATCACGCAGAACTGTCGTTACATTGAGCCACAGTCGATTTCATTCCAATCATTCCAACATATTGATCAATTCACTGAACTTCACACATCGGAATCATGGGCTTAAGACGGATCAACTGTTCCACCCGTATACGTTTCGGGATATCACTCACATGGGCATTTCTGAAAATTAGTGTACCATAGTGTACCCCTAAATCATCCAGCTTATCAACCATTGAAGTAGTTGTAACCAGCCATAAGTTTGGGGCTCCCGTTGTAGCTGGCTTTGTCGAGGTCGTTCCACATGGCGAGCCGCAGCATGACGCTGGAGCTCAGGGTCCGCACCCACTGGGTGGGCAAATGCTGCCCATGGGCGTTGACAAAGTCCAGCGAGATCTGAAGCGCGCCAGCAGCGGTTGATGACTAACAACCAATAATGATGGTTGATTGATTCTGATGGTTGATCATGATTGGTTGATTAATATATGTGAATATTGATTGTTAACAAGCATCAAAATTAAAACAATAAAGACACATGATTATTGACTAACAACCATCAATCAACCAATAATGATCAATCATCATCAATCAACCAATAATGGTACACATTGGTCAAAAGAAATAATGCTTAATTTTGGCTACTCATGATCGAAGGACAACAAATAATCAACAAAGAATCGATCCAAAGGTATCCTGATGTAACAGTCCATATTTAATAAAACCACTAGTTTTACCAGCTCAAGATTTGCCATCAAACATATATAGCAGATTTATGAATTGATGAACAGCTGGATTCCCTACGAAACGATGACAGCGGCGAGTTCAACACCACAACAAGTCACTTGGCATTGGTGCAAGTGGTGCTATCTTCCTCATCCAGTCAAACCTCATCAAGGCCGCATCTCTGTACACTGGAAACACATCCACACGTTCAAGACGCCACAAGGTCTGGCGGGGCCCTTGGCGTGTCTCCTTGTAGGTCTTTGGCGCGTAAGGGTTGAAAGTTGGGTCGAAGATGCCAGCCTTGGCGAAAGCGTAGCTGTGATCATCGCGAATGATGATCGGCACCACTGGCAGTGATGCGAAGAGTGGTTGTTAGTTATAACCGTGGATATGGTGGTTTCTCAAAATACGGAACCCCAAAAATGGTTGGTTTATTACTACTAAATGATTACTATTGGATGATTTGGGGGTACCCCTATTTTAAGAAACCACCATATAGGTCATAAGCCAGTTATAATCATGGTGAAATATCCTAGTTATGATCGGAGCTGTACTTTCATCCAACCACCCCCATGCCACATCAACGTGAGTGCATGCTTGCAGCAAAGAACATCACAAATACACCGCCTTGGACGCTTCCATATCATGTTTGACAACCGATAATCAAAATGCAAACTAAATGTGCATTGGGCACTCTCATGAAAAGGTTGATCCGATGTCTGCATTGTGAACATAGCACCAGGGTATAGATACAAAGTTTTTTCGAGCGAAATCAATCAATGTAGTGGGTGATAATCAAACTTTCACTGGTATCATTATCAACCAACCAGCAATCTGGCATCCGGATCAAACAAGCAGCATGGGTACATTGCTATTTCTCAGTTGAGGAGCATAGAAGAAATCGACCTTGGGCAAGTCCAGTTCAATCCTGCGAAACCGCACACAAATTGTGGCGGTCGGGCATGGCGCACGCGATCTGAAGAGCCGCATAGGTTGAGAATGAAGGCAATGAAGGAGCCCAAAGCGACTATTCCAAGCTAAGTGGAGGACAACGAGGCTTGCAATGGCTTACCCTTGTACCATTTCTCAAGTCCAAGAGACAACCAGGCTTAACCTTGTACCATTCCTCAAGTCCAAGACTCGATGATGTGCAGAAAAATCTTTATTCATGTTCAGGGTGACTCAGCAGTTTATTGCAGCAAACAATAGCTAACAACGGGGGTGCCAGTATGAATGGATATCATCACAGAAAAAAAGAACGGAAAACATCTCAAGGGTAATTTAAGATAACTACTAGTGTTGTCATTCTGCGCGGATCAGTATATTGGCTGTCCAAACCCAAATTAACAAACATTTACAGATCTAAAATGAAAACAGTGTGCTGGGTGAACCCACAGATTTTGGGGTCCGCAATCTACACTCAACAGCGTTTACTGTCGCCAGGGTTCTGACCCATGGACTGGGCATGGCTGGGCTGCTTGGTCAATTGGGCTAAAGCCAAAGCTACGTGCTACCGGCTACCATGGTTCGCATCCCACCAGCTGCTATGCGCTGGAAGCCCACAATCCTCGTAGGCGACTTTTTTCTTGCAAATACTTGGCTATGGGTCAAAACCCTGTACCCCTGGTTCCCCTATCATTAACCATTGTTTTCCCTATTCTTGTTGTTTGCTATCCCCCATTAGTTGGTTGGCTCATGTTGACACATGGCCACTTAGGTTCAAGTACAATGCTTCTCTTTGTTTCGGTGGATCTTCAGACCTTGGGGGTGCAACACGCCTGGTGCTGGGCTACTGGGGCTCCGGAATCGCCGGGGCCTGGTACTCAAGTGATACGAGAGCAGCTGACGCCATTGACTGGCAAAGCTGCAGCAAAGCTGTGGAGCGCCAGTGGAGCGCCATGAAACCACCCGTTGTGAGCAGGTAGCTGGCAAGTAGACACAAATCACATTGGGATATCAAAGCAAGCAATGCCACTAGCAGCAGCATGTGGCAGCTGCGGCAGCAACAATAGCAGCAGCGACAAGTGATTATTGCTGCAGGAGGGACCCCACATTTCATCGGCACCGGATTGATAGCAATGAAGCTGGCAAATGAACACTGCAAATCAACCAACCAACTCACTCACCGACGAAGATTGTTGCTGCACGTGTTGCAACCCGGTACCGTCCACAAACTTGCAGCACACGTTGATGAATCTTCACGTTCATGGAGACCGGGTTTGTACCGTCATGAATCTTCAGGATCTTAGTCTTGGTGGCTTATAGGTCCCTTGCTAAAAATATATTTTTAGTGGTTATATGGTAAATCAATCATGTCCCAAAAACACTAAAAACCAAAGTTAGTGGGTATAAGCCATCCAGTAGTACAAAGCCGCCGCCAACATGGACCATCAGCTGCATCGAGGCTTAGATGATCTGTTTACACCTCTTGGTTGTTCATCTTCCCGAGCGACCCCGAGCTCATGGTGCATGTGGATGTTGCTCGAAATAGGAGTACCCCCCAAATCATCCAATATCAACCATTTACGGCAATAAACCAACCATGTTTGATGATTTTTTGGGGGTTCCCTATTGTAAGAAAGCACCATGTCTATCCTACTGGTACCGCATCCGTGGGTCAGCATCCGAGCCTCGCCTGGCAAAATAACTGGACATGTTCCCATCGGAATCTTGTCGTGGAGGACTGTGAAGCCAATCATGAAGCTGGCAGCGCGGTAGCGGCGGATCAGCGATGCTGCTGATCCCGGCAGAGATGGACGCCGTCAGCATCTTTCGGTATCTTTCGGTCATCATGACTCATAATTTGCTATGGCTGTGAGTCAAAACCCTTAGTCCCCCTGGTTCCCCATCATTAACCATTGATTTCCTACTACTGTTGTTGGTCATTATCCCCCATGATTGTTAGTTAACTGCTTGACCCATACCCCTATGATCCTGACTCAGTCGGTATCTTGGATCGGTGACATGTTGCCATGATCGAAGGTGAGCTGAGTGATGCTGGATGGAGCTGACCCGTTTCGGTGCATCTTCCTGTTACCACGCAGGAACGCCCTGGAATCTGATTGCCTTCGTGGGATCATTGGGCCCAAAAAACCATAAGGGTTTGTGTTTTCTGATACAAGATCTAGTTATTTACGTTTTCTGGTACAAGATCTAGTTATACCCTCTGTCTCCTTGAACTCATTCATATGACTGATGAGACTAGCCATACCATAGTGAAACCCGGTCTCCATTAACGTGAATTCCAAGCGTTGCCAGCCCCAAAGCAGTGGCGAAATCCATGCCTGCGTAGAGGAGAGGAGTAGGAAAATCTGGTCGCAGTGGATCGTTGAGGGCCGGAGCTCACAAGAGATGCCGGTTCATAACAGTAACATCTAAGTTGAATCATTAGAAAGAGACTTCAAGTGCCTGTCCTGCACACTGACATATCCGGCTGCTTGTTTGGAGCGTTGGTAGCAGCATAATTCATAATTATCGGCCGTAAAAAGCTGACTTGGAAGCTTCTTCCTGAAAAAACTCGAAACCCACAGCTCCCCAAACCTCCAAAGCTGCAAATTGTACAGCTGCAAGGCAGATCAACCCTGGTGTTTTTTAGCATTTTTTGAGGCTTTAGTTTACGAATAGGGGGCACTGGGTTTCCGCACTGCTCCAGGTTCACTACTAGTGATGTTCACCGAAAACTCCACGCCAGGGGTAAAGCCAATGTCCGCCCTGAAGCCGTGCACCCAAGAGTCACTGGGTCTCTTAAGTTGAAAAGATGCGGAAACTGGAGGGTGAATGCTAACCCAGTGATGCAGAAACTGCGGGGTGACGACTTCATCCACTGAAAGAAAGAAAACTATCACAAATTCGGGGATACCCCCCAGTAATCAACCAGGGGTCTCTGAATCCAGGGTTGGCATTATCTACACACAACCTAAAGACCAGACTCCAATGCAAATAATGTGACATCTGACTAAAAGTCTGTCAGACTGAACATGCCGCCTGAACATGTCAATGAAAGATGCTGCCACCATCACCGGCAAGGCAGCCAGTCGAGTCAAGGCAAAGTTATAAAACTGTTTCACTTCCAGCAGGTCTGGAATAGCACGAATAGCAGGGAAAACCCTATCAAGAATTACCTTCAGAGCAGGCCGTTGATGCTGGTGATGGACACCCAGAAACTTTGCACCCCGGTGGAATGAGCTTAGCTTGGTGGTAGAGTCTTGGAGATAAAACCGATTATTGCTATGATGAGTTGGTCATCACATAAATGTACTACATTTCCTAGACAAACAAAATCCTTGCTATCTAGCTAATTTGGATGCTGGAATGCAACTCATTACTGCCCACTGCCAGCAGTCCTGAAAAGGCTCCTCTAGGCATGGTTGAGCCATCAAAAATGAGACCCAAAGAATGATGGTTTAAAGCCAGGTCTACCAAATCACAAATTCGAACTTCAACCCATCCAGGTCCATGATACCACAAGCGTTACAGTAGCAGGGCGCTGGAACCAGGGACCCCCAGCAAGAGCAGCAGAAACGGCTGCTCTGCCGTAAAGTAGGGCACTTGTACCTCGAGCTGGGAGCGATCGAATTCCCATGCCATTCCCAGTCCAATTTTTGAGGTTGCTTCAATGGATCAGCCACGAAAATCTGTCCCAACAGACCTCAACAGGCTTTCTGAAATTGATTCGAGGGATTTTTTCGGTGATCTGTTCTTGATATTTTGCAGCACTGTTTGAATTTGTCGCTCAGGAAGTGTTGGAAGACCCCAGCCAGACCTTATGAGCAAGCTCCAAATTCTCTACGACAGCAGAGGGTGAATTTCCAGACAGTGGGATGGAATATAATTCATCGTAATTCAACATTTGAAAGGTATTCCAAAGGCCTTTCTTATGTTGCAACGTAGCTTCTCATGACTTTCATCTGGGCAGATCAACCTGTCAGAGTATAGATGAACTTTGAGGTCCCACAGTTTCCGTTTCGGATGATGTTCCATTTCTGGGTGAGCATTAACCAGAGGGTAAGTCAAACGCCAAGCCTAAACATCAACTGGAGGGAAACTCTAGTAGACCAAGCTGGCAAAATGAATTGTGTAACGCAATCTTGTGATGTGACAAGTCAGAATTGCTTTTATTACGTCCACATTTTCTTCGTGAGAATCCCTTCCCCTGATCTCCAACTCCCCCCCTGACGGCTCCAAAATGTTCAGGTTCCTTTCTAGGGCTTGGATGATCATCCCACTTAGTAAGCGGCTAGTAGCTCTGGTGAGTAACTATGGTAAGTAATGTTGGTTTCTGATTAGTGTAACCCCCCCTAAAGTAATGAAAATAGGCATGAAACCAACAGGTAGATACGATCATCAGAAACCAACATGATCTATGGTTAGTATCTATGGTTAGTATCTATGGTTAGTATCTATGGTTAGTATCTATATGTATCTATGACTATGTATCTATGGTTAGTAACTATGCTTAGTAACTTCCCTGAGGACGTTATATCATTGATAGACCAGGGCCCTGGCCCCGGCGACTCTCAGGGCACCTTGAGGCCGTTGCAAAGGAGGCTGCACAGGCAACAACTCCAACAGGTCCTGCAGGCGGATGGATGGTCCACCAATAAACTGCTTGGATCTGCTTGGATCTGATGGGATCTGCTTGGATCTGATGGGATCTGCTTGGATCTGATGGGATCTGGGTCGAATCTGGATGGATCTGGATGGATCTGGTTACTGGTTTCAAGTTTCAACATTTCAACATATGTCAAACCCTCTGAAAAATATGAATCAACCAACGATTAAAGTACTGGGGAAAAAAGGTTCAAAACCATCAACTGGTATGTGTATAAATCTATATATACATACATATTTATTCATTGATTGATTTGTTTATCTATTGATGTATCTATTTGTTTATTCAATATTTCATTTAAGCTATATAAGCTATATGAAAATATTCCGACATATTCCGACGATAAATCCCTGGGTTGAAGGACCCCTTCATCCCAGACTCTCATTCAACTGTGAGCCGCTCCATGACTCATGCCTATGATTGCCTCTGGTGGCCCATGGGGTCATACAACCAGTGAGTCACCAGTGTCCTTTGCATCATCGCGACGGTGACTCGACACCATTGGAGCTGGCATCAACCAAGGTTCTCCACCAGCATGGCTGTGTTTTACCACAAAAAAAAACCAGCTGAGGTGGGTACTTGAGGGGCTGGGAAGATCTGGGACGTATGGGTGGGTGCAGCGAGTCAGACCACTTGTCGTTCATTGTGGTATGTTAGAATCTATCTAGTGAATTCCACTGCTCTTTGGACAGTATCTTCAAGGACCTTCCAGGATATTGAATACCACACCACGATGCTTCAATGTGCTTTAAGGCAGGAATGTCTTCACATTTTTTCTGCAAGTGAAGACCTGGTTGTCAACAATGGTATGAGTAGGCTGTGGTTTCTTCCAAAGGGACGGACAAAACAGTTGGTTTTGGAGCCTAAATTGCGTCTGTGAAGAAGCACCAGTCAGTCAAAACACACATGTTGCTCTTTGGATCGGACCTTGTTGCTGGCAAATCTAAAATAGAGGTCGACACTGGATAGAGAGATATAGATAGGTTCTCTTGGTTGGAGACATTCCAAATGACGACGCATCGCATCAAAGTCTTTCATATGCAGTGCCATGGTCGCAGTGTAACCAGGAATGGGTTGCCCTCACAAACGTCACAAGTACGCACAGCCCATCGCACACTTTGATACACAGCGTTTTGCCGCGAGTGTTCGGCTTTGCTCGCGGAACCATTGCTGAAATAGTCGTCGATGCCCTGTGGCTGCTGGGAGCGAGGAACAAATCATACTTTTGAGCCAGCATGTTTGTGTCAAATCAAACATATGGTGGTTTCTCAAAATAGGGGACCCCCAAATCATCCACTATCCACCATTTATAGTAATAAACCAGCCATTCTGGGGGTACTCTATTTTGAGAAACCCCCATATTGCAAATATCTTTCCTTGGGCATAATCCCTGCTCAAACATGTTTGACACGCAGAATCCGCGAACGTTGGACTACCGATCAATGTAATGTGCATGCATGAAATAATGAAACCAAGACAAAGAATACATCGCATATTATGCAGATATGTTATCCAAAAATGTTCCGGCCATGTCGCCCCTCCGTTCCGCCTGTGGCTGGTGTTTGGTGGGAAATAACTAATAGTGGGCGATAATAGATAATGATAGATTACAACAGGCAATAATGGTTCAAACTAAATAGTAATTGGTAGTAATTGGTCGTAATAAGAAGTAATGATACAGGGTGACAAGTACTAGTAGGCTGTGTGTAGTAAGAGGTAGCAATAGTGGGAATAATGTTTGGTGGTAGCATCCACATTTTTGCTGTGCAACATTTGACCTGTTTCAACTCATCAAATGTGGGTGTTTCTCAAAATAGGGGTACCCCCAAATCATCCAGTGAATGAATCATTTCTTGTAATAAGCCCCGCATAATTCCAGCTTATTAATTCTTTTTAGTCTAAACCCACCATACTAGGGGTTCCCAATATCAAGAAAGCACCAAATGTAACAAGGCCGTGACGACATGACAGTTCACTGCAGCCGCAAAACCATGACTAGGCTCCATCACCTGGGGGTGGGGGGGCCGGACGGGGGCACGGGTCCGGAACATACACATGCATATTAATTCATATGGATCGATACAAATGTATGTATGTATATATATATAAGAATAAATAATTTACATACATATATACATACATTTGTTTACTTTTATTTATGTATATGTATACATATATATATATATGTTTATTTAAATATATAAATATATCTGTGTACAACATCTGAATATGTATGTATATATATGTCATACGTTATAAAATATTACAAATATTCAAACGCATGTGAGTGTATACAGTATACAGTATACAATATCATAAAGTTTACCCATGTGTCTAGAATGTATAGCAGTCGGAACATCCATGGTTGGCACCCCACATTCGCCTAGCTTCTTCACGTCTATGTCTTTGAAGAACTTTGGGTCGATTTCTCCGTCCTGCAATGCATGGAGGAAATCTACTTTTCTTCCACCGAGTTTGAAGTGAAGAACTTGATCTGCTCTTGACCATAAGCCATTGTTGGTTGCATCAGCTACAATAGTGGTTGAACATGTTAGCCCACTGCCATCGAGCTATCATCGTGGGTTGTTGTTGGTTGTATCAGCTGGTCATTGTTCAACTTGGTCTCAATCGAGCCATTGTCGGCCGGTTGTTAATGACAAACAAACAGCTTGATCAATCACAACCTATAATAACCGTTGATAATAACTATAGTTGTTTCAATGGTTGTTGTTGTCTAACCAATAACCATTAACAATAGTCAGTTGCTTGTGGATTCATAACCTATCATCAAGGAGACCACAGCCTGGTGGTTACTTGATCAACCAGCTGGTGATTTGCTCTCAGATACTGTGCCTGTACGATAACTTGTTGATATAGCTAGGCGCTTCCTTATCTACAAACAGATATATAAAATATGATCAAGTTGTATCCCTATCATCAAAATGTCTAACATCAAACATCCAACTGGATAATCCATGTTGGATCCTGTTGTTGTTAAAACAACAAAGAGATCCTTATCAACCACCAGGTTCGCCATAAATGGCTCATGTGGTGGTGTCTTAACATAGGGAACCCAAAAAAGGTTGGTCTATGAAGTACTGTAAACAGTTGATAAACTGGATGATTTGGGGGTACCCGTATCTTGAGAAATATCCATCTATTCATCCAACATATTGAGTTCGCTTCAAAGTTGGACCTGCCCTCCTCTTCCGCGTCCTCAGCAGTATAGACCTGCAGCATCTGCTCGATGCTATCGAGGCCACTGGCTAACCTGTCATGGTACTGGACCTCAGATTTGCCACGCTGGGCCTGGTTCAAGCTAGTTAAATCCAACCAAATGAAACAATCAGCAGATTTGCAACTGCTTAGTGCCGATGATTCATGCTGATAACGGAGATTCGAACGGATGATCATGTTGGTTGATGTTGGTTCTATGGTCATGTTGCAATATTGCAGGTGGTTGCACCAACATCCCCGAAAACCAAGAAGGTGTTGCTCATCATGGGTGAGTTCAAGCACCAGGCCTCGTGCAACCTGGTTGGAGTTCTGAGGCAGGATGGAATCTCCAAGAAACTCTGCAGAATCTCTGTTTGATCACAGATGCTCAGCCAAGCTGCAAGAAATCCATCTTCATCAAGGCTCTCTAGCCAATCCTGGTTGACATGCGCGCGCTTTTTGAAATGGCCACGGGGATACGTGTGGTACAGAATGACACCGTTGTTTTTTTAGGATCAGACATATCTTCAAAACCCGAGGGAAATCTGCTAAAGACCCACAAAAAGACTGGTGAAGTGAAACCATGGAAACACAACACGCAGCAATATGCAACGACCATCAAGCTGCGATGGTATGGAAGTGACACGAGACCGAAGGGCTTTCTGTGTAGTCAACCCGAGGAAATTGTCTTCCAAAGCAATTTAATGCTGCAGATTGAACTTTCTCCTTCAAACTCATGACAGGGGCCGAAGGGCTGCAGTGAAGCAAGCACCTTGCCGTGCGCAGATGCAAGGTGTTCAATCTGGGCTCAGGAGTGCAATCTGTACTGCACATTGTACTTCAGGACTTCTCCTCCACCGATTTTCTGGTGACCGAGGTCCAGACACCTTGTCCGGTTGCTTGTCTTGCTGCCCTGGCAAACGCCCGGTAAGGCGTGACCAGTTCAGTGTCAGGGGAGTGCAAGCTGAGGAAAGAAGAAAAACCGCTGTATCTTTGATTTAACGGTTGATCTCTAGGATCAAAAATATCAAAAGGAATCCGTTCTTATCCACATTGAGATATCTTTAGCTATATCTGTTCTTCGTGCAGGGATAAGAACGGATACATATCCCTATCAAAGGAATCCGCTATTGTCCTCTCAAGTTTTTCTATCGGTCTTTATCTTCTCAGGTGGAGATCCTCCTTTCAAGGCAGCAAAAAGGGGATAGATTTAGACCATCGTAACCTTCATCCAATGGTCTACCCACCATACGACAGGTTAGAGGTTTCAAATGAAGTGACCATTTACCAATGTCAGGACCGTTTGCCGGCATGGAACCACTTAGAACCCTTGATCGGCATTTAAAACAACTGTTTAACATTTATACCCATTTCTTCCCCTATAGAACCACTATTACCATGTTTATAACCATGTTTAAACCGTTTAATTTAAACCATGTATAGCCATTTGCAACCATTATTACCATGTTTATAACCATGATTGCCTTGTTTGCAAACATGTACAACATTTTATAACAACTTCCCAATATCAAAATCTAAGACAATTTGCACCCATAGTACTGTATTTTCTATGGTGCGGTAAATCCGCCATCAGTTTATCCATACACAAGCCTTGATTTACCATGAAATATACAGCTTTGAGAACAGCTGGATCTACCATCAATATTTCATAGTTGGTTGATATAGTTGTCATCTGATTGGTGTTTTTTCACCCCTCTCAAAGGTGTTAGCTAATCAGCCAACCACCCCAAGTATTCCGGAAAATAAAAAAATGCAAAAAACTACCAGCTAGTAGACATAATTTGGTCATGTTCACCCGGAGCAGCTATGGCAAAAATGGAGGGCAGCAAGATGCCCTCACTCCGCCTGTACCACCCGGACGGGTGACTTCCAGCAGAGGCACGGCCTTGGGAAATTTGAGCGAAAATCATGGTCGAAAACGAACGGATGAGGGCCGATGATCGTGGCAAATGATCAAACAAATGCTGTTCATGATTGTTGACGAACATGATTGTCAATGATCGTGGTTCATATTTGGCTAATGTTGCTTGATGACGGCTGGTTCTGATTATCGATTGTGCGTCATGATTAATGATGGTTCATGATAGTTGACAGCGTGACTCATGATGATAGATGATGGGTGACGACAGTTAATAAATGTTAATAATGGATCATAATGATCATGATGGCTAGTAATGGTGAATGACTGCTTAGCAATGAGTCGAAATGTCCAACAAATGATCAAGTTGTCCCGGTGAATGCTGGTTAATTGAGGCTCACGATACTTAATGATGGGCTAATGATGTCGGTTGGGCACCCACCTTTGATTCATACTCCGTCGTACTCATTGAAGTCAGATGGGTCATCAACAAAATGTCAACCACTCGTGTCTCAACCTTGAGCATTAACCGCTAGTAACCATTTGCTACCTATTCCTATTCTGAACTACTGACTAACAGCATCTAACAGCCATGTACCGCGCTGCAACTCGCCTGCATGAAATCATCATGATAAACCACTGAGCTGCTTGTCAATCAAACTCGCAGTTCAATATAATCAGCCAAATGACTATTGTCAAAGTGGTTCAGGTCTTGAGCACTCATTGCTCTTTAGCACTCTTCAGCTCTTGTTGTTTAACCTCTTAACTCAAGCATTGTCTGGTTGGTGGTTTCAACCCCTATGAAAAATATCAGTCAACCAATTAATACAGTTCATCCCACTAAAAAAGAAGCAATTTATCAAGGGTAGTATCTTCTATAACAGTGGCTTCTACTTGAATTACTAGGGAAAACCACCACCAACCAGTCGCACGGAGCCGCGCCTTCGTCGTTCCGGCGGCCACGCCTACTGGTGCGTGCTGGCGCCGGTGCTGGCGTTCGCCTCTCCGGTAGTCAGCCAATGTGTGGATAGTGGTAATCATGTGTAATGACATGCGAAATGATGGTCAGTGATGATGGTCAGTGATGGCTTGTGATGTTTAATCATGGTTGATTATGCATGATGAAAATATATATGAAAATCAATATCAATGGCTTAGTAGAACCATGGTCAATATGGGTTGATCAACCATGGCGAAACCTAGGGAACGACCAGTTGACCACCCTTCGGTTCTCGCCTTGCAGTTGATCACGGGGCTCTCCCAGCTGGCCGCGTCTTGTCGCACGTGCCCTCCGTGACTCCTTGAACCACTGTGGCAACGTCTCTCCGACGCCCAGAGACCACAGCAGTTCTTCCGCATCGTCGGCATCGCCACGGGCCTCTGCCATTGGCAGCCCCTGTTTCCACAGGTTTCAGACATCAAGTTCTCAGAAAGTGTTTGTGATGCGCGTGTCTTGGGTACGAGTTCAAGTTCAATTTATCAAGCTTGGCCTGGTGGTCGTCATTGCCTTCTGCTGCTTTTGCCGCACATTGTGCAAAGGTTCAATCAAGCCCGAAAGACAGCTCTACTACCAGTGCCAAATCGTGGTGGCAAAATCTGTTATCATCTTGGTACATTTCGATGTGTGTACATTCTGAAGCATAGAAATACAGAGTTGGCAAGTTTAGTGTTGCCTAGCCGCTAATTTGTCAGACATCATGACCTTGATCCGACTAGACAATTGAGCCAAGAAGAGCTGGGACTGAAAACACCTGCCGCATAAATCAACCACATGAATCAGCGATGATCTTCACTGCCTACCATCCGTCAGCATCTTCTATTGTGGTGGGTCAGACCTGTGCACGAATGGTGGTTGCATGTGGTTGCCTAAAAGCCTGACTCTTGTGATTTCTTGTGTGCTTGGTGTTGACTCAAGTCATGTGATTTGTTGGCTTCCTGTGGGTGTAGATAGTTTCTAGTCTCCATGGAAGGTGGGTGGGACAGTTATAGCCGAGTCCAAGCCAACTCAACGTCCCCAATCAATCGAATCAATATGCTGCCATAATACGCTAACCATGTAACTGATCTCCATTGCAACCGCCACTCCTTTGGTAGAACATGGATGAACATGGTAGAACCAAATCAGCTGAGGATACATGTCAGTGCATGTCAGTGCTCAAAAGGAGTTGGACAGCACCATCAACCAACACAAATTTACGAAAGCTAGCGCGACCAATTCAGCAGACAGCAGGAGAGGGTTGAGTCAGTGCTTTTCTGACTCGCTCAGCCTGGCAGCACTTTCCAACTCATTGAAGTGGCCCTAACTCGTCGCAGACACGGCAGGCGATGCATCAGAGTCGGTCTCTCCAAGTCCGGTTGACACCGCAAATGCCATCCCTCTTCAGTCCTCAGCCAGCGATTGGACTCGTTGTTTCATCTGGAACTTCGTTACCAACTCTGCAACTTTGGAGCTTCATTTCCTGGAAGATCTGGGACTTGGCTTTGTTGGATCCTTCGCTGCCTTCATTTCTCGTCTCATTTCTTCTTCTTTCTTTCGAAGCCGGGAAGGGTGACGCTTTCGCGGCTTGAAACGAGGTCCACGAGGGTCTGGAACTCGTTGCCACTGTCCGTCCAATAGGCCATAAGCTCGGTATCTGTGCCGGAAGAAACCACGACGACGGCGCGACCACCAGCGATCAGCAATCACTTCCTCCAACTCACGACCGTGGTCTCCCGTGTAAGGAGGTCGATCCATCAAGAAGCCATCTTCAGCACTTACTGAGTAGGCAGAATCTGGAACCACTCGTTCAAATTGCAAACCGAAACGGCTGCTTCCAGTTTCGTCATCACTAACTTCCTCTTCATCTTCATCGTAGTAGTCGGAGAAACCCTCTTCTTTGTCCTTAGGTCCATCTATGTCCAAATGGATGCCCGCAGTGGTCCTCCAGTTAGGTTCTACTCTGTGTCTTTCACAATGCCATATCTTAGATTGGAGAAGTTGAAAACACTAATCCTGCAGAACTTGAGGTGGAGGTGTTCAAGAAGAATATGACACGAAGAGTTACCACCTGCACCCAGAAGACTAAAGTTCACTCATAGAAATGACACTTGCACTGAAAGGATGAATCCACAAAGAATGTTGAGCCTTTATACGTGCCAGAACGTGCAACAGGATGTATTGCGCGGAGAAAAAAGTTTCACAGGGATCGGCAGTGGAAACATACACTCTTTGACAAGCAAAAACACTCACCTAGTGATGGTAACAGCCATAAAGGTATAGTGTATAAATGGTATATTGACATTGGCAGAAATATGGCACTCACTGTGGGGTCAGCATAAAGCCTCAGCCTTCCCAACGAACTGTCTGTAGGATTCATAGGTTTCAAGGGGGTCACATGTTGCCAGGTACGCTTCAGTCGTCGACTCTACTAATGCTCCAGTGCCGCAAAGCGACACTGAGACCATGAAAAGCTTTGGCCAAAACCCAGTAAAGTCCATCATGAAAAGGTCAACTGAATAGGCTTTTGTACTCAGTGGCCTAGTGGACAAAAACTTCAGTTAAACGGTTGACTATGCTGGGCTTATTAGTATAAATGATGAATATTGGATGATCTGGGGAATACCCCCTTTTTTGAGAAACCGCTGTGTTCACGAATCACAATTATTGACAGGAAAAACACGAAGCCAAGACTGTCCACAGTGGTACGCCATTACAAATACCTTCCATCTCATCGTAATACTCTTTGCTTCAGTTCAAACTTGCCATTTTGTGGGCTATGATGGTGCTACCCAAACCAGAGGGAAGAGTCCCACATACCGTCGCACCAACCAACAAGATTGACTTTTTCATTTGGACGTTCACCTATCCAATTTGGTGATACATGGTGATAGTTTTGTTGCTTGATATCAACCATTATATAGTTGGTTGATTCATATTTTCCCTAC
>VSDK01022592.1:34380-48495 GCA_009767595.1 Symbiodinium kawagutii
CATCCGGATCATCGGTGGCCAAAAAGAAAGGCACATCCTCTTGGCAGAGTGGCAGTCAGTGCAGATTTGGTGGTTTCTCAAAATAGGGAACCCCAAAAAATGGATGGTTTATTGCTAAAAATGGCTATGGGTGAATATTAAGCAACCAACAATGGGGGATAATGACCAACAATAATAGGGAAAACAGTGGTTAATGATAGGGCAACCAGAGTGGTTTGTAAAGAACATCGACCTTGTGCGTAGAACCAGTGGCTTCAGATTCATACATTACCACTTATCCTCAAAAAATGTAAAACCTATTCCAACAAAGACTACACTATTGTGATTTATTGATCTTCATCCGTTGCGCCATGAGGCTTTCATGTCAGGACGGGATTGCAGGCTGGACCATCATACTACATGTCCACTATGTTCAGTGGTTGTCTCTGCGGCTGTGTGTATGTGGAACTGCTGCATCAAAAACATAGCGATACAGTGATTGCATCAAGCGCCGAACAAATCAAGGTGCGAAAGTAACGGGGTTCCATAGATTGGCTCCACCCTGTCGGGCTCTTTGCGAAATCAGGATGATTCGTGTAAGGACAACTAGCCTTAGTAGAGGAGTTGAACATAGTCGAAGAACCACAACTGTGGCCACAAACAGCACTGCGACTACCACCGACAACGACAAGGGAAAAGGAATCGAATCGAAACAAATCGAAACGAAGAAATGGTGTGTCCAAATCCCACCAGGGCTGGCACCTCTCCGTAACTCTCCATTGCGTGCAGGAATAGTTCCTGCCGCCCAAATTGGCTCGTTTGATTTGCACCCAAGAACAACAATTTCAAACATCTCATGATCCCTTAAGCCTTCAGAATCCTGGAGTCCAACCACTGATCCTTGAGTATCCTTAAGTCGTTGCCCAATGTGGAGTCCACAACTGACCCGTGACCCTCTCCTCTGGAGAACGAGCGATGGCCTGGCAGTCACAAGATCACCAGCTGCTTACAGCTGATTTCCAGCCGAAAGTGGCACTGTGAGGCCTTGCTGATGCTTCCTGATGCTTCCTGATGCTTCCTGATGCTTCCCGGCACCCTCTGTTCCCACTTCACCGGCCTGCCTTTGCATGGTCGGTGCGCCGGATATGAACCGAAACGGTTCCTCTCGCAAGGAAAGATGCGACTCAGGATGACCAATGCAGGTATCAGGTAGCCAGGTCACCAACTATGCTGATTGGTTTAAGATGGACGTTCTTGAATTCTGACCGGCTCAAACAAACAGAAAATCAGAGTTCTCCAGGGTCAGATTGGTTTCAAATGCAACTTGAGTGCTGCAAAGACCAAGAAAAGACAATATCATAAACTGCACGTTTGAGGCTTTGGGACAGCTGAAAAATTAACAATGTAGATTCATAAAGCATCAAATTTGAAGGATTAAGGCGGTTGGAAGCTGTCTGAACTGCAGAGAACCCAGGAATGGACATTTTAGCTACAGCATGAAAAATGAACTAGTAACAATACCAACCCATACCACCTGTATAGATGACCAACCACAGGCTGTTTCCACTGGGGTCTTCCTTGCATGACAACAGTTACGGTTATCCCTCTTGACATCTCTTGACCAATGACAATGCTTTCTTGAAGGTCAACCATCAACTTTCTGTCCCTCATTTGTGAGATCCCAAGACATCCACTGCGAACATCCGAAGACAACTGCAACTGAGTAAACGCAAACCATTCCTGTCCTGTACGCAGAGTCAGCTGTCAACGATCAATTCCATCATGCTTGGTATATCACCATGGTATCACCATGGACCTCCCCTGGTTGCTCCTGGAATCTGATGGGTAGCTGTGCCCGGCTGTGCCCCTTGGAATCGAATGGAAACCCCCCATGCTTGTCGCGAGAAATCCCGGACTGCCACAGGAAGGGCCTCTGGGAAGCTGCCACAAGCGCTGCTGCAGCTCGGGGATGGGTTGCAGAAGATCTCAGCGGCGTGCAGGTGTACGTTCTATTAGCATAGCTGTGCATATTAATACATGTCCATTAGCTTGTGTAAACTGTATGTAATTATGCATTATTACATATATATCTATATATATATTGATAGATATATATATATATGTATATATATTATGTATATATATATATTGTATATATGCATATATATATATATTATGTATATATATATTATGTATATATATATATATAAATTATGTATATATAAATATATACATATATGCATGACATATATCTGTGCATGCACATGTATCAAATATATGTCTTTGATATATAGAAATATATAGAGAGAGATATGTGATGATTTGTGTCTGTGCACGTGCATCCACGTCTATATCAAATAAAATATTGGACCACCGGCAGCATATCAATATCTGCATCTCTTGTATGGATTTGTGCGTCCGTCATGTGCATATATTGATATGTGTGTGTACAGAACAGGATTGCGCCCAACTACAGGATCTACAGGTAGTGTATATATATATACATATATATGTATACATATACGTATATTTCCGATTCAAGACCATGAAAGTTCCTGCAGAACAGTATTCAACAAGTTGGGGGGCGGACTTAAGCTGCTAGCAAAATCATGACTTGTGGCAAAGTGCATCCATCAACATATGCAATGCTTGGTCAATGTTAGGGTTCATGATGGTAAAGCTCAACAGCACCAAGTGTGGTGTGCAGCTCCCAGAACCAACAGTGACCGTCTCCAAGGTTCATAATACATAAAGTTTGATGTTTCATGTGTATACTACAAGCACTTGATCTGTCAAAGGTGGAAATGATCGATATTTCAAGGGTGGCCATCAACCATAGTTAAAACTCAGCGGTGACGATTGATTAATATTGAAAAAGTTGAAGTTGATGTAAGTTGTATGTTGAAGGGGACCCTTATCATTCACTAATCTACGGATGGTTATTGCTTGTGACTCGCAGTTTGACCTGTTCAGCATTCAGCTTTTGTCCCAACATGTCCCATGTACTTGTGGATTGATCAAAGGCACTCAAATGTGCAGCACGCTCTTTGGCCAATACTGCTCGGTCTTCTTCCCTGGCGATGCATAGTCTGTGCGTCTTATACAGTACATGTTTGAGAGCAAATGATGGATAGTGAGAGTACATAGAAACATAAGAGTACTTGAATCCATGGACGTAACATGACGTAACCATAGAATCATATGTTGTTGATCTTTTCAAGCACATATGCGAGAGAGATACGCAGAATGCGCAAGAGACGGTCATCCGTTAGTATTGGTTGGGAAGCAGCAAACCAATTAATTGAATTGTTGGCCATCTGTCACCATTATTCTCAACGAACCCCCTCTCACCATGAATATCCATTGATGCTATTACAAGTGGTGTCCATACTTGCTAGAATGAAGACAAGCTATACCACTGCGAACCTTAAACTGAATGTGGATATTGAACCAAATGACTTGATCAATAGGAACTGATGGCCCGGCTGCACCCCTATCTCAACTGCATCCATCAAGCAAACAACACAAAGACAATCAGATCTCAGTCAACGATCAAGCACTTCCAAGGTGCAGACATCGGACTTTGTCCATGTTCGGCACAGGCGGGCAGCTACAGTGGGGCTCGCGCGGGGGAGACCCAATGTTCGAAAAGCTCCGAGGATGCGACTCCTTGTGAAGTAGAAGAATCGCAACAAACCAACTCTTTCGGAAAATGGGGAGGCAAGCACGGTAATGTTAGCCTCGGATTAATAAACCCCATTAAAATGGTACCCCCCCCCCAATTAATCAACCTAGGGTTTATTAATCCTGGGTTAATATTGGGGAAAGAGGTGGAGACAGTTTGCTCAAAAATCCTTTTCTGCAAGACCAGTTAGAAGAAAGCATCAAGAAAGACAAGGAGAGCGACAAGTTGGGAACAAGTCGGGAGACAAGTGCAAAACAAGGGACCAGTCGGAAAAGGACAAGAGAACAAACATAAACAACCATCAAAAGGCAAGAATGATAGGGGAGCAACAAGTAGAAAACAAGGGCAAATACCACCGAAAGATCAACCGACTGGGGAGAGAAAATTTTGACAACATACCAAGTAGGGAGACAGTGACATGGAAATTGCTGACACGAATCAATTGTTCAGCAACTGGAGAAGTGGATGTTCTGGCTTTTTTGTATCTTTTCTGGTGGGTGCAGCGAAAATTGAAAAAACAATAGGATCACTTGTCTGCTACGATCCTGACTTCGGTCCATCAACTTCCAAGTGGTACAACTTGTGCAGCACATTTCGGGCGCTGCGCCTAGGTGGATAGAAAGGATTGAAGGCCCTCACACAGAGGCAGTCCTTGTGCGTGGCCGGCCAAGTAACAGCATTGAGATGTCCATAAATTGTGCCACCCAAGCAATCCGACCGCCAGGGGGACACAAAATTTGTAGGACATTAATGAACAGAATCTCTGAAAGATCCTTTTAAAAAATTGAACAAACCATTGGTAGCATCCAGCTTGTTTACATGCCGCCATCTCGATCTTCGCACACTCAAACAAAGTGCACCCTCGATGGCGTAGAAAAAGGAGAACATCCAGCAAGGCCATGGCGACACTTTGCAGCCAATTGTCACCCATGTGTGTCAGTTGGAGGGACACATGGACCAAGCCCAAGAGTAAAGCTGTGAACAAACAATACAATCAACTGGTTGGTGGTTGACCCACGACATGCTTGTCAACCAGCCTTTGATAATAGTTACTCGGGACAATAAACAAATGTCAATCAAACCACCAACCTGTAGTTGTTTAGTCGTTGTTGTGGGGTGATATAACTGTCATCCTTTATGAAGTTAGTTGGCTATAACTGTTCTGGTTGGTTGTTATGACTGTTCTGGTTGGTGGTTCTTAGTCATTGTTGTTGGTGAATTATAAACTGTATAAACCACCAACAAGATCCCTCAACCTTCGCTGCCACTTACCTGGCTCCAGCTAAGCTAAAGCGCTGAAGACGAGGAACAACTTTCAAGAAACTTGGCCTCGGATGGACTGGTGAAGTCATGTGAAGTCTGCCCCAAAATGCCGCAGAATGTTTTTCACCAACAAAAAATATGACTGGTTTGAAGGAATGTCTTGAGGAATGTCTTGGAATTGATGAAGAGCCATATCAATATAAGGAAAGGGCCGTGAATGCTTGCCGATTGCGACAGACATCCTGAGCTACTTGGTTGATTCTTAACGGTCCGCGCTTCATAGATTGTCCAAGGGTCTGTTCCGGAGGGAAAACTGCACCCTTTGATCATGGATAGTGTCTGATGGGTGCTAACGATACTTGGCTATAGTATATATCCTAACGCTGATTTCTGTCATCGGAAGCATCCTTCTCTGTGGCATACAGCAAAACTAAACGTGTCACAGAATCTCGGGTGGGCCCAGAAAAGCGATGATGCGAAACAACTAGGCCTAATGGTTCAAAGACCAAAGCAAAAGAAGCACGCCCTTTTTTTCACCAGTCCTGTACTTGCCACTACTAACAACGGTCATAACTAGTCGCCCAAAAGGAAGGCTCACCTTCAAAGGGCGGTCTTCAGTCAAGTTGCAGCTCGGTATCTCTGCCAAAGGGTCTACACCTTGGCATTGAAACACTGCTGAAGCCGCAACGCAGTGGACTTTCCTCTTTGGGATAACGCAGGGTACAGTCCCTGATTGCACACAACAACCCGAGAGGAGTACAGCAGTCATTGTAATTAATGCACGGCTTGAACCCTTATGTAGGTATTCTGTGGCATCCTGTCTAATATCTGTATATATCTTTATACTCCAATGCGAGTAGTTTGCCTGGCTAGGTGTGCGGCGTTGTGCCACAGGATGCTATTTGTTGTCTCGTCAACAAACAGCAGTGCAGTGATGTTACCGAGTCGTCACAATCATAACCCGAGACTCAGCAACAAAACCCAGCATCAAAAGCATCACCCAACAACGGGCCAGTGATCGTTGGGATTACCAATCATGATTGATAAGAATCCCCAACAAGAATCAGAGTAAAATTCCCTCGTGTAGTCAACCAAAATACATCATTGTTGTCTGTTGGCTCATATCTTCATGTATTTCCTATGCTTTACTCCAGTTGTTGGTTTGTTCAGCCCTCATGGCAACAACTCGGCTCGATTTTCCCCTCGCTCAGGGATCCTGTTTCGCTCAACATCTCTGAGTCACCAGCGATCGCCACTTCTCAGAGGCGGGATCTATGACATAGGCGAGGCCTGACGCAGGATTTCGCGTCACCGGAGGATCTGAACTTCGTATTGTGATGGGTGGGCCTGGCTGAAACAGGTGGTCGCCACTTAGGCATCACAACAAAATCACCCATTCTTAGTCACCAGTCATAGTAGGATTATTTGTTGTTGGTGCCATAGTAGGTTCAATAGTAGTAGGATATGGTGTTGGTGATGGGGAAATCATCCAAAGTTGCTTTCTTGCTTGCTTGGCAGCTTGTTCGTGGCCACAGGAGTCGAAAAATTTTCAGAATTCCGTCGCTGACTTTTCGCTGAAGCCTCTGCAAGTATTGAACCTTTGGCGTTTATATCTGGTTTTGGATGTACCAGGCCTTAGGGTTCACCAGTCCGGTCCACCTCAATTCATTTTAATTATCACCATCTCAAATATTCCTTTCACAGTAGTTCATGTTTAATCAATCAATCTGGGGGTCCAACTCCATGGTTTTGGCACAGGGTGACGTCACATGCTTCGAATCGGTCACCTGGTCCCCAGGTCCGGCCACCTGCTCGAAAGCACTCGCGGTGGAACGAGTTGAAGCTTCGGAGGGCTCTCCTGGAGACGGGGTGGGCATCCCTCTTCCTGTTACGCACCACCGTTGTTGTTGATTAGGAGGTTATTGTATCACTAGGAGATTATTATAGTATATTATAGTATGAGATGATTATCATTATGATGGTTCAAACTATGTTTATTAGTGAATTAAATACGATTTTTTCAAAATATGCGTCAGTATAGGGGATAAAAGGTTATTGATTGCCTCAGTATACTTCCGAAAAATTACCAGGGAGCCATCGCCATCCAGTCTCCATGACCGTAGCTACAATGTCTCGCCATGAGAAGCCGCACCATCCTCAGTGCTTCGCTCTTGGGTTGCCGTTTGGCCTGGCAACCCCAGGATTCAAGCAGTGCGAAGGGACGAGGAGGGACTCAGCCCAAGCTCAAATGGTGGTTTATCAAAATAGGGGTAGGCCAAATCATCCTTGTTCAACTCATATCAGCAATGTTCAATTAAGTAATGCAAGTGGTAGTAATAAAATTCAATAAACCAACCGTTTTTGGGGCTTCCCTATTTCGAGAAACCGATGCTCCTGGGTGGTTTGGGGGGCTTACAAACCTCGCCATGCCTAGGTCAGGGTGCAGCCCGACCAGCCAAGCATGTCGGAGGCGCCAAAGCAGCCACCTGATGCAGGGGCACCAGTGGAGAATGGGAAGAATGGGTCATGATGGATCCTGGAGCCATGGACCTGGTCTCAGATGGATCTCATAATGACAGAAATAGATATGTTCATCATTTTTCATCCGTGAATTCAGTAATAGTCAATTATCGTGAACAACAGTTGACAATGGTGTGAGACCACCGTTGATGTGGTATCGGCTGGGGGGTTTTGGGGGGGAACTTTGCCAAGCTCAAAAGGGTAGCCAATCATTGCCAAGACCCCTGCTGAGCCAAGCCTTGTTAACTACTTGAAACTGGGCTGGAGTTTCATGGTGCGGAACTTTGCCAAGCTCAAAAGGGTAGCCAATCATTGCCAAGACCCCTGCTGAGCCAAGCCTTGTTAACTACTTGAAACTGGCCCCCACAACTCCGTTGCTATTTCAATCTTCCTCTCAGCTGAAATCAAGCGTTCTGAGTATTCCAGCCGGTAAGCCACTCTTTTAAAGGGTCTTGAAGCGTTGTACCGACACAAATATATAATATATGAATTAACATATTGATTTATTGATTTCTTTCTGCAAGACAGGCTGCACCACGCTGAGTCCGCTCCAACACCTCGTCCCAAAGCTGCAGCAACTCAACTCCAGCCAGCAACGAGGGATGCGTTGTGGCCTGACGACAGCTTGATCGCAGCCATGGAACAAACCCTTGGTGGGTCCCAAACAACTTCAACCATCACCACCGCAAGCAGCAAATTGGACCTTTAAAATACCTGTGTGACATTTGGCCTGGGCTCTTCATCAAGTTACTTGGGTGTTCTAATCATTTCATGCATTTCTTTATATAATTAATAGCGCTACTAAAGGCTATCAGTGAGTAGCTACGAAGACACTGACGGACTCGTAAGAATGAGGCCAAGAATGCTTGACGTTGGTTAAAACACTATGACTTGTACAGTAACAATCGTGGTGACAACTTCTCAACAATGAGACTAGGCCTTGCCAATCATCCACCATTCAGCCCTGGCTGCGAGTCCCTGGGAGCGCTTTTTTGCCGCAGAATCGACCAGGGACCCTGGGGAGAGGCCGCCCCGCCGCAAGGACCGGCGGTGTGCCAGGAATCATCTTCACATCCAGGGCGTTCTGGGAAGCAAAAACACGAGAAGGACACTGACATTCTCTACTAAAATAACCATAGAGATCATGGCTTAACCTGGCTTCACATGACTACACAACAATACCCGCAAAGTTGTTCGGCCAAAGATCAGGTCCATTCACCAGGACTTTGGAAGATTGCAAAGGGAACTTCTCGCAGGCGAACCAGTTGATGGACAGCCCAGGGTGGCGGTGTGTCTCCACCAAAATGTGGCCCGCGCGCTCGGGGAACAGGACAGCCGGGGCCCAAAGCTCAAATAATTCGAGATAGTTCACAATATGGTGGTTTCTCAAAATAGGGGACCCCCTAAAATGGATGGTTTATCACTAGACATGGTTGATAGTGGATGATTTAGGGATACCCTATTTCCAGAAACACCCATATGTCGATATAAATCTTTCAAGAAAACGGTGCCCAAAGTGGCCGATGGGGAAAATGTAAACATGTGGTCGCTCGCATTCAAGATTATCGCCAGAACCCGTCGGAGATTGGTTCCATCCTTAATATTTCGTTACTGGAAATGATCCACAATGATCTTCCACAATTTCCTGACTCAAGTCACGTGCTTTCCCGTGGCTTTCATTGGCTTTCCGACTTTCCTGTTCATTAGCTGCGGCTGCAGAATTGCTGAAAGCTACCGCGACTGCTGCGACTGTGGCTTTTCCACAAGGGCCCGCGGAACGCAGCCACATTTCCTACGTCACTACGTGCAAATTGCATGCAAAGCAAAACATCTTAAAGTTTATCATGGGCATTTCATCCCATCTTCCCCAGGTATGGCCCACTTTTGTGCCACAACTGCCAGTTCGAAATGGCTGGTGGCTCGTCATCCGGAGAGCTCAATTTCAGTCCGGAGCCCATAGTGGTCAGACAAAGGAACCTCCGAACTGAAAAACTTCTCCTGGTCGACGATAGCTGTGCTCAAAACGGTAATCTCCAGCGCTTTGGCCGAGCGCAAAAAGCTTTTGACTTCCTCGTGGTCGTGCAACAAACTTCGGCGAGCTGCAGTGGCATCATCTTCCCCGGCAATCGAGCTGCTTGCCTCTGCGCTCAGCTGATCTTGCAGAAAAAAGAAGTCCAGCTGCATGGTTCGAGGAGTACTCGCAGTTTTTCGTGTCAAGCACTGGTCCTGGTCCCAAGTGCAATTCTGCCTCAGGGCCAACTCCAACCACAGAAGTCACGCGCTACACGCGAAAACCTGAAATCGAAACCAACGTTTGATGCCAAGCTGCTCAGTTAGGCCGTCGGCTGAGACCAAACCACACTGAACCAGTGGCTCCAGTTGCTGCGAAATCGGTTTGTTCGGCAGAGGATTGAAATCACCTGCCCCCAGGAAGTTTCCAACGTCGTTTCAGCAATGTCGGGGGGAAGATTGCGAGCCCTGTGAAGCAGTATGAAACAATGGAATTCCATGGAACGGGCTGTGAGACTATCATCAAATCTGATCAAATCCGGAAATCAGCAAATCTGATCAAATCTATGAGTACCACCCTGCAGAGATATTTTTTGTGAGTCACCCCGTTGCAATGTTTACTTCCCCAGGGGAGCAGCACCCATCCCCAAGGCATCCGCCAGCACCTGCCAGTAACACTGCCCCCTTGGCAGCAAACTTGCAAGCATAGGGTCCCAGGCCCCACCTGAAACGAAGCAAGGCAGCCAAACTACTTGAAAACATGGCAATTATATGTAGGTTACATTAGACAATGTAGATGGCAGACTATATAGATGTTGAAGTAATTACAATCCGTGTATCTTATGTGTATACAAATTGGTTAATCACATATATAGTGTGTATATAGGCTACAATATATCATATAGCTCATGAATGCTGATTATAGCCACTAAGCTTGTAGTTATTGACCAGATTCAGGCATATTATCGAAGGAAGTTTAGAAGTCTAACTTCCGACAATATGGACAACTCAGCTAGGGCAGATCGCCTATGCAGATGTGAGAAAGAAGAGACGTGAGAAAGATGAGAGTGCGAGCGCGCCAAAATGTTAGGAAAGTCGCGAAATGCTGTGTTTTGCAAGGTTTTGTGCATCATGAGGGGCCAGAAGGGTACCTCGCTAAAGCGGCGGGTGCGGACCACTGTGGCGGAAGGTGTGTGCAAAAATCGTTAAAAAACCTAGGCGCGAAGCATATTTGGAAGTCAAAATCGTAAAAACATGTCAGCTCCGGAGCACTTTTGGGAGATGCAACTTCCAAAATCGTTAAAAACCTAGGCGCGAAGCACATTTGGAAGTCAAAATCGTAAAAACACTGCATGCTCGGAGCACTTTTAGAGGATTCCACGTTCAAAATCGTTAAAAAACCCAGGCGCCGAGCACATTTGGAAGTCAAAATCGTAAAAACACTACACGTTCGGAGCACTTTTGATGACTCATGATTCTCAAAACTGGCACGCTGCCTGCGCGCGAAACAAATTTTTAACATAAAATCTTGTACCAAAATAAAAACTGCAATTTTACTAGCGTTTCGGGCCACTTTTCGGACATGTCATATGATCATATGTCATATGATCATGAAAATTGGCACGCCGCCTGCGCGCGAAGCACATTCTCACGTCCGAAGTCGCAAAAACTCGTGGTTTTTAACAAGTTTTGAAAGTTGCATGTCCGAAAAAGTGCACGCGGCCAGGGCGAGAAGCACATTTTGAAGCAAATGTGTCAAAACACAGCACGTTTTGACACTTTTTGAACACAGGAGACAAAAGTAGGAAAACACTTGCGTTTCGCGTCACTTTTCGTGATTTATGTGGCCACAATGTGCACAACGCTTGCGCGCCAAGCACATTTGCAGGTCAAAAGTAGCAAAACACTTGATGATCGGAACACCTTTGCAAGGTCCAATTATCAAAAGTGGCCAAACACCTAGATGCAAAACACTTCATGATCGAAGCACATTTGGAAGGTAAATGAATAGATAGACGAAAGATGGCTAGACAAAGAGGTAGCCAGATAGATCGACAAGTCGATAGTCAGATCGATGGGTGGCTAGATGGATAGTCAGATACATAGATGCATCGATGGATGAATAGATGGATAGATAGATGGATAGATAGATAAATAGAATAGATAGATGGACTAGACAGACAATTGGATAGCCAGATTCAGATGGCTAGATGGGTCGATAGATAGACAGATAGGTAGACGAAACGAGAGTCAGATAGATAAGTAGATAGATAGTCAGGTAGAAAGACAGAAAGATAGACAGATGGACACATAGATGATCAGACAAATAATTCGGTAGATAGATAGACAGATAGATAGATAGGCAGATAGATAAATAGATAGATGGACAGGTAGATAGATAGATACATAGACAGAAAGATGACGAGATAGATAGTGAGGTAGATAGAAAGACAAGTACATAGGCAGATAGATAAACGAATAGATCATCAGATAGATAGATAGATAGATAGATAGACAGTCAGACAGACAGAAAGAAAACTGATCCACTGATAGAAAGATAGCTAGACAGATAGGCTGCCAGTCAAGTGGCCAGATCGATGCTCACATTGGTAGGAAGTCAGGCCCAAGTGATGTTCAGTTCTCGGATCCCTCGGACAATCAATCGTCGCAACCACAACTGCACACTCCTATAGTGCTCCTATCTTGGAAACTTCCGCCACCGCCTTGTGCGGTACTACTGGTAGCCTTATATACAATTGAGTCAGCACTCATAAGCTAAGTTGGCTAAGTGACCCCAATCAGTGGCAAAAGCAAAATCATGGTAAGCTCAAATCAATGATGCTTCTTCGTGGAGCAGCTCCCTTACCTTCAAAAACGACTTGAAACAAATGTATCAAATCGCAGGGGGGTCCAGATTTTCCAGAAACCGCAACTCGCGTTTACGCCACTCATGCCTCGGCTCAAATGCAGCAACAAATACTGATCCTCCCCATTCTAACCGAGGCTCAAAAGCTTGGTGTTGTCGCTGAGGTGTGGCAAATGGGTATTCAGCAAGGTCAGTTCCGGAGCGGAACGATTGGCTGCATGGGACGGGCAAATTGGAAATGAGACGCGCAGTACCCCACGCGGGCGGATGTTGAAAAACACTCCCAACCATGACCTCAGAGACTGGGATGAGCTGGGTTTCCTAAAGAAAACCCGAGGAACATGAATATGATCGCCTTGGTGAACACTGATCAACCATGCTTGACCATGATCGACCAGATGAAGCATATATCATTTAGCCATTAGTATCCATCAGTGCATGGCAGTGCCGTGATTGTCCGTTAAGAACATTGATCTCAGCAGCTTGGATGATGAGGACAGCCTGATTTGGCATGACAACCACCATATTTATAAGAGTTGCTAGGAAACCATATGTAAGTGGGTTCGCCAAGTTTTCCAATCGTGCACAACGATTTTGTTGAATTGTCGTGCTTAATGATACTTAATGAATTTTGATAATACAGAATACAGCATTGATGGTATTAATACTCAAGGTACTGTATTAATGTTAATACTTGATGGTATAATACATTCTTGATAGTATTCATTTTGATCAATCACGATACCGTATGAACAAAATACTTAATGGTAATCATGATGCTTGAATACTATCATATACTTTTGAAATCTTTTGAAAGTACAGTATTGATGGTTCATGATTACCATTGAGTATTTTATTAATCCATCATGATTTACCATTGATGGTTATCGAATATCATATATCTTCATTAACTGATGGTTAATCATGATACTTATTGGTTCATGATGGCTATAATACTAGTCACCACTATGGCAGCTGCGCGCCCCATGAGGCATGCGTGCGGACTCCTGCAGTGTGACGTGCGTTTTCGCTGCGTTTCCTCTGATCAACTGGGCCCTGGGCTACCCCTGGAATGCAGCTGCACAAATCGATGCTTAGTGTAGTAACTATCGCAAAAGTTGACCGAGATTGACTATGATTGGGGTTGAAGCCCAATACTATGATAGTTACTGTAGATTGACTATGATTCACTTTAATAGTAGATTGACCATGATTCACTGGTTTGGGGTTGAACCACCCCTCTGAAACATGTCAGTCAAACAACCAACCACTTAGGAATACTATACCGAGGAAAAAAATGTTCGAAACCACCAACCAGCTGACAATGACTGACCATCATTTACAATCATCAACCACTATGCACCATTGTTGAACCCCATCGGTCACACAACCAGGCATACGTCTCCAGTGATTAATCATCATTCACCATGATGAATCATCATTGTCCACTATTCACGAACCACTTCCTCCCCAAGTGTCATCATCCACCGTCCTAAATTATCATTAACCATTTTTTATGAGTGTGGGAGGCTGTGGGAGTGCACTTTTTTATCGAACAAAGATATAAGTAGAAACATATAAACTATAATGGTTCCTTCCTCTTATCACTAATCCCCTAAATTAGAAAATATGGTGCGCTACTTTATTGGAGAGTAGATACTCAGGGGCGCGATGGAGTGGTAATGGATATAACTTTACTATGATTAGTAGTATATGTATTTGTGCAAAGTAATGCAATGTGAATATAGTAGCAACTGTTGAAGGTAGTAAATATGTATATTGCATGCATATG